>CM062809.1:1265763864-1266113172 GCA_031772625.1 Pinus tabuliformis
TGCAACTATTAATATAATGGTGATGGATACAATGCAATTTTTAAATTTACATAATCTTCAACCAACACCTATAATTATTTAATTAGTTGATACATCAAGAATAAAAAGAGAAGGTGTAATTGAACATATTAGAGTCTCTTTGGACTCTTGGTAATATCTAGTGGACATTTTAGTTCTACAACCAAAATACAATTTGGGTGGAAATATCCTCATCCTTAGAAGACTGTAGCTAGCTAGAGATGATTCTTTCATTAGTTGTAGATGAAGAAAAATGATAGTTTCTAAGGGAATTGAAAGTATGCAAATTACGTTATATCCCCCTAATAAATTACTTGATGAACAAGAATGATTATCATGTCTTAAAGAAACATACTCAGTGGGAGAATTAAATTAACCTATATTTAATCAAGCTATCTATTTTAGGGATGAAACAAATGAAAATATATTGTATTATTGCATTTCCAATCAAGATATAGTAGAATAACTAAAACAAACACAACATATGGAAACAAACCTCTATTAGAACTAAGTTCTTAGGAAGATTGTACAACAAGTCCTTTACAATCTTTATTTCACACTAGTTTTCTTGTATACTTAATGACTAATTCAAATAATAAAATTATTGAAATTTAACAAGGGAAAAATATAAATATCACCTCAGCATAGGAAGAATATTAGGAAAACCAGTTGATTCAAATGATAAATAAATATTCTAAAGAATGTGCTTGGGATTACATAGGTATGCAAGGAATGCAACCTAGCACATGCATTTAGCATATATACATAGAAAAACATGAAAAACCTATTAGACAACCTTAATGATGAATGAATACAATATTGAAGGAGATACCAAAGGAAAAAATCCAAATGTTTAAAAGATTTTATCTACCCTACCTCAGACAGTTAATGGGTTTCTACTATAGTTATAGTGCCTAAAAATTGTTGGAAATGGTTATTTTATGTTGATTATATAGAATTAAGTAAATTTTCCTTCAAACACCATTTTCCCTTACAATTCATCACCAAGTCCTAGACACCTTAGTCAAGAAGAAATATTTTTCCTTCTTGGATGGGTTTAGTGGCTATAACGAAATCATAATAGCTTTAGAGGATCATTCCAATGATACTTTCATATTTCCTTTGGGAATATATTCATATTAGTTATTATCCTTTGGTTTTTGTAATGCACTAACTACATTTCAAAGAGCAATGCTAGTCATCTTTGCTAACTTAATACACGAATGTGTCAAATTTTATATTAAGGATTTCTTCGTATATGGAAATACTTTTCAAGAATATTTGGTTAACCTATAAAAAGTTTTGAAAACATACATTTAAACCAATTTATCCCTTAGTTATATAAATTTTATAATTATATTATTTATCATCCATATTGATGATTCTAGAGTGGAAAACGTGGAGGGGTGAGCTCACATTTGTATTTTACTGGTGGGTCCTACTATGGTGAATTAGGGTATGAAACCTTTTGAAAGTGTTCTGAGGCATAAAATGGATATTTTTGGGGATAAATATTTATTTCTTATCCATGCAACCCATAGTTCTATTATACACACAAATACCTTTCTAATTGCATAAGAATTTCCTTAATCAGTGTCCATGTACGAAAGTTATGCCACCTAGATGTTGACCTTCCTATTTGGCTACCATTATTCAATAGGATGCCATGTCAAGCCCCATTATTCATGGAAAACGGGTTATTTATTTGATCGTGATGAAGAAGACTCTAGAAGAATCCATATTTTAATTCTAGTTAAGCGTTGAAGGAGTTAAACCTAGCTAGTAGTAAGCTACCAATATGTGTTATAACATGAACACTATCCGGAAAACGGGTTCATTCTATTCGAGTCCATTTGGTTCCATAGAAGATAAGAGTGTCTAAGAGTGGATATAGAGAGAGAAAATAGAGAGGTTATGTGCATTGTAGCATCCCATGAGTGACATACTTGACTTTGTACTTGCATCCATTTCCATTCAAAGAAAGAGAGTAGAGGAACTTCACTTTCTAGTTGGGTTTTCTACCAAAAGGGTTTCTATGTTATATCTTGTGTTAATTTTGTTTTTTGATTTTTACTTCTTTCTCAATTACTTTCTGCATATTTTATCTATTTCATGCATAAGCATAAAAAAATTATTAATAAATACAAAAATTTAAGGACAAATCAAACTTCATAGTGTAGATTTCATATTTTAAGCATAATTTTAATAGATTTGTTGTGATGAACTATCCAATGGAATATCCATGGCATTTTATGGATTACTTAGCAATAAGAGATGTTATATGCTATTAAAAGAAGGGATTTTACTAGCACATCATATATCTTCTGTAGGAATGAAAATAGATCCAACCAACATTGAAATCAATGATAAATTACTAGTTACATCAATTCAAAGAGAAATGAAAAGTTTCCTAGGTTATGTAGGGTATTATCATCAGCTGATAGGAAACTTTAGTAAATTATCCCTACCATGGTTCAAATTTCTTGCTAAAGATATTGAATTTTATTTGAATGCTAACTGCCAAATTGGTTTTGAGAATCATGAAGAAAAACTATCCACAACACTACCCTTAAGTGTGCTTAATTGGGATTTTCCATTTCGTATCTCCATAGGTGTATCTAATACAACAATAGGGGTAACATTAAATCAAAAGGAGAACCTATTGTAGTGGCTGCAACACCTCCAAAATTTTAACCTGCACTCAAATTTTGGAGCTTACTGTGGATCCCGTTATCGATCATTCCTTAGTCACTTATTGGTATGTTGATGATCTCAAGCTTAGTTCTTCGATATTAAGAGGCGTTCATGCTTTTATCTTTATATAGTATGTGTCATCATTGGGCATGGGGATGGTCACTTGTCATGCAAAGGGAAGTTTGGTTTTCTTCACGGGGAAATATTTGTGAGAATTGTTGTTCTCATCACATAGACATGGTTCACACTCATTTCATGCACTCTTGCACAAGTGTCGCCTCTATCCTCCCAAAGTCTATCATCAAAGCAACACTTGTCGTAAGCTACCACAAAGGTTGTTGCATTAATTGAAGTATGTTTTTATATGTTTTGGATGGTCTATGTTGTATCATTAAGTGTTCATGTGTGTGATCATAGTTAATATATATCACTATTCACATCAGTTCCACTCATCCTACACTTAGCCAAATTTAGGAGTTTCCTAGCAACCTATCCTCATCCAACTTTCCTGAACTCCTCACTTCGCATCTGCAACCGTCAAAATTTTCCCTTGCCTACTGGAACTGCGTAATGCATAGAAATCCCAGCCCCCCTTCACATCAAAAACTACACAATGGCTTCCTCTAGTGTCCTTCACTTAGCCGGAACCCACTGTCTCATGAAACTACGCAGTTTTGTCCCTCAAGCATCTCAGTTACCTAATTCAACTTGCCTCCTGAAACTGTGCAATTTTTTCTCTCAATGGCCATGAAGATGGATGACATGCTAGATGAATTTCAAGGAGCTGAGGAGAAAAGATAAGGATACCAAGGAACCCAGGGTATGATAGAATATCAAGACTGCATGAAGACTCCATCTAATGCATAACCCTTTGGAGGGTAGGTATGGAAAACAAAGAAAATATTTTGAAATACACCTCTTTGTGTAGCATGAAGGACCGCTTATCATTGTCATATCATTATCTCTTCAATGATATCCATGGTTGCAAGAACTGAAAGTCATTCCATGTGTTTCGTCTAAGTGTCTTGCTCCCTTTCGCTTATTGGATCAATTGTCATCTTTTGGAATGTTTGGTTGTTATGTCATGTTTGCGAGCCTTTTTAGTGACCTAGAAGGTTTGAATTTGTGTATTCGAGTTTTCCTAATTATGTAAACATTTGTCGCATTTATACACAAAGTTTTAAGCATTGTCATACAAGTGTCATCACAGTCGTCCTAAAGCCTATCTTAGGTGTCACACTTGTCACCTTTTGTTCTAGACAACATCACAGAGGGTAATGCTTTGTCTTGTTGTTCTAGTGGCCTATGTTATTGTGTCATCGAAGTATGCTAAGTGTGTGATCATGATATCGAGTTCCTCACAAGTTCACCTACCTCGCACACAACCATTTTTCCAAAAATACTCCTGACTGGGAAACTTTCTTTCACTAGACCCCCACTGAACTGCACATTGCGTAGTCTCAACCCTTAGTGATGCAAACCCTACTGCCTGGAATTGCACAGTGTCAAGTCATTGTCCACCAGGGAAGTTCCACTGTATAACTCCATAGCTGAGCAGACTGCCTTCATCCCCAGAATTCTGTAGTATCTATTCCTAGCCTAACCTGAACTGCACATTTCACTAGATTAGTCATTAATATTTCTCCCTGCATACTAGAACCCTAAAATGTGTAGAGAACGAAGCCTGCTTTTCCTTCCAGAACTGTGCAGAAGTGTCTCCTCATTGTCCTCTCTCAATTGAGACTCACTGATCTCCGGAACTGCGCAAGCATGTCCTCCCAGGACCCTCTGCTGCCAAGTCCTACCTTGCCTCTGAAAATTGCATAGACCTACCTCCCAAGGTTCCATCTTACAACAACCATTGATGGTTTCAAATGTGCAATCTGTTGGCATTATGAGACAAGTGTTGTCCTTGATGGCAACTCACACAGATGGTAGATCATAGTGCAACAGGTCAGTAGCAAAGAATTGATGATCAGGCTACAAAGGATGAAGAAAGAAGAGTATATACGCAGGTTCACTATATACCAAGTAGGGTATACACACAGGTATACGCAGGTTCACTATATACCAAGTCGCGTATATGCAGGTTCGCTATATACCAAGTAGGGTATACACATGGGTATATGCAGGTTCACAATATACCAAGTCGTGTATACGCAGGTTCACTATATACCAAGTAGGGTATACACGCACTTTCATGCAAAGAAAAGCGCGTATATGTTGGGAAACTTACTTTTGGTCCGTGGTGGTTAGTCCTCGGTATTTGAACCTATGGTTTTGGACCATAGTATCTCGTCAGACGTGTTGATCCCAAGCATTGGGTCCTTGGTATTGTTTATTATGGTTTTGGACTGTGGTATTGTGAAAGGACTAAGACTATAAAAGGAGAAGAAGATCATTAGGCAAGGGCATCTAAAAAGTCTTGAATATCTGAGGAAGGATAAGATCCAGTATGCAGGTTATGGGTTGATGATGCATTGCTTAATCTGAGCTAAGGAGGGATCTCACCGATTGATGGAGAACAAGATCTAAGGAGAGATCGGGATCAAATGGTTTGAAATGAGCTATATTTATATGGTTGATTATGCTTATTCTAGATCTGCATACTGACGCAAGTGATGTTCTATAAATGTTATGAGTATGATTGATGTTTGGTACAGCTGCAAAGTTATAAGAAAATATTTTTAGATATGTATGCGGGTTGTCCTTGGAAAAAGCGCGTATGCACACGGGTTTGATTCATCGTAGTAGCGTATACTTTTTGAAGTTTGATGTTTGAAGTTGCAGTTGGGTCTGCAGAGTTCTGTGTCTGCTCTGTGTTCTGGTGACTGTGTTGTTGACAGGGATTCAGTGTTTCAGTGATTCAGAAATTGATGATGCTAGTAGTGATTGTTTTGAGCTTCAATGATATTTATGGGTCCAGTATGAAAATTTGATGAAACGTGGCCTTTCAGAGTATAGTGTTGTGCTTCAGGAGTATCCAGTCTGAAAATGTATGAAACGTGGTACCCGGAGGAGAGAAGATTGTAGGCCGGCGCCTACGTACTAGTATCTTAGCTAGTACAAGAGCAAAGGGGGTTGGAGCTCCCTTCCAGGAGATTTTGGAGAATGAGAGAAGGTTGTAGCCTTTTGCAGGTTGTAGCCTGCATGCTGGTAAAGGACTGCACCAGTACATTGTAAAAGAAGTTTCTTAATAAAGGAAGATAGAAACGAATTGTAGCAGGTGGTTTTCACCCACATTGGATTTCCACCTTATATCATGGTGTTCATGTGTGTTGCTTATGTGTGTTGATCTATCTATTTTACTACTACTATTGACTGTTAATATGGCTAATAATGTTCTGATGCATCCATTGAAGATCACATAACTGAATCATAAGTTTAATGGTCATACGCTAGTTGCAATAGACACAATCGCATATATATGCGGGGATTCTTAACTGAGGTAGCGTATATGAGTCTGAGTATGAAAATGAAAAGTTTTATTGATTAGATAATACGGATTCACCCCCCCTCTTAGTATTATTCCCAACAATTAGTATCAGAGCAGGTCCTTTGGTAGAGGCTTGATCACTTAAAGGAGATCAGTGGAACAATGGGGAAGAAGCTTAAGAAGAAAGCACATACGCAGAAGAAGACATCTCAGAAGAACTATGACAGTGGGAGAATTGATTGGGGATTAGGTGGAAGGAGCCCTTCAGATTCAGAATCAGAATCAGAATCATTTCAGAATGAAGATGAATTATCAGGTAAGAATTTGATATCCTCTAATGCTCCAGGTATCCATCCATTTGGAAAAGATGAAAGTGATAGCGAAACAACTGAATTTTCTCTTATGGGTGAACAAAAAAGATATCAAATAGAGGCAAAATTTAAAACTCTGACAAACAAAATTAGAACTCAAGAAAGACTTTTGAACATAAAGGATGGTGCCTTCAAAGAAGCTGCTACTAGACTAAAGACTCAATGAGAGTTATTCAAGGACAAATATCAAAAGTTGCAGGATGAAATGACATCATTAAGAAATGAAGTCAATGAGAAAGACACAATCATCAAGAAACTCAGAGATAGATCCAGTTATTATGAAAATATTGAAGCCACGATCCGCTCGCTAAAGGAAGATCTTGAAGAATCAAAGAAGCAAAATAAAGATCTACTCCAAGCTATTGAAAAACAGGAAAATGAAGTTATCAGCTTAAAATCTCAGCTGGAATGTGCCTTCAGAATTCGTCAAATGCAGCAGGATCTGAATGAAGAACAAGAAAAGGAGATTCTCAAACTGAGGCATCAGTTGGAAGAAGGAAGGAAAGCTGAAGAAGACATGAAGAAGCAATGTTTAGAAAAGGAAGAACAACTTCAAGTTGAGGTAAATATCTTGAAAGGTAAACTAGAAGAAAAGGATAAATTATTACGATTCCAAGATAGTACTAAAGCCTTGGATGATATTCTTAGTAGTCAAAGGTCTCCTGCTATCAAGACTGGTCTTGGTTTTCATGAATCTGTTGAAGGTGAATCTAGTTCACAAGGTGAGGCAAGGAACTCTAAAGAGAAATCCAAAATGATCAACAAGGAGATGAGAGGTCAACCTCATCAACAATCAAGGAAAGAGATTCTTCTTACTCCTAACTATGGTTGGCCATTTACTCAGATGAATAATATTGAACGTTATGAATGTCATAATCTTGGACATGTTGCAGCTAGATGCAGAAGAAGGATGGTTCAAGATCATCACACAGAAAGATCATCACATTCCAGGTACTTTAATGGATATTGTTTTTCTTGCAATATGTTTGGTCACAAAGCTACTGATTGCTACAGGAGGAATATGAAACATATAAGATGTTATGCATGTAACAAGCCTGGACATACAGCAAAGGAATGCAGGAACAAAGGACAGACATCACACCAAAAGGAGAAAACATCATCACACTTGAAGATATGGAAGAAGAAGGAAGTACAGTCAGAAAGATGTGGCACAGCACAATGTACTCAGATACAGCACAACACAGACATAACAGACTCAGAGGGAGCTGAAAGTATAAAACTTCAGTATCCTGAATCTCATACGCAAGTTCCATAAAGGGAAGTTGCGTATATACGCGAGTTAGACACTGCAAAGTCGCGTATATGTCAGTCTGAGGAAAAGCACTGGGGACAGGCTCAGAAAAAGGATTTGATATGATTCAGTCCATCATTTGCTCTATTGGTTAATAGTTACAGTCTGCTGAGGATGTGTGGAAATGTTTTGATACTTGTAAGATGTCTAGAAGTGTTTTGATCCTAACTTGATGATGATGTTGTCTTCATGCTTATTGCTGATATATGCATGATTAGATCTAATAGATGGCACAGGTTGAGGGGGAGCATATGCCTTTAACAATTCATTGTTGGCATTATGGTTAATAGTCCTTGGTGATGATGCTTATATGGCTAAATGATATATCTTGCTATGATGTGGTTATGAGTTTTCCATGATAAAATCTCATATGATTCTTGGGGTTACATAGTTGATGTTCAAATCATATTTGTGGATTGATTCTTAGATGGTGCATATATATGGTGATCAGGATAAGGAGAAGTACAAAGCTTGAATACAGAACTTCATTACTTGATGATGAGTCTCTCATATGCTGCTGTCGTCATATGCATAAAGATCATGATGCAAGGTTCCTATAGCTCTTGGTGCTCATAGTTGATGATATAAAGAAGTTTTGACAAATGAGGTTGAGCTCAAGATACATAGTGCTGATACATGGATGACTACTCAAAGTTGCTTTGTTGGAGACATGATGATGAGTTCTTATCTATATGATACTTACATATGTTGATTGATGCAGATGTTCCCAAGTAATGATACTTGGATCATGTAGATCTTGATGTTGATGAAATGGCTATGGTGGTTTCACACATGATATAATGTGAATGAATCTGAATTCTGTTCAAAGGGATGAATTGATGCAAATATACCTTGTTATAGGTTGATGACTTATACTCTACAGGACATTTACAGGTTGTTGATCTGAAATTGGTTGTACGCGAGTTTCACAAGGAGTATCCGTGTATATATGCTAGTTTCTGTGGATACAGTCGCGCATATGTTGGTTTGAATAAAATCAGTGGGCCAGACTCTCAGTGAGAAGAGTCTGATATGGGTCTAACAGAGACCATCTGACACAGGTTCAGGGGGAGCAGATAATCTTCTAATAATGCATTGTTGGCATTATCTTAGAAGCTTTTGGTTCTAGTTCACAGCTGTTGTTGGTTTCAGGTGGAACAAATGCAGAGGAAGAACAGAAGCAAATCATGATTGTTGATCTGAATGGTGATTGACAGAAGCTGTTGCTATCAGTTATTAGTGACTCTCATAAGTCTTGCTCTAGATATTTCGTCTCTATGTCATGTATCTCTTTTATGGTGTCAAGGTCATGTAACGGCCTATTTTGGTTTCCCCACTATGCCCGGGATGAAGATGTAATGTATTTGGTTGTCATATTTCTGATGTATTCCCACTTGGTTGGGTGGATGATCCCCACTTGGTTGGGTGATGGATGTATGTATTGAGTCTTTTGGTGATAGGAAGGTCTTTTATGATGTATAAGTCTTGGTTCTTCCTGAAGAACATCTTTTGCAGATCTTGCCTACAATCAGGGGGAGCATGAACAACACATTTCAACAAGAGCAGAGCTTTCAGCATGTAGCATGGACAAATTGGTACACCTTGGCATATAAAAAAGGGGAGCTCATTCAGAGAGTTCAGCAGGTACTCAGGGGTAGCATGAACAGCGGAATGCTTATCTTGGAAAGAGAATATCTTGGTTCGCCCTTTGCCCTTGATGTCAAAGGGGGAGAGTGATTTGGTGTTGTTGCCATCAAGTCCAAAGGGGGAGATTGTTGGCATTATGATGCATATGTTGTACTTGATGGCAACCCACTCGTAGAAGAACAACTCACTTATATATAACTAAATGAATCTACAGAAGAGATATCAGATGTGACAAAATACATGGGATGTAGGACAGCTCAAAGGAATCAGATGATAGTTCTTAGTATGACAAGTTAGCTTTGCCATCAAGTCCAAAGGGGGAGATTGTTGGCATTATGAGACAAGTGTTGTCCTTGTTGGCAACTCACACAGATGGTAGATCATAGTGCAGTAGGTCAATAGCAAAGAATTGATGATCAAACTACAAAGAATGAAGAAAGAAGAGTATATACGCAGGTTCACTATATACCAAGTAGGGTATACACACAGGTATATGCAGGTTCACTATATACCAAGTCGCGTATACGCAGGTTCGCTATATACCAAGTAGGGTATACACACGGGTATATGCAGGTTCACTATATACCAAGTCGCGTATACGCAGGTTCGCTATATACCAAGTAGGGTATACACGCACTTTCATGCAAGGAAAAGCGCGTATATGTTGGAGAACTTACTTTTGGTCCGTGGTAGTTAGTCCTCGGTATTTGAACCTATGGTTTTGGACCATAGTATCTCGTCAGACGTGTTGATCCCAAGTATTGGGTCCTTGGTATTGTTTATTATGGTTTTGGACCGTGGTATTGTGAAAGGACTAAGACTATAAAAGGAGAAGAAGATCATTAGGCAAGGGCATCCGAAAAGTCTTGAATATCTGAGGAAGGATAAGATCCAGTATGCAGGTTATGGGTTGATGATGCATTGCTTGATCTGAGCTAAGGAGGGATCTCACCGATTGATGGAGAACAAGATCTAAGGAGAGATTGGGATCAAATGGTTTGAAATGAACTATCTTTATATGGTTGATTATGCTTATTCTAGATCTGCATACTGACGCAAGTGATGTTCTATAAATGTTATGAGTATGACTGATGTCTGGTACAGCTGCAAAGTTATAAGAAAATATTTTTAGATCTGTACGCGGGTTGTCCTTGGAAAAAGCACGTATGCACGTGGGTTTGATTCATCATAGTAGCGTATACTTTTTGAAGTTTTATGTTTGAAGTTACAGTTGGGTCTGCAGAGTTCTGTGTCTGCTCTGTGTTCTGGTGACTGTGTTTTTGACAGGGATTCAGTGTTTCAGTGATTCAGAAATTGATGATGCTAGTAGTGATTGTTTTGAGCTTCAATGATATTTATGGGTCCAGTATGAAAATTTGATGAAACGTGGCCTTTCAGAGTATAGTGTTGTGTTTCAGGAGTATCCAGTCTGAAAATGTATGAAACATGGTACCCAGAGGAGAGACGATTGTAGGCCGGCGCCTACGTACTAGTATCTTAGCTAGTACAAGAGCAAAGGGGGTTGGAGCTCCCTTCCAGGAGAGTCTGGAGAACGAGAGAAGGTTGTAGCCTTCTGCAGGTTGTAGCCTGCGTGCTGGTAAAGGACTGCACCAGTACATTGTAAAAGAAGTTTCTTAATAAAGGAAGATAGAAACAAATTGCAGCAGGTGGTTTTCACCCACATTGGGTTTCCACCTTATATCATGGTGTTCATGTGTGTTGCTTATGTGTGTTGATCTATCTGTTTTACTGCTACTATTGACTGTTAATATGGCTAATAATGTTCTGATGCATCCATTGAAGATCACATAACTGAATCATGAGTTTAATGGTCATACGCTAGTTGCAATAGACACAGTCGCGTATATACGTGGGTATTCTTAACTGAGGTAGCGTATATGAGTCTGAGTATGAAAATGAAAAGTTTTGTTGATTAAATAATACTGATTCACCCCGGCCCCCCCTTCAGTATTATTCCCAACACAATCCTGTCTCCCAATGGTCTCTGTGCAAATTTCCCTGGCAGTGAATATTGTACTTAGGATTTCCTCAGCTATGCTTGAGTTGCGCTTTACACAATCTCAGTGACAAGTCTCCCTCCTTGCCACTAGGAACTGTGCAGTGCGCAATCACTGGGCCCTGCTTCCCAACTTGTCACCTATCTCGAGACTAGTCCATGGATATCAGTGTATCATCTTAGACCAGGGAGTTTTTGGATTTGATGTCGTCCCCTCATGAGTGAATTTCAAGAACAGGTACACTGTTAGATCATCGTGAGACGATGAAGAAGGAGAGGAAGAAGTGAACATGCTACAAGGCTCACCTAAAATTGGACAGACAAAGAAGCTTATCAAGAACAAGCAAAGGGAACACATGCATGAAACCACCTCTCAAGACTAAACATCATTGAAGACCCTACTTCATCAAGCTATGCGAAGGAGAACATAAAGTTCATCCAAGGACACATCTATCACTCAACAGCAACAACGACTTGACATTGCCACCTCAGTAAGCTATTCCATGTCAGCAGTGTCATGTCATGTCATGTTATGAGTTTTCAAAGGCCACATCACTATTATGGAACATGTCTATTGTAAATCAAATGTAATATGAAGTGGAAGTCCAATATAAACACATGAATATGAAGAGTCATGTCTGCTGAAAAGTCTTAGGAAGTTGAACAATCATGATGGTAGTCAAAGAGTCAAAAGGGTCAAGCATCACCCCATGGTTCTATATACCCACTCATTGTATGAGCAAAGGAATTTTCAACTTGGCTCCTCCCAGAAAGCATAGAAATTTTCAGTCAATTCTTTAAGGAGTGAGGAGTCACTTCAATGTCCCATTATTGGGGCTACTATGTATGATGTAAATATGTGTCTTGGAACGTTTTATTTGCTGGAAATAATACTAAGAGGGGGGGTGAATCAGTATTTACAAATCAATAACTTTTTCATTTCCATAATTAGATTTATATACACTACTTCAATGAAGGGAACTCGCGTGTGCACGCAACTATTCTTAAGGCAACCAACGTATATCCATTGAACTTATGATTCAGTTAATTCATCATATGTTGATCTTTAATTAGTGCATCAGTACTTTATTAAACATTAAACAGTAACCATGTGCAATAATAACATAATAAACCATCACAAAGAAGCAACACACCTGAACACCAAGATTTAAGGTGGAAACCTAATGTGGGTGAACCACCTACTACTGTCATCTTTGTCTTCTTTTAATAATAATAAAATTTGTTTACAATCTTGTACTGGTGCAGAATCATACCAATACGCAGGCACCCACCTGCAGAAGGCTACAACCTTCTCACATTCTCCAGCTTCTACTAGAAGGGAGCTACAAACCCCTAGTTCTTGTACTAGCTGATATGTTTACTAGTACATAGGCTCCAACCTAGAGAAGGATACAACCTTCAGTCATCCTCTAGCTACTACTAGAAGGGGGCTCCAACCCCCTGATCAAATCACCAACCACTATTGGCAGGAAGCTTCGACTTCCTCACTAAAGGCTCCAACCCTCAGTATCCTCCAGGGACCATGTTTCATAAATTTTCACACTGAATACTTGTGGTACACAATACTACAATATAAAGGCCATGTTTCATCAAATTTTCACACTGGACCCATTAGTAACATTGAAGCTCAAAATCAATAACCATTGCAATACAACCATCAAAACCAATCATTGGAACTC
This sequence comes from Pinus tabuliformis, assembly GCA_031772625.1. Classification (NCBI taxonomy): domain Eukaryota; kingdom Viridiplantae; phylum Streptophyta; class Pinopsida; order Pinales; family Pinaceae; genus Pinus; species Pinus tabuliformis. The sequence goes on from CM062809.1 coordinate 1,265,777,060, forward strand.
AATCATCAATCTCTAGCATAACTAAAACCAATCATCGATCTCTGAATCAACCATAACTAAATCAATCAATCACTAAAACCTCTGACATACTAAATCAAATAATCACTGAACCTCTGACACAATTGAATCAAACATTTTTCAAACTTAATCAAATTCAACCAATCAACTCGAACAAAGAGATAATTGTAACCAGTAGACAGATCAGAACACTGCATCAAAATCCAGAACCAACTGTAACCTCAAAAATAATGTGTTAGACTGTACATGCTCCTTCAATGAAGCCAACCTGCATGTATACGCAACTTCCTTTAGCCCAAGCTACGTATACCTCTAAAGATACTAACTCATAAAACCTCTGAACCACAAATTGTACCAATCAGTGACATTCTGAAGGTCTACTGTCAATTTACAGAGTTCTAAATAGATAGCAGCAGGGATCACCCTTCTCACTCAATCAATCAATCAATCTGACTCAATTTCCTTATACATTTAGTTCTACTTCCAGATCTAAGAAAACATCATTGACAAACAACAGGAAAACAACAACACTGATATGATACGTCAGTCATCCCTGAACATCAAGATTTTCTTTTTCATACGTTACTTGGAAGAGCCGAACCAACATGTATATGGATCTTAACCAAAGCAAACCAGCATATAGATATTCAAATACTTACTTATAACTTTGCTTCAATTCCCGACTTCAGACATACCTAGATTATCACATATAAAAGGTAAAGCTTGTGTTAGCAATCAGATCTAGCCTATCCATTATCAGATCACATAATGATAAGTCATTATGATCCTGATCCATCATTAGATCTCATCCATCATCAAACACTAAAGTGCATATTTAGTCTAGATCAAGCAAAGAATCAGAAACCCATAACATGCATATTTGCTTTTGATCTGACACTTCATAAGATATTCATTACTTGTGCACTTAGCCCTTTGATCTTCTTCACCTTATATACTTAGATCCTTTGTCAATACCTTGGACCAACACCTTGAACCAAAAACACTGAACCAAAACCTCAAGCAAATACCCTGGACCAAAAATCTTGGACCAATACCTTAGACCAAAAACCTCAGACCAAAACCTTGGACCAATACCTTGAACCAAAAACCTCAGACCAATACCTCAAACCAAAACTACACTTAGGATCTATGGTATTCTTGGATGGGATCAAATATGCATTACTCCACTCAATATTATGGGCTAATACCATGGTATTGACGCCTGGTATTATCTACTCTTGAAATTCCTTGATTTTCCAACATATATGCACTTTTCTTCTTGTGAAAGTGTGTGTATAATTATACGCTCTTTTTGTTCTCTGAACCAACGTGTATATGCTATTTTGACTGCGTATACATCTTAAATTGCTTTACACCATTCTTTTCCTTCAACTTCTTTATTCTATTCAGTAGAACTTAGTTCCATCTTCCTATTCTTCTGAGCCAATACCATGTTACCTATGAATAGACCTGTTACATTGAGATTTGCCATATAGCTTATAAAATGATTCCTTTGAACTGCCCTGCATTTTGTCACTTCTGTAAATGCAACTGCCATTCATTTTGTCACATCTAATATATCTCTTGTAGATTCATCTAGTTACCATATACAAGTGAGTTGTTTTGCTACAAGTGGGTTTCCATCAAGTACAACACATGCATCATAATGACAAAAATCTCTCGCTTTGGACTTGATGGCAACCATGTTGGTGTTGATTACTGCAAGCTATTGAACTCGTTAGAGATATTTAGCAACACCAAAATACTCTCCCTGTTTGACATCAAAGGAAAAGGATGGACCAAGATATTCTCCCCTTTTGAGATCAAGGGAAAAAGGCTAGCCAAAATGAAGACTTCCATATCTAAACGACTGAATATTAACATTGATGATACTCCCCCTACGCACATGTTGAATTCCCTATTTAAACTCCCCCTTTGTACATGTTGAGATGCACTAAACCATCCATTCTCCCCCTGAGCACATGCAGAGTCTACAAAAATATTTTCCAAAAGAATAACATGACTCTATAACTCAACTATGTGAGTATGATATTCCTATCACCAATGACTCATACATACATCAATCTCCCAACCAAGAGGGGATATACCAAATTTGACTCATCTACCCAACCAAGTGGGGATATAGAAATTATTTATACATGTATGAGATATAGAAATTATTACATCATCATTCCCATGCATAGTGGGGGTAAAAATTACATCATATGACCGAAAAGGACTCATTAAAAGACTATGAGAGGCAGAGACATATTATTACATCATGGGCCTTTATATGACCTTTACATCGAATGATATACATGACATTTATAACAAAGACCAAATATCTAAACAAGACCATGATAATCATCATCAATTATCATACACCATATATGATTTCGATGTAGGAGCATTCAGGCCTAGTCAACAATGTGATAGCATGATCACACGTTGTGACTAACAAGGGATTGGAAGATAAGATATTAGTTAATTTTATCTATTTAAATGTCTGAGAGTGTTTATTTATTGTCAAATATGAGAATAGGGCATAGTGGCTGATTGATCCTCCTTGTGTGGAGATTAGGCCACATAGTTAGATTTAGTTAGTTTGAATAGAATATGAGGAATTTGAAAGCTTGATTTAGCGTTTGTTTAGAAAAGAGTGGAGTGAAGAGATATTTTAGGAGAGAGTGAGATATTTCTGGTTCTGAATTAGAATTGGTTCATGAACCCATTCTCGTATAAAATATGATCTATTGGCATAATTCAGGGATTAGCGAGAGAGAAGAGAGAGGTTGAATAGATTAGCTGGAGTGTAGATAGAGGCTAGCAAGAGAAACAGGGTCTATTATTGTTGTAATCGAGCAAGAAGGAGAGACTCTGTAACTCATTATTGAATAAAATACTAGTGTTGTGGAGGAGTTGTTTTTGTTGAAAACCTTTCCTTATCTCTGTATAGTTTGCCTGCAGAACAACCGAAGCATTCGGCTCAGTTTTATGTTTTAAATTATAAAGCGCAACATTCAATTCTTTATCACGATCCATAGTGTTATACAGTGGCTGAGCCACTTTAACCTCAGTAATTTATCCATAGATACCATAGAGGGTTTATAAAAGGTGTTGTGCGTGAAACAAATTGTGGAGGAGAATTGTGTTTATAACGAAGAGCCTATTAAAAACAACTGAATTCAAGAAAAGGAGAAATAGATGCGAGAAGGAATGGTGGTCGTTGGATCTATAAGATCAACAAACCAGATCTAATCAGGTGAGAAGGACCCTTATTTGCATCGGTGAAACTCATGTGTATGCGACAGACTTAGGCCTTAAGCCTATGCGATGTGTAATCGCTGATCTATCACGTCGACCGAAGTCATTATGGAAGGACCAGGCCCTAACTCTTTACCAACTTTGATTGCGACATGGCGATGAAGTCTCGACCATTGGATCATATGCTTGATCAATGGTGGAGATAAGGTGCATGCACTAAGCAGAAGGCAGGTTCCGAATGGTGGTAAGTGGTTATTGAGTGGCCTCAAAAGCCATAAGCAGTTTTCCCAAACTAGACCCGATGAGGTAATGAACTATAATTTAAGTTGATTTGAAATCCAAGTGCGATCAAACCTTCCGTCAAATGGATGATCAGATGGATTTCGAGCGCGAATAGCGAGGAAGTTAATATCCAATCGAGAATCGATGGGATTATACAGTAGATTGGAATTCCACTTGAAGTCTGGGTTATGTGATCGAATTGGAAAATATAAAGGAAAGTGTTGTGAAGAGACTAAAGGGTGTGGACCCGACTATATATATAGTTCAGCTATATAAGTTTTGAGTTCCAGCTTTTGAGTTTCGGAGCGGGTTTTCCCCGTGATTCCTTTGTATTCCGAAGAAGTTGTATGAGCCGGGTTTTAATGTAAAAGCACACATAAAACACTTCCGATAGTTGTATATGGAGGGAAATAACAATGTGATCGGGGTTTCTTGTGTCATTTGTGGTATCAGAGCTAGCTCAACGCTCCATAAATATTGGTTTGGAAATTGAAATTTAATCTCAACATATGTATAATTGCACTGAAGATAATTTGACATAGATGGGGATCAGACTACAAAGGACACTTAGATTAGAATGGGGAAGCAGTGAACTTCTGAGGAAGGTCTGGTAAGAATGTTTATTTTGATAATTTTGCAGAGATGTGTTTTGAATGTCTAAAGAGCAACAAAGGATTGAAATTTCAAAGGAGAAGATGTTTTCCTTTTAGGAAAATGAAAATTCCATGTAAGTTGATTGAATGGTTGGTTTGATTTGAAAGGTAAATTGAAAAGAAAGGTTTAGAAGTTAAAGTTAAATAAAAGAGTGGTTTGTTGTGGTGTTGAAGTCATTTAAATGATTTGAAGAATTTTGTGAAAACTGAGAATGATTGAGGATAGTTTGAAGTATTGTTGAAGGCAATGATATTGATGATTGAGAGAACAAAGATTGGGTCTAATAGGACTAAAAGAAGAACCACTACAAGGAATGAATTTTGGAAATTGTAGAGGCAAAACAAGATTTTCTTACAAACAGGTTATCAGAAGGAATTGGTAGTGTCTTTCATGAATTGGTAAAATAATTGAAATTCAGATCTAATTCTAATTGATCTTGAAAGCTGAAGAATCCATTGTGAAAAGTAAGAGGAAAAATAGTTGCTGACTGTATGGAGTCTTTTGAATGGAAAGTCTAAATGAACTAGTGAACAAAAGAATCCTTTGGCAAAGATTTAACTGATGGAATGGGAATTAGTTTTAAGACATCTTTGAAGGAAATATTGCAGGTTTGACAGGTGCTTTGATGTATCTTGAGATAAGATTGTGCAGGTCAACAGAAGCAATGGAATTGCTGAAAGATAGAATGAATTGTACCAGCATCATAGCATATGAGCTATGTTAAAGAAGATAGACCAAGAAGAATTCTCAGATGAGTAAAGGCGACAGTAACCAACAGAAAATGAAATTACTGAATGAATAAGGAAGTGAGAAATTGAAGATGCAAAGCCTAGAGCAAGGAGTGTTCAAGAGAAGCTGAGAACAACTTCCAAATGTGGTTGGGTAGGATTTGTTGAGGCAGCTCCACAATTGTGATTGTGGATAGGAGATGACAATTCCAGCAAGAGGAGTGCTGGGTAGAATTGTTAGTGAGTGGAAGGTTCAAAGAAAGAACCAATAGGTGCCGAAAGGCTGAACCTAGGAAAGTTTGGTGAGGCATGAAGGAGAATTGTTACAGGTGAAATGGAAAAGGCTAGTTGTAGTTCACTAGTGAACAAGGAAAGTTCACCAGAGGAAGAAATGGAATTGACTATTGATAGTCATGACAGGGGTACAGATGGAAGTCAGAAATAGAGGGAAAAGAGTGCTGAAGCAGTTGGATGCAAAGGAATGAGTAAAGAAGAAAGGGACATAGAGTTGGCTGAGATGAAGGCAAAACTCAGTCATTTGGAAAAACTGGTATTGAAAGGAATTAGAGAAAAATGGAAACAATGATTTTATGTGGGAAGAAGAGTTAAATGACATGTTAGAGAATTGTTTGCTAAGAAATTAATACTTCGAACAGTTGAGAATGAAGGAATAGAATACATCTGTGAACCAAAGAAAGGATGTCTCCTTGGGGAAGGAGACATTGAAGACAGTGATGACAGTGATGAAGAACTGATCTATGCAGATCAGAATGAGAAGAATGTGTTGATAGCATCCTCACAGACAAGAGGGTCTCATATTTTTGGAATTAATTATTTCTGTGAATGTAAAATTGCAGGTATGCAGCCTAATGAATTTGAACCTGTGTATGAAAAGGTGAAAGAGGCAGAGGCAAGAAAACCACAAAAGGAGATGCATAAAGACTTTCAAGACTTTAATTGGTGGAAGAAATTAAAAGGTATGGCTAAATGGTTGTGTCTTCTCTTAGTGAAAACTTATTGGATCATATTTGAAGGAATTTTAGCATGGATAGAAGACCAATGGGAAATGGAAACAGGAAAGGAAACAAATGCATTGCAAATTTGTGAAGTGAAGAGAAGGAAAGCTGACACAGAGAACTTAGCTGAAGAAGTTAAGTCAAGGAAATATTTGAAAGATCAAAGTCTTATCATAGAAGAGGAAGAGGCATTGTTGTCTTATTTGGATAAACTGAGTGTTGGAGGAAGTTGTGTAGAACAGAAAGGTATTCTACAAACTTATGATGAAGTTGCCAAGCATAGTCAAGAAGTTGCAGTCCCAAAAGTTTTCTTTAATGAGGAAGAAGTCAGAGATGTTGAGGAAGAGTAGTTGATCACTGAGGCTTCAAATGTAGAGCCTTTTATTTTTGAAACTGACATGTTGTGTATGTTTTCAGGTTTGACAGGTGATGAACAACAATTGGACACTGTGCTTATGCATGTTGATGAAGAAGTGAGATTAGTGGAAGAGATGGCTAAAACAAAAAGATATTTTGAGCATGTATTTAGTAATTTTGAGAATGATGGTATTGACAGGGAAATTGTCATGATTAAAGAAGCTGAAGATAAGAAAATGAAAGTTTGTGATGATAGCCAGAATGAAATATCTTTAGTAGAGAATCAAAATGAAAGTATTATGGAAATTGTGAAGAAATATATGATGATGTTGATAGATGCAGAAGTTCAGGAATTCTGTGATTTTAAAGTGGATTATTTTTATGAATCTGTAAACCATGGAGAGGCTTTAGAAAACTATAATTTTGTTTTTGTTGTAAGAGAAGATAAAACAACATCACTTTGTTGCAATAGTATAAGTATAGAAGATGAAAGGATACTTCACAATCATATGTTCCAAGAAATCCTAGCTAATAAATTGTTGAATGATAGTCTTGTGTTAGGACGAGGAACACTGTATAGTGCAGAGGAAAGTATGGGAATGAAAATTGATGAAAATTTCATAACTTTCACAGAAGGACAGTATAAAGAGTTGATGTCAGAATTACCTATGAAGATTGAAAACCATAGTTATTTTGAATCTGACAATTGTGATGGAAATTATGTTTTATACAGGAAGCAGGAGTCATATGCAAATGACATGCTCATTGAATATGAAGTAATTTATATTTTTTTGGGAAGGTTATTAGATGAACCTGATAACATAGAGGAAAGGATTATCTTTAATGATAATGAAAGGGAAGCTGTAGAGTACAAAAAACAGTTTGTAAATGACAGAGGTGAAGAAGAATTAGACAGAAATTTCATAATTTCTATAGTGAAGAGAAATGTATAGCAGGCATATGTTAGTGGAGTTCAGTTAAGAAGAAATTGTAAAGAGGAAGTTGAGAAATTGTCGAAGATGAAATCAGATGAGAATAGGGACATCAAGGAAGAGAAATTAACAAGAGGAATTTGTATTAGAAAGGAAAGAGGACAACAAAAAAATAAGATTTGGAAATCTGGAAGAACAGAAGTGACAGTGGTAGAAGAATTGAATTAATAGCATGATGAAAGTGATGACCAGTTACAAAGTAAAGTTTGGGATACTGGATGGACAATGTAAGAAGCACATGACCAGGAGGTCATGGAAACTTTCAACTTTGGGAGTCTGATGCAGGAGCATTCAGGCCTAGTCAGCAATGTGATAGCATGATCACATGTTGTGACTAACAAGGGGTTGGAAGATAAGAGATTAGTTAATTTTATTTATTTAAATGTGTGAGAGTGTTTATTTATTGTCAAATATGAGAAAAGGGCATAGTGGCTGATTGATCCTCCCTGTGTGTAGATCAGGCCAAATGGTTAGATTTAGTTGGTTTGAATAGAATATGAGGAATTTGAAAGCTTGATTTAGCGTTTATTTAGAAAAGAGTGGACTGAAGAGACTTTTTACGAGAGAGTGAGAGATTTCTAGTTCGGAACCAGAATTGGTTCATGAACCCATTCTTGTATAAAATATGATCTATTGGCATAATTCAGGGGTTAGCGAGAGAGAAGAGAGAGGTTGAATAGATTAGCTGGAGTGTAGATAGAGGCTAGCAAGAGAAACAGGGTCTATTATTGTTGTAATCGAGCTAGGGGGTGAGACTCTGTAACTCGTTATTACATAAAATACCAGTGTTGTGGAGGTGTTGTTTTTGTTGAAAACCTTTCCTTATCTCTGTATAGTTTGCCTGTGGAACAGCCGAAGCATTCGGCTCAGTTTTATGTTTTAAATTATAAAGCGCAGCATTCAATGCTTTATCACGATCCATAGTGTTATACAGTGGCTGAGCCACTTTAACCTCAGTCATTTATTGATAGATACCATAGAGGGTTTATAAAAGGTGTTGTGCGCGAAAAATGGTGTCGAGGAGAATTGTGTTTATAATGTGGAGCCTATTAAAAACAACCAAATTCAAGAAAAGGAGAAATAGATGCGAGAAGGAATGGTGGCCATTGGATCTATAAGATCAATAGACCAGATCTAATTGGGCGAGCAGGACCCTTTATCGCATCGGTGAAACTCATGTGTATGCGGCAGACTTAGGCCTTAAGCCTATGCGATGAGTGATCACTGATCTATCGCATCAGCAGAAGTCATTATGGAAGGACCGGGCCTTAACTCTTTACCAACTCTGACTGCAACCTGGCGATGAAGTGTGGATCATTGGATCATATGCTTGATCAACGATGGAGATAAGGCACGTGCATTAAACAGAAGGCGGGTTCTGAAAGGTGGTAAGTTGTTATTGGGTGGCCTCAAAAGCCATAAGCAGTTTTCCCAAACTAGACCCGATGAGGTAATGAACCGTAATTTAAATTGATTTGAAATCTGCGTGTGATCGGACCATTCGTGAAATGGACTATCAGACGGATTTCAAGCGCGAATAAGCAAGGAAGTTAATATCCAATCTGGACACGATGGGATTATACAGCGGATTGGAATTCCACTTGAAGTCTGGGTTATGTGATTGGAAATCGGAAAATATAAAGGAAAGTGTTGTGGAGCAACTAAAGGTTGCTGACCCGATGATATATATAGTTCGGCTGTATAAGTTTTGAGTTCCTACTTTTTAGTTTCGGAGCGGGTTTTCCCCATGATTCCTTTGTATTCTAAAGAAGTTTTATGACCGGGGTTTTAATGTAAAAGCACACATAAAAAGCTTCCGATAGTTGTATATGGAGGGAAATAGCAATGTGATCGAGGTTTCCTACATCAGATTTGCATCATAAGAATCTATCAACAACATCCAGATCAACTACCTGTATATGTCCATCATCAATTCCCAAGATATGACAACGTAGATATCATCAACCTGTGACAAAGTATTCCACATATAGATATCAACTCATGCTCTTGATCTCATCAAGATCAACTTGATCTGTTTCCTTAGTAGAAAGAGCCTTATCATAACCTTCCATGAATTAGTTAAGCATATGTCATATCTCCAAGCAGTAACATAGAATTATTCATATCATATGCATGTGAAAACACCATAGTCATCATCTATGATCATAACATCATCATCAAGAACTGCATGATATTTCCACAAGAACCCTCAATATATCAACCATGTATCATCACTAGGGAACATCCCACATCTGATAAGCATCAACCATGATAATCAACATATGTGATTATCAAACCTATCATCATAAATTAAGAATTCATCATCATTATGTGACTAAGTAAGCCATGTCTCCGAATATCCATGTCTTCAAATAGTTATGTCTTCATGAGACCTGCAATAACACCATTCTCTTGGCCAACCAACAATATTTATCAATATGCAAATTAAGTAATCATCCATGTATCCAACACAATGTGTATCCATAAAAGAGATAGCAATATGTATCTAGAAAAACATGAGCTCGTAGTCATTTGTCAAGCTTTCTTCATACCATCCACAACAACAATCCTTAACCATGTGAGAGCCAAGAACTATAGGAATCATGCATCATAACTGCACCATATGACCTTTATGCATCTTTGAAGGAATGATGACAATAGCATAAAAGAAATGAGTGACTCATCATCAAATAATGAAGTTGTGTACTAAAGATTTGTACTTCTCCTTGTCCTTATGAAGATCACCATGTAAGCAAAATATCATATGGATTGTATGCATCATCAAAAAGGTTATCCATAATCATCCATAAATCTAATCTGAATAACAACTCTGTGGCTCAAGTAAATAAGTATCATATGAGATTTCATCATAGTCAACTCATGACTACAACATAGCATGATGTATCATTTAAACACTTCAACAACATAAGTACCAAATACTTCTAAACATAATTCCAACAATACATTATTATAAGCATATCATATTCTCCCCCTGAACCTGTGCCAACTGTTCATTGTCAGATCTGATCATTGCATATATAAATAAGGATCATCAAGGCATCATCATCAACTAGTTATACATCAAGTCATCAACAACTTATGAGGGTAAAAATGTTATATACCTAGGGGGGATAATTAAGGTAAGAATGTAATAATGGAATGGGCCATAGTAATAAATAAGGTGGTTAACCCATGTCATGTAAGGGACCACAAGTAGTTAATAATAATGTAATGGGCCCATGGTATTAGTTCATGGTATGAGGGAACCATGGTAATGATGCATGGTATTGTATGTATGAGGCCTATATAAAGGCTAGAGACTCCACATGGAGAGATATGAAGAGAAGTATTATTGTATGAACAGGCATATGGCTTGTGGAGTGCTCTCCTTCCTTAAGGAGTGAATGTATGGTGTTGCACTACCTTAAGGGTTTGATATCAATAAAGAATCATTTCATCTTATTTCTGGGTTTATTTGCATTCTCTTATATTTTCATATCAGATCTATAATATTCTGGGTTAGATCTATAACAATTGGTATCAGAGCTACAACAATTGGTATTGTATGTATGAGGCCTATATAAAGGCTAGAGACTCCACATGGAGAGATATGAAGAGAAGTATTCTTGTATGAACAGGCATATGGCTTGTGGAGTGCTCTCCTTCCTTAAGGAGTGAATGTATGGTGTTGCCCTACCTTAAGGGTTTGATATCAATAAAGAATCATTTCATATTATTTCTTGGGTTTATTTTCATTGTCTCATATTTTTATATCAGATCTATAGTATTTCTGGGTTAGATCTACAACAATTGGTATCAGAGCACTTTCTTGGGCAAACCGTGGAGAATTTTTTTTATTTTTGCAGGGATTTTTTGGGTGGCGAAATTGCAGATCAGATCTGTATGTTTTGGTGCAAGATCTGCAAAATCTAATTGCAGATCTGTATTCCTGGTAAAAAAATAGCCGATTTCAAAAAAAAAATCGGTTGAATCGGAGTCCGGATGAAGAAGATATCGTTGATTTAAAAATCAGTGGGGTTGCAGACAATTTTCAGGGCAGCGATTTTGCAGCGCAGATCTAGACGTCCTGGTACAAGATCTACAAAATCTAATTGCAGATCTGGATTCCTTGGGAAAAAATACCCAACTTCAAAAAAAAAAATCAGTCGAATCGGAGTCTGGATGAGGGAGATATCGCTGATTTAAAATCAACTCTTTTTTCAGAAATTTTGGGTGACGGCGGGAAGGTAGCAGCGCAGATCTATAATTCCAGTGTCTGAATCAAGATTTCTACCACATGGGCAGATGCAGAATGATTGTTCCATTTCCAAAAACAGGTTATAATAGGGATTCTGAGTAATATTGACGAAATTGTGACCATTTCAAATTTTCGCCAATTTTTTTGTGATGGCGGCCCTAGGTCAGAATTTTCAGGACTTGTATAAATTTGATGGCTCTCATCCAGCCAAATGGCTAGCACAAATGGAGAAATATTTTAGATTGAATTACATCATGGATGATGAGACTCAGTTGAGTGTGGGAATATTGTACTTGGACAATGAAAGACAACAATGGTGGCAATGGCATCGACGTTGCTATCGAAGGCCCTTGACTTGGGACACATTCACAAAAGGTCTTATGGACCACTTTGACTGTAAAACTAATCTTGTGGATAAGCTCACACAGATAGACACACAGCCTAGCAAAGATTTTATTTTTACATAAAAGAAGGAAACCAAGGGATCTAAAGGGTTATTTTCTGCTGGTATCTCTTTATTGCAGATTCATGGATTGATTCAGAAAGAGAAGATCATTGTTTCTATCAATCCTAGTTGCAAACATAATTTTATCAGTGTTAATTTGGCAAAAAAATTGCAAGTCCCAGCAAAACAAATTGAACATACACAGGTTGATAATGAGGATGTTCAAGTGTACAAAGATTTGAAGATTTCTATGGATAAATATGTGTTGCATGGTGATTTTTATGCTTCAGAGATGGATAATATGGATGATGTTTTGGGATATCCTTGGATGGAATCCGTGGGTACTATCAATATTAATGTGCAGAAGAAATTTCTGAAGCTATGGTATAAAAAGAAGAAAATTATGTTACAGGATATTTCCATCCATAAACAAGTAGCGCACATGGAGGCTGAAGCAGAAGATGTTCAAGGGACGGACATATCAGATGATGAGCCTTTGATGATCAACAATCAAACACAAACAGAGGCTGAAGAAGAAAAGGTTACAGGTGATGATACATCAGAGGAGGGATCAGTGGTTGAAGTCATATTGAAAAAGAAGACACCACAACAGGCACCACAGCAGGGTGAAGTAAAGAAAAAGCCATCGTGGGTTAAAACTTCAACATATCATCACCCACATCACCCATCAAGACAACCATCAAGATGGAAACCAAGTCGTCACATGACGGATCGTGAGGAGAGAAGATCCACCCACTGCACATCAACACCGAAGAGCTGCCACGGTCAACTTCCATCTCAAGCGAGCGAGGCACCAGCGAGATCGAGGGTTCACCTTTCTCTTGGATGGCTAGATGCATGTGCATGGTATCAGTGGACTACTCTTTTGAGTAGATCTTATTATTTGTGTTCTTCCCATGTTTCGACGACGAAACATGCTTAGGGGGGTGGAATGTTATATACCTAGGGGGGATAATATGGGGTACCAAGGGTGGTACCCAAGGTAAGAATGTAATAATGGGATGGGCCATAGTAATAAATAAGGTGGTTAACCCATGTCATGTAAGGGACCACAAGTAGTTAATAATAATGTAATGGGCCCATGGTATTAGTTGATGGTATGAGGGAACCATGGTAATGATGCATGGTATTGTATGTATGAGACCTATATAAAGGCTAGAGACTCCACATGGAGAGATATGAAGAGAAGTATTATTGTATGAACAGGCATATGGCTTGTGGAGTGATCTCCTTCCTTAAGGAGTGAATGTATGGTGTTGCCCTACCTTAAGGGTTTGATAATAAAAAAGAATTTCTATCTATTTTGATCTTGTTATTCTTGGGTTATTTCCATTATCTTATATTTTTGGATCAAATCTACAACAAAAAATCACTTCTACATATCATCAATACACTGCAATCATCATCAATCAGAATAGAAAAGATAATTGATAATTGAATGAACCATATTAGACCCCTTTTCCTGAGTCTGTCCCACCGCTTCTTCATCAAACCAACATATACACGATTGTGTTGATTCTAACTTGCGTATATACGCGACTTGTCTTCATGATAACTGCGTATGAGAATTAGGACACTGAAATTTCATACTTTTAATTCCTTTTGAATCTGTTTTGTCTATATACTGAGCTATGCCACATCTTTCTGATTGTAATTCCTTCTTCTTCCATACCTTGGAGTGTGATGACGTTTGTTCCTTTTGGTATGTTGGCCAAAATTTTCTCTTGCATTCTTTTGCTATATGCCCAAACTTGTTACAAGCATAACATCTTATATGTTTCATATTCCTTCTATAGCAATCAATGGCTTTGTGACCAAACATATTGCAAGAAAAACAATATCCCTTAAAGTACCTAGAAGCTGATGATCTTTCTGTGTGACTGTTATTAGCTTGAACCATTCTACTTCTGCATTTGGTTGCAACATGTCCAAAATTATGGCATATAAAACATTCAAAATTATTCATCAGAGCAAAGAATCGATTAACACTTCCATAATTATGAGTAAATGAGTTTCTTTGAAGACTTTCTTTCCTTGGTTGTTGATGGGGTTGACCTCTTATCTCCTTGTTGAGCAATTCAGATTTTGTACTAGAGTTCCTTGCTTCAGTTTGTGACCTAGATTTACCTTTAACAGTTTCATGAAAACTAAGACCATATTTGATGGCAGGAGACCTTTAACTAATAAGAATATCATCCAAAATCTTAGTAATATCTTGAAATCGTAAAAGTTATCCTTTTCTTCTAATTTACCTTTTAGGATATTTACCTCAACCTAATATTGTTCTTCCTTTTCAACATACTACTTCTTCATGATTTCTTCAGCTTTTCTTCCTTCTTCCAATTGTTGCTTTAATTTGATAACTTCATCTTCTTGTCCTTCAAATGCTTGGAGTAGTTCTTCATTCTTCTTATTTTAATTTTTGAGATCTTCTTTTACAGAAACGATCACACCTTCAAGAGCTTCACAATAGCTGGTTCTTTCTAAACGTTCCTTGGTTGTTGTGTCTTTTTCATTCACTTCAATTCTCAATGATGTCACTTCATCCTGCAACCTTTGACATTGGTCTTCCTTTTCCTTGTACTACTTCATTACTTTGTTTCGTTCCTCTAACTAGGCTTTTAATCTGGTAACTTCTTCTTTGTAGGCACATTCCCTTTCATCAATTAAATCCTTTTGATCTCTAATTGTGTCCGTGAGCTTTTAAAATTCTGCCTCTATTTGATTTCTTTCTCTTTCACCCATAAGAGAAAATTCAGTTGTTTCGTTGTCACATTCATTATCTTGAAAGGAACAGAGAAACGTATCACTAGATTACAACAAATTCGTACCTGATAATTATTTTCTTATTCATCTTCATTCTGAGCTGATTCTGAATCTGAGAAGTTGCTTCCACATAATGGCCAATCGTCTCTTCCACTATCATAGTTCCCTTCTGATGTCTTCTTCTTTTGAGGTGCTTTCTTCTTTAGCTTCTTTCCCATTGTTTCTACGGATCTCCTTCAAGTGATTAAGCTTCTACCAAAGGACCCGCGGTGATACAAATTGTTAGAAATAATACTAAGAGGGGGTGTGAATCAGTATTTACAAATCAATAACTTTTTCATTTCCATAATCAGATTTATATACTCTACTTCAATGAAGGGAACTTGCGTGTGCATGCAACTGTTCTTGAGGCAACCAACGTATATACAGTGAAATTGTGATTCAGTTAATTCATCATATGTTGATCTTTAATCAATGCATTAGTATTTTATTAAAAATTAAACGGTAACCATGTGCAGTAATAATAGAATACACCATCACACATAAACAACACACATGGACACCAAGATTTAAGGTGGAAACCCAATGTGGGTGAAAACCACCTGCTGATGTCATCTCTGTATTCTGTTAATAATAAGAAAATATGTTTACAATCTTGTACTGATGTAGACTCATACTAGTACGCCGGCACCCACCTACAAAAGGCTACAATCTTCTCGCATTCTTCAGCTTCTACTGGAAGGGAATTACAACCCCCTACTTCTTGTAATAGCTGATATGTTTATTAGTACATAGGCTCCGACCTACAGAAGGCTACAACTTTCACTCATTCTCCAGTTGCTACTAGAAGGGGGATCCAACCCCCTAATCAAATCACCAGCCACTACTGGTAGGAAGCTTTGACTTCCTCACTGAAGGCTCCAACCCTCAGTATCCTCCAAGGACCACGTTTCATAAATTTTCACACTGGATACTCCCGGTACACAATAATACAATATGAAGGCCATGTTTCATCAAATTTTCACACTTGACTCATTAGTAACATTGAAGATCAAAATCAATCAACACTCTAATACAACCATCAAAACCAATCATTGAAACTCAATCATCAATCTCTTACATAACTGAAACCAATCATCAATATTTGAATCAAACATAACTGAATCAATCAATCACTGAAACTTCTGACATACTGAATCAAACAATCACTAAACCTCTGACACAACTGAATCAAACATTCATTCAAACGTAATCAAATTTAACCAATCAACTGGAACAAAGAGATCATTGTAACCAGTGCACAGATCAAAACATTGCATCAAAAGCTAGAACCAACTGTAACTTCAAAAATCATGTGTCAGACTGTATATGCTCCTTCAATGAATCCAACCTACATGTATATGCAACTTAATTTAGCCCAACCTACATATACCTCTAAAGATACTGAATCATAAAACCTTTGAACCACAAACTGTACCAATCAGTGACATTCTGAAGATCTACTGTCAACTTACAGAGTTCTAAATAGATAGCAGCAAGGATCACCCTTCTCACTCAATCAATCAATCAATCAATCAGACTCAATTTCCTTATACATTCATTTCTACTTCCACATCTAACAAAACATCGTTGGAAAACAAGAATAAAACAACAACACTTATATGATAGGTCAGTCATCCCTGAACATCAAGCTTTTCTTTTTCATACGCTACTTGGAAGAGATGAACCAGTATGTATATGCATCTTCACCAGAGAGAACCAACATATAGATCTACAAATACTTACTTATAACTTTGCTACAATTCTCGACTTCATACATACCCAGATCATCACATATAAAAGATAAAATGTGTGTTAACAATCATATCTAGCCTATCCATTATCAGATCATATAATGATAAGTCATTATGATCGCAATCCATCATTATATCTCATCCATCATCAAACACTCAAGTGCATACTTAGTCTAGATCAAGAAAAGCATCATAAACCCATAACATGCATATTTTCTTTTGATATGACACTTCAAAAGATATTCATTACTTGTGCACTTAACCCTTCGATCTTCTCCTCCTTACATACTTAGATCCTTTGTCAATACCTCAGACCAAAACCTTAAACCAAAAACCTCAGACCAAAACCTCAGACCAATACCTCAGACCAAAAACCTCAGACCAATACCTCAGACTAAAAACCTCGGACCAAAACCTCAAACCAATACCTCGAACCAAAAACCTCAGACCAATACCTCAAACTAAAACCACACTTAGAAACTATGGTATTCTTGGACGGGATCAAATAGTCGTTACTCTTCTCAATATTGTGGGCTAATACCATGGTATTGACCCATGGTATTCTCTACTCTTTAAATTCCTTGATTTTCCAACATATGCACGTTTTTCCTCTTGTGAAAGTGTGTGTATACGTATATTCTCTTTTTGTTCTGTGAACCAGCGTGTATATGTTGCTTTTACTGTGTATACATCTTAAACTGCTTTACAACATTATTTTTCTTCAACTTCTTTATTCTGATCAGTAGACCTTAGTTCCATCTTCCTGTTCTTCTGAGTCAATGCCATGTTACCTCTGAATAGACATATTACACTGATATTTGCCATATAACTTCTGAAATGATTCCTTTGAACTACCATGCATTTTGTCACTTTTGTAAATGAAATTTCCATGCATTCTATCACATCTGATGTCTCTCCTGTAGATTCATCTAGTTACCATATACAAGTAAGTTGTTCTGCTACAAGTGGGTTTCCATCAAGTACACCACATGCATCATAATGCCAACATTCTTAATATAGAAGCTTATTTAGGCCAACACATTTCCATGCATGACTTGTGGATATTCTTAAGACTATTCTTAGAGAATTTGTAATTCATGTTTGTTTCACATGTACTAAGATAGCTAAACTATTTCAGTTGTTTTAGTGTTTACCTTGTTGGGAATGTGTTGTATTGGCTATCAATACTATATCATCCTTGTGGACTACTTTGCGGGATACTAGATATACCTTTGTCACTCATTGGTTAGAATGACCGTCACATCTGTTGTGGACTATTATGCTCAATGGTGGACAGATATTTCCCTGTAATTTGGTTTTAATGACTATCACATCCATTGTGGATTATTTCACTGGATGTTGGACAGACCTTCCTAGTTAGCGTGTGTCTCTTCCTAGGTGGTACTATTACCTCTCACCTAGAGCCTCACTTTTTCTCCCCCCTTTTGCAGTAATATAACCTTGACAAAGTTGCATTGCACACTCACCACACACACTTACCTTGTTGTTTGAAGATACCATTTCATCACTCTCCCATGCTGACACCTAGAGCTAAAGAAAATCTTTCAGTATTTGGAAACTAGGCCTTTATACTGGATGGGACTCTTATACCAAGCTATTTTTGGTCTAATTGTGACTTCATATTGGGGAGAACCCCTTTGGTTGACAGATTTCCAGCACCATCAACAAAATGGCGCTAGAAGGAGTGCTAGATGATAGGTTGTTCCCGTAGAGTATGGTTTGAATCTCTTATTTTCAAATGGATCTTCCTGAAATCATAATCCCAGGATGTTTTTCTAAAGATCTTGTTTGTACCATCCCTGTGGAAGTTATTCACGATCTATCTGAACTTGAGTTTGATGGTGAGGGTGAATCAAATTTTTGTGAACATTTGTTTCAAGTTATCCATCTCTATCTGTCACAAAATAGGCTCCAAAGATGTCATGGATAGATTACTCACCCTCACATTTGAAGGTCATGTTAGTCAATGATGTCATACATTACCCATTGCTTCTATCCATTCATTCGCTTAGCTTACCTAGAAGCTTCACAAAGCCTTCGATAAGTATGACCACCAAGATGTTTGTGAAAGAACCTGTCATTTAAAAATTAGGCCTAATGAATCATTTGAGGATTTGGCTGATCGTTTCCTTCACCTCTATTGTGAAATTCCTAAAAAACAAATTAACTCACATTTCTTGAGAGAATATTTTAAATTCTTGGTTCATGTCTCCTTATACAGTGAGCATGAACCTCCTATTTTCCCTTCTTCCCCAACTCTTGCAGATCATGAGGCACCTCAAATCGTAGAGGAGGAGCCTACTACCCCTTTTGTTCCTTGTCCTCCTCCTTTTTCAGTCCCAATGTGGGTGCCTCCTTGTGGTGATTATAAAACTGGGAAATCTATGAATCAAATCTCCAGCCCATCTTCTCATTCTTCTCGCACTTCGAACGAAATTCCAAAATCGCCCAGAAAGCCTACAATGAATACTCACTTCTCCATTCTACAAGAGGATGTCACCATTCACAACTCTAATCTCAAGGTTGATCCAAATTTTTGTTATCCTCTATCTTCTTCACATCATGACTCTTTGTACCATGACCCGCTTGATCAATTCACTTCATCAGCATGTTCTTCGCATTCTCTTGATTCACAAGTTGTTGGCTCAAGTTGTGATCAGGTATAAGGCAGTCAAATTACATAGGTAAAGGAGCATAAGGGTAAGGACACTACCAATTTTTCCACTCAGTTTAAAAATATTTCTCGTCGAGACAATGAGTTTTTGTTTTTGAACAATTCTCAATCTTCTAATCTCGGTGGAAAATCCAGTAGAATCAATTCTTTCAATCAACCCCCAGAGTTGGGCAGTAATCATTCAAATATTTTTTTATGTCGTGATGAATGTTGAAGCACATCATATGATCTTTCAGCTCCTCATGAAGATTCTAATTTAGATCTAGAATCTGCTTCAATCAAAGAATATGTTCATATCAAAATTTCTGCTTCACCTTGCTATCCTTTGTGTCCTACCATTCGCAACACATCCACTTGCGATGGAGATACTCCATGTTATTTTGTTTCTTCATCTGATGAGTTATCTCCTCGATTCACACAAGGTGGTGAGGTTGTCCATGATTGTTAATGGGAAAAGTGTCTATTCAGAACGACCCTATCCCACTGAGGTGTGACAGTGACCTCAGAAACAAACAGGGAAAACTACTTTCGTATTCTTCTTTATGAACTATAAACGAAGAGGAATAGGATGAACCAACCTGTGTCTTGCGCTAGTCCTTTGATCCAATCTCTCTCCTCTTTGACAGCTTCCAGCTACCTACTCCCTTACTTGCCCAGCGTCACCAAGTTCCTGCAAGATCACAGAAGAAGGAAACTACACAAAGACATGGATTTATATTCATAAATAGCTTAGGATCAGATTTAAGCTAAACATACAAATGTAACAAACATCAATGATACACAAGCATGTAGGAGGAACTCAAATAGTTTTATTGATAAAACAAGAAGATCCAGGAGGAGTTACAACCGATGATTCCTGATCCAGCATCAACCTCCCAGCATAGAATCCCCTCTTCACCTCCAACAAAGCATAAATCACCCAATACTCTGATATCTATCTCAAAACCAACAACAATTCTCTGCAATGTACAAAATTCCAGCCTCTGGATCTCTTGGTGAGGGATCCATATATAGATGTATGCAAAGAGGATGAGTCAGCTCATGAATTGATTAGTGGCTTCTCTCTGTCAGTTCTTGCTTCCACTTGGAGACTAAAAGCCCCTTACTCATCACTGGTCGAATTCAGTGAGGCAAGTGTCATTGGGGAAGATTCTAGAAGCTTCCATTGTCTCTCCACCTCGTGGAATGACTCTGCCACTTGTCATTTCCTGCTCAACGCACCTTGGTAGTGCATTTAGGTGCATTGCAACGCACCTAGCTAGTGTATTTGGGTGCTTTGCAATGCAGCTAGCTAGTGGAGCAGATGAAATGATCCTGATTTGACTAGTTCTGAGCAGTTTCTGGTGGAGAACTTCTGGGAGAAGCTGTAATTCATTGACCTTGTTTCTTTAGGAGCTGGAACAACACTTTTAGAGACTTAGGATCCCTTGGTTTATGGACATTTCATGCTTAGAGCTGTAAGGCACAAAAATGTCTATAACAGTTGCCCCCTAAAGTATGAGGCCGTTTATCGGGTGAAATGCTTTATTAGGAGGATCCGAAGTTCTTTCAATGCTGGGAGGAGAACTGTAATAAGATACAATACAATACATTATCTTCATACTGTTTTCATGATCTTAGCTGAGGCGGGCATTCCCATGATCAGCTTTATAAATTCATTTTGAAGTACATAGGACAGACAATCGTCTGATGGTAGACTGATGATTCTGATGGAGTCATCATCCTTTTGGTAGGATGATTATCTGTGTTGCAATGCTGTACATTTCAATGTCTTTATTTTTCCTGAATATATATCGCAGCCCGGATGGATGAAACTAGATCCGGGGTCTTCAATCTCGTCCAATTTTCACTCGAAGTACAAGTCGATCCATGTGAGAAATGTTTTGAAGTCGAACATGGAAAGACATCGCTTGATTACCAGTCAATGATGTAAACTGTTAACAAGCACGAGAGGAATCACCGATAATGATAATGACCCTCAAGGTACTGCAGTACAATTCACGTGGTGTGAATAAAGGACTTGGCATCGACCACCATGCAAAATCTTTCGGTCGAAGGTCATTGATGTATACCTGTCGCCAGAAGTGAGAAACTTGCCATTGAGGCATGCAAGCTTCAAAGTACTGAATGGGGTGTTCCTAGATCAACTTCTTGGATAATGAGCTGATGTCGACAAGAAGCGATCCATCAAAGGAGGGCCTTAATGAATCCCACATCAATGACACGGAATGGAGCAAATGATTTTGATGGAGGTGAAAACGATCTGATGATATATGGTTCAGGGTGGCGGTCATGAAAGAATGAAGTATAATGTATGGTAGTGGATGGGACACAGGTGACTTCTCTGGATGACTTCTCTTGAACATGTCGGCGACACTTATGTGATGGATTGGTAGCATTTACCCCAAATATGGATGGTGTGGCGTGACCATGGTGATGTGACCAGTGAATGAAACAACCCAACCCGACTCAGGCATGGAGTGGAAGTGTCATGTTCAAGAGCGACTTGCTACCAATAAAGATTCTTTGAGTTTCTTCCCAATTTTTCCCCAGTCATTGCTGACCAGTACCTCTTTATTTTTATCAAGCTTGAGGAGGATAACATATGCTTGTTCTATAATTTTCCCTTCGGGCAAACCCATCGCTATGTTTTAACGAGCCTAGCGATAGTGAAACTCGTTCTCGTCTAAAGACAAGTTTGTCACTATTAATCTTTTTAACGAGTTTAACGACAAAAATAACTCGGTCCTTTTCATTTTTAGAGAGTCTGAAAAGGTACGTAAAGGTAACTCCGAAATTCCTTTTTCGTCATCTAATCCCTTAAGTCCGAAAAAGTATAAAACAATACAAGAAGGGATGAATTTTTGATAGTTTTAACGAGCCGAACAAAACAAGCGCTCGATCTTTTTGTGCAATAATCCCTCAGGTCCAAAAAGATTAAAATCTAGAGGAGGGATAGCTCTTCCGGTCGCTTTAACGAGCTGGAAGGCCAAAACTCAGCAATCTTTTCATATTTTACGAGTCAGTTGAAAAGATCTTAAAGAAGACTCGTCTTTTGAGGAACGAGTGATAAAATGGGTAGCAGCTGATTCGAGGTAAGGGTTGGACTTTTCCAATCACGACAGTGTCACAAGGATGGCTAGTGAAATCACTCTTCGCAGCTGTTCCTCAAAATGGGTAAACAATCAAATGGAGGTGAATGATCGGCCAATGAAAAAGTGGAGGTGACGGTGCAAACACGACCAAGGCTTTAATGGCTGAAGTACTACATTCACGGTGGTTATTTACCAGGGGATAGTTCATTTTTTAACGAGCTTAAATGCGGGTGGAAACATTTTCTCGGTGTGGGTTTATTTTTTAACGAGCTTGAACCCTGCGGTAACACTGCTCGAGGCGGGTTTATTTTTTAACGAGCTTGAACCCTGCGGTAACACTGCTCATGGCGGGTTTATTTTTTAACGAGCTTGAACCCTACTGCTCGTGATAAGTTTGTATGCCCCCCAAGCTTCATTGCATTCAACTCGGTGGCTGGAATGAAGGTTTACCTTTGAGATTTGGAAAGGGGATTTGTTTCATTTTTTAATGAGGTTGACATAGATAAGAACCATCCTCGGATTCCTTGTTTCATTTTTTAACGAGGTTGACACGAGATAAGAACCGTACTCGGAGTCCAAATCCATTAGATATAGAAGGTTTCATATTCCACTGTGGCCACTTCCGCCAGGTTAATCGGAGGCGGTAGGGCAAAAGTACCCATTAAGGTAGGGTCTTTTAGGAGACCTACTCCGATATTTTGGAGCAAATGATTGCTTCCATGGATCATTGGAATGCTTCCCGTAACTTGTGAACTGTTGGGGAGAAATGTTTGTTGGTCGACGATTGTAATTCCTCCTTGGAAGGGAAATGCAATCTTCCTGAAGTAGGTCGACACAACTGTGGCCATGGCATATATCCAGGGTCTTCCCAATAGGATGTTGTAATCAAGGTTTCCATCGATTACTTCAACATCAATTTCTATAGTTTTCCCTCCTAGTTCAACTTTCAAGTTACTTAGGATACCATATGGTGTATATGTCCTTCCGCCGAATGCTTTTAATGTCGTCGAAGATGGCAACAAGGTTGGAGATCCTAAAGTTTTCCAGCAACTCATTGACATAATGCATGTAGATGCCCCCTCATCAATAATTGTTCGATGAACAGTTTTGTTGAGGGCTTTCACTTGAATAAGGAAAGCTAGTTGAGCTGGTAACTGAGGGTCATATCCTTTATGATCAAAGGCCACAAGATTGGAATCCATTGGGTCAATCCCACCTATTGCTGATAATAAAGCTTGCTCTTGGGAGAGGCAATTTTGCGATACCTCAAGTGTCGACATAGCGGACGGCGATTGGGCCAGGTCCTCTATTATATTATAATTCTGTGTTATTTTTGCACGAGGATTAAATGTCGATTTGTGCACTACTCCCTTTGGCGACTTTATCATTTGTTCAGGAATGATGGGTGGCACAACTTTGGTCAAAGTTGTTGTCGAACTACTAGGTTGTTCATTAGCCTTGTTATTTGACACCTGTGGATTCCCGTAATCTTTATTCCTTGCCAAAGCATCATTTTGCTACTTTGAGACAGACAACATAAGCACTTGGGATTGGGAAGCATTTTGATTAGCAACCAGTTTGGTTCCCGGGCTTGGAAACGGATCAGTCAACACTGCTGAGGTTTTCGAACTTTTAAAGAATTTCTTAAGCTCAGCTTTGTATGGACATTCTCTCGTCCAATGATCCTCATCGCATATATGACACCGTGCAGAGGGTTTCCTTTGCCCAGAAGGGTTTGTAGAAGGCTTTTCAGGAGATGACTCATCCTGCTTCCTTTTTCTCCCTTTCTTTTTCTTCTTGCCCCCTGGTTGCTTCAGTTTTTTGCCCTTGTCAGTCGACACGGCATTTACTTCCGAGGCAAGAAGTTCCTCATTTGCATTTTGACTAGAAATCTTACAGGCCTTTTTAGATGTAGCCTTTGTCGATTTTGTGTCTATCGTGCCAATCACGCCATCGATTGCATGAGAGTCATTGTTTGATTTAGGAGGAGGAGGAACTGAGAATTCCGGTCTAGGGGCGTCAGGTATTTTATCGTAGAGCGTGCCGGACTGAGTGTAAATCAAGTCCAAATATTGCGCACGAGCGATAACTTGCTCTTCTATGACGACTCCCCCTTTTGCCACATCTTCCGTGATGGAAGGTAGTAATGACTTGATAAACCATTCAGCTAAAAGCTGATCAGGAACATATGTTTTTACCATTCTACGATGATGTCGCCACTCATGTATATGATCAGATATGTGAGTGGCCGTCGTTTGTTTGAAGTTGGTAAGGAGTTCCGTTCCCATTTCATACCTTATCGGTAATTGAAAATGGGTTAAAAAGGTTGTGGCTAGGGTACTGAAGTTGTCGAATGAAGCTCTAGGCAATTCGATATACCATTTTGCTGCCGGACCAGTTAGCGTCCTCTGAAAAAGGCGAAGCCTAATCGAATCATCGTTTAGGGTGTTTGATGAACACCACAGATGAAAGGTCATCACATGATTCGATGGATCTTCACCCGAATTTCCATTAAATTTAGGAATATCTGATGGAAGTTTATGCGGAATCGCTGGCCACCAAGCGGCATAAGCAATTGGATCATTCGTCAGCCGGTTTAGATCTAGTAATTCTAGAGTTGCTACAAAGGGCAACTGTTGATTCAGGTTAGGCGAAGCATACCCAGGATAAGATGGAATCGCCTGAGCAATGGGTCTTTGCATACCAGCATAATGTATTTGATGCTGGCAACTTTGACAAGGTTGATGGGAATAACCATTATAGTATGGTTGTTGATAACCGCTTTGGAAATGGAGTTGCCCATTACTTACAAAGACTTGTTGCTCAGGTCCTTGATATGATTGCTGGAATTGCGGTTGTTGAGATTGAACCAGCCCTGGTTGTTGGACCATTTGCTGTTGTCCAATACTGGATGATTGACCAAGATGAGGAGTCATAGTACTTGTTTGAGCCTGAGTCGCTCCAGATAAGGAGGCACTAACCTGAGGTTGTGATTGAGTTGTCGAGACAAGAGGTTGTTGTATTGCAACCTGAGAAACTTGGGGTTGACATACAACAGGTAGCGCTTGTACTTGCGACGCAATCACCATACCAGGTATAGTGGGAATATTCGACACAGGGTGGACTGGTTGCATTGAATATGCAACCCTTGGTTGCTGAGGCAGTATTGGTACCCAACCGCTGGATGTAATTCCAGTTTGACCTGAACTTTGTTGTAAACTCCCATATGGTTGTTCTCTGGGAGGGAACAATGAAAAGGCATACTGCCCTCCATATGGTGGAAATCCAGTACTTAAAGGGTATATTGGCCTTTGAAGACACATTGGATCGATTTGTTGAGTTTCAACATAAGAAATACCAGATGATAATCTGGATGAAGAAATAGGAACTGACCATGTCGTCGAAACAGTCCCTGATTGGACTCCGGCTTGTTGTTGATAACTTGCCGGGACAGATGATATACCATCGAACATCATTGGAGTAGCAGCAGGAGGCTCTGCCGCTGCTGCGTCGGATGACACAGTCCTGGATGTTGACGGTTGTTCAGACATATCTAGTCTATCCAAAAGATTTTCTAGCGATTCTACAAGAACTTGCGATGAAAAGAGACTAACTTCGAAGACCAACGAGGGAATGGTGATGATTATTCCGTTTAAAATAAATTTTAGATGCTTTGACACAACTTGTTTTTTCAATTTTTAAGAGTCGAGAAAAAACAAAAGATGACTCTAGTCTCCTTCGATTTTTAATGAGCCTGAAGTGACAAGTGCTCAGATGGACCTTTTCCGTTAAGGAGTCTGAAAAGGAACGAAAGGGACTGCTCTGGAGGTCTAGGTAGAGGGAGTACCAAACCAATCGCAAAACTGCAGAATACTTTTTACGGTACGGCAGTCAATCTTCCCGAATGCTGTGTTCGGTGCATTGCGATCAGTAGGGCGGCCGACACGGCTTCCTATGGATAAAGGTTTTAAGCCTATAGGGGTCTCCCAATATATACTCGATGGTACGTGGGAGCACAAGTCCGTACTGGCACTTATCGTCTCAAAGTGGAGGAATCACCCAACCATCAGTGAGGACAACAGTTACCAGGCTTTACGACGCCGGAATATGTCTCTAGCCTAGACCTCTAAATGTTGTGCGTTACGTTACAAAGCGTTGTTAAGTTCATTGAATTTATTTTAGGTTGATCTTTCTTATGAAGTTTGCCTTTTGGGATCACCACGAGATGCATATGTAATTCCTAAAATGCAATCTAAAGATGATAAACAAACTTTTATCTCTTTTCAGCAATGAAAATCCTAGCTACTAAGGGAAAAGAAAGACACAATCTTTTCACAAAGAGCAAAGAGCACACTGTAAATGCACTTTTCCTAAATCAAGCCAAACAGACTGCCAATATGCAAATGCACATGCATGTGTTTTGTTTTTCACTTTCTTAATATTGATGCCTAAAAATAAAGTTGTTGTACAAATCTGAATTTGCTTTCAAGTGACAAACACAAACAAGCTTCTTTTCGAAATCAAAAGGTAGAGATGATTACGACACTTTATGATTTTGAAATAAATACTCATTTCGACACTAGAAAGTGACAAATTCAAGCCAAAGGAAAAAAGTAAAAGCATAATCGATTATCAACAGCAAATAAACTTTCTCCTATGATCAAAATCGACACTTGCGACAGATCTAAATCAAAGGACGACAGTACGACTATTCTACTTTTGCAATGGAAAACTGTAAATGACGTAACAAACACACAAAAAACATCTACAGTTTCTTTTATACAACTGAGGCGGAATTACAGCAAAGAAAAGGGGTTTTTAAACAGAAACGTACACTGATCACAGGCTGCAAAAATCAGAGACAAAACTGAAAAAATTGAGCAAAGAACCTCAGCTGCACAAGGCTAGGCTGATCAACGCACCTGCTACACAGAGAAACTAGATTCCAATGCAGGTAGCCCTCTCGGGAACTGAGTTGAAATGCAGAATCTCTTCACAGAGCCTGCGCTAGGGCAGAAACGAGAATTCTATCCGGGTTCTGGGTCACGGTTTGCAGTTTAATCTATGGTTTTTGGCCGAGTAAAAGCAATTAGTAATGCACAATCAGAGGGTTGATTTAAAAGAGGTTTAAGAGCTATCACAAAGGGTAATCAGATCATTTGTGAATCAGCTGTTCAAATCATAAACAGATCCAGTGAATGGATTGAAGCAGCAGATGTCTACTTTGCATTTGTTAATGGCAAATGCAGTTCGATTCGCTACTTCTAAGTTTATGAAACAAACAACAAGAGAAACACAAACAAACTAACTAGACACGATCCCCAGTGGAGTCGCCATTTTGTTAACGGGAAAAGTGTCTATTCGGAACGACCCTATCCCACTGAGGTGTGACAGTAACCTCAGAAACAAATAGGGAAAACTACTTTCGTATTCTTCTTTATGAACTATAAACGAAGAGGAATAGGATGAACCAACCTGTGTCTTGCGCTAGTCCTTTGATCCAATCTCTCTCCTCTTTGACAGCTTCCAGCTACCTGCTCCCTTACTTGCCCAGCATCACCAAGTTCCTGCAAGATCACAGAAGAAGGAAACTACACAAAGACATGGATTTATATTCATAAATATCTTAGGATCAGATTTAAGCTAAACATACAAATGTAACAAACATCAATGATACACAAGCATGTAGGAGGAACTCAAATAGTTTTATTGATAAAACAAGAAGATACAGGAGGAGTTACAACCGATGATTCCTGATCTAACATCAAACTCCCAGCATAGAATCCCCTCTTCACCTCCAACAAAGCATAAATCACCCAATACTTTGATATCTATCTCAAAACCAACAGCAATTCTCTGCAATGTACAAAATTCCAGCCTCTGGATCTCTTGGTGAGGGATCCATATATAGATGTATGCAAAGAGGATGAGTCAGCTCATGAATTGATTAGTGGCTTCTCTCTGTCAGTTCTTGCTTCCACTTGGAGACTGAGAGCCCCTTACTCATCACTAGTCGAATTCAGTGAGGCAAGTGTCATTAGGGAAGATTCTGGAAGCTTCCATTGTCTCTCCACCTCGTGGAATGACTCTTCCACTTGTCATTTCCCGCTGAACGCACCTTGGTAGTGCATTTAGGTGCGTTGCAACGCACCTAGCTAGTGTATTTGGGTGCTTTGCAACGCAACTAGCTAGTGGAGCAGTTGAAATGATCCTGATTTGACTAGTTCTGAGCAGTTTCTGGTGGAGAACTTCTGGGAGAAGCTGTAATTCGTTGACCTTGTTTCTTTAGGACCTGGAACAACACTTTTAGGGACTTAGGATCCCTTGGTTTATGGACATTTCATGCTTAGAGCTGTAAGGCACAAAAATGTCTATAACAATGATGAAACTAAAAAAATTCAAAGCACAGAGAACTCGTCCCACTCCTCATCATCTCTTCTTTTTCATGAAGACAACTCTTCAAATCATCTTGCTCATGAGATCTCACCAATTCATTTATATTTGCATGTGATATCAGGAGAGCCTCTTCAATTGAGTAATATGATTTTCTTTGAAGCTAAAAAAATTGGTGAAACCTGTGATAGAGATGACTTCCATCTGGAGATCAGTTTTGAAATTAGCAACTTCATTCATCGTCAAACCATGCATGATCTGGTTCAAGCTTCAAAATTTGATGCTACAATCATGGAGATTTCCAGGACCTACCAAGGAGTCGAGGCACTTCAACTTCTGTTGATGTTTATGTCAGGATCTCACGACTCCGGTAATCCCCGCAAACCAAATCATATTTGGTTTCTCTCACAAAATTCGTCTATCCACATGGTTTCACTCAATGTGGATTTTTGCATGAAGACTATTTGGTATTTTGGGTGCAATCTTTTAAATTTTCAAGATTTTACTTCTAATCGAATTCAAGAATCTGTTACAGTTCATTCATGTCCATGCAAATCCCTCACATCAAACTTGGGTTGGGAATGTCCATCTCTCATGAAGTCATGGAATTGTGAAGTTGATCATCTCAAAGACTATCTTTTCCCACAAGAATCATACTTATCAAATTTCTCCATTAATGGTCAGCTCCTCGGTCTTCTTAAGAATCTTGTATTAAAAATATGTCCTCTCATCACACCAGAAATCCTTTTGAGTGACAATGAATGCATAATTTATCACACAAATCAAGTTCTTCTCTAGTCACCATGTCTCAACCAATTTCTTGCATTCATGGTACTAACATATTTTTTAAACTCTTTTGATGACTATGATGCTTGTACAATTGGCAACCAGTTGCAAGAATGTGGTCTATCATATCTTGCCAGAAAGGAACTTGGTTTGATTGCTCAGAGAATTTGCAAGATTGTTCGAATTGATTTTTCTTTGTGTATTACAAATTGAGAATCTGATGTTTCAATCAGCTCATTTGACCAATTCTCAATCTTTGGTAATTGTCATTCAGCTTATCATTTTCCCATCAGCATATCCAATGACAATTGTTTTACACTCTTTGATCCTCAGTTTCCAACATCTCTCTATTCAGATTTCTGTCAAGCAGGTGAGGCACTTCAACCTTCATTGATGGTTATGGAAGGTCCTCGTTGTCTTGGCATGACTACTGAGAATGATCGTGATCCTGCTTCTCTAATAAAAAATTCATCTTTTCAAATATCACTAGGCTTTCAAGGTGGTCATCATGAATTTTACGATCCAATCGTTGAATGGATGGACGGATCTTACTTGGCAAGCAACATTGCAGACAACAAGTTTCAATCCTTTCTCACACTTGCTCAGAAGCTCGGTGTAGACGAGGACACATCCAAAGAGGCTTACAAGGTTTGTCAAAAAATGGTATGCATAGAAAAGGTAAGCATGTGGATAGGATAGAAGTAATGCTTGTGACACATCTTGCTACCCTCAGGCAAGACCTTCCATTTCCTATGCAAGTTTTTTAATATTTTTTTATCTTTTGTTGCACATTACTTTATATTTGTCTTAATCGTTCATATCTTTGTGGATGCAGGTCAGGAACAATCATGGTGGCTTCACTGGAAATTTCATTTTACGTGACCTTGACCTTCTAGCTATTAGGATAGGATAGGATAGGATTAGTTACATCTTAGTTTTCTTTCCTTGCAATCATTTTGCACTCATTCACTATAGTTTGTCCTGATTTTCTTACTCTGGTTCTACATCATGTTTTCTTTAGTCATTTTGTTCTTTTCTCTTCTAATTTTGGTTCCTGGTTCTATGTTTTTTTTTTTTTTTTGGTTCTTCCTTGTTGAGTTTTTCTTGTGGTTTTCATCATGAAAATAGGTGTTGTGCCTTGCTTCTTTGTGGCTTCTAAGTGCGTATGTGGTTGAAGTTCAAAGAATATTGTGACACTTCAAAATTTAGCTAGTCTTGGGTCCGGCTTCCTTGTAAGTGGTTGTATCTTTTGGTCAATGAAGTTCTGATGAAAAATACGATCTGTTTGAAAGGATATTTTTGGTCCAACCATGAACATGTGTCTAGTATGGGAACCTCACACCTATACTCAGTTTTTGGCTTCGGTGTTTTCAAGCTTATCCAACTAGTAGAAATGGAGAAGGGTAAAATCTAAACGAGAAAACCTATATCAGAGGTATTTATATGCTTCTTTGAAGGAACAACCTCTCTTTCTCTCAATAATTCAGGATACCTCTTCTACCCCAAAAATAAATAAGTGCCTGTGCATAGTTCTCTTTAAAAATAATAAAGGTGAAAGAAGAGAAAGGCTTCCTACACAAAGAGGTGAAGTATGAAACTCCACCAGGGTATTGTCCAAGCTTGCTGGCAATGGAGAAATGCTGGTGTTCTTGCATGACTCTATCGGAGTATTATCCAAGACTGCTAGCCATGGAGCAACACCAGAGACTAAAAACAATACTCTAAAAATCTGAAGCTCGTGAGCTAAACTACCCTTCCATTGATGGTGTTGGACCTACCAACATTCAGGGGATCACTTTAGTATGAAGTCCCAACTAGACCTCACACCATTTGGTGTGGGAGTCCCATCTGGTAAGATGACACTATTTCCATTATCTTAAATATTTTCCTCAACTCTTGCTTGTGAGCACAAGAGAGTGGTTCAATTTGTCTTCGAGAAGTGAGGTTCACATGCCTGGTGATTTCTAGTGTTACATGTGTCAATGGTTCTTTCATTGTAGAGGGAGAGGGTGGGAGTGAGTCCCAAGTTGCTTGGGAGGAATTCCCAACTCTATTAGGAACACACAAAACTATAGGATGTGCACAACTTCCGGAAGAACAGTCAACACGGATGCGTCAGTCACAACACACAAGGCAAGATAACATGTATAACACTCAGTGGATGAGTCCACAACAGTGCAATGGTTGTTATAGCAAGCTTTATGTGAAAGGTCTGTATGATGTCTGGGGAGGTAACAAACATGGGTAAGACAACGTTAACAACATATACAACACATTTTCATTAACATATATGTATTACAACAAGTGAATGAGTTCAAGTGCTAAACATAGGTTAGACCAACATACATTACAAGTGTTCAAGATTAATATTACAACAGTTATAATACATGTGTGAAAATGTGCTGGCCTGTCGGTAGGCTTCTAAATTAAGTGAAAGTTCCAAGACACGTAATTACACCATACATCACTA
Organism: Pinus tabuliformis; assembly: GCA_031772625.1. Classification (NCBI taxonomy): domain Eukaryota; kingdom Viridiplantae; phylum Streptophyta; class Pinopsida; order Pinales; family Pinaceae; genus Pinus; species Pinus tabuliformis. The sequence continues at coordinate 1,265,809,093 of CM062809.1, forward strand.
ACCCCTTGGGCAGGGCATTGGAGCCACTACTTACCCCTCAAAGAAAATATTGCAGACTCTTGAGGCTATGTCAGAGGAGGTGAGGCTAAAAGTCCTTTGCATGTACAAATGAGGGGGTATTTATAGCCAAGGCTGAAACTGACCCTTGTGGTTGTTTGACTACCCTCATGACTGTTTGACTTCCATGAAATTTTTACTTTACATGAATCTTCATACAACAAGTACTTGGAATTCCATGTTACATTACATTGATTGATAGTATGGCCCATAGTAGAGATGTGGACAACATGACTCATGACATGATAGTGTTGGTACATTCATGTTGCTGCTGGTGTGCATGTTAAGCTGCAGTGTTGCTTTGTGATGGATGTCCTCATGGTGTGTCATAGCTTCACTGCCACATGGAAAAGTGCATGGAGTCTTCGATGGTCTTTGGTTTGCTTGAGGTTGCATTCACACATTGCTCCTTGCTTGTATGTTGGTAAGTTCGATAGGTTCGTCCATTAGCGAGAGGTGCATATTCATCCATCCATCAGTCCTTGAGCACATCTTGCATGTTTTCTCATTCATCCGTCCACGAACACACCTTTCCATGATCATCCATTCACAAGCATATCTCTTTGAATGCATCGCTTGTTTGTCTATTGCTGAACCTATCCTTCTAAATGTGCTCCCTTTATTCATCCCATCTGTTGTCACGCCATATTCGTTTGTGTACCTGTACCTGCAGTCACTCATGAAGAGAGGACATCAAATCCAAAAACCTCCTAATCAACCATGATGCATGACCATTTCAGATGCAGGTGACCGATAGAGGTAACAAGGTTGTGAGGTGGGATGTGTTAGTGTCAGTATTTCCAGCCTTCCTCCAGTGATCAAATATGCTCTTACAAAGTGGTCTCAAAGTTTCCAAGTCAAATTTTGACATTTCAAAGAGTTTTCAAGCAAAATTTGGTCACTAGGCATTAGGTCTAGGGTTTGCTCTCACTCTTTTCAAAGTTGTCCAAATGTCAGTCCATGTCATCATTCAGCTGAGTTTATCATCTTTCATAGGGTTTTCATTATCATCTCAGTGTCTAATGAGTCATTGTACACCTTGTTCACGCTTCAGTTGTGCCTTGGCAAGGTCATTTCCCTCTCCTAGGGTTTTGAAAGCCAATTTCTCTTGGACGGTCAAATCATCGGCAAAACTTGTATCCAGATGTTCATACACCTTCCCCTATCCTTAAAATACCTTACCAAATGCTTCCCATCACTGAGATCCCCCAAAATCCTCATTTTTGCACAAACCCTAGTTTCTAGCTACAACCTGGCAATTTTCTAGGTTTGGCCTGTGTTTTGCCCTTTTGGACCTCTTCCCCTCGCTCAATCTCTGAGATTCCACTTTCCCCCACTTCCTAACATCCCTCCCCACTCCCAAAAATTTCCCCAAGAATTTAGAAGCCTCTTATCCCCTTCATTTCGCTCCATTTCGACAAAATTCCTTGTTTCACACATCGGGACAAGTCGCACTCAAATGATATTCTAGAGCAATCAAAGATGAATTTTGCAAAACGGAGAGAGGTTTTTTTCTACAACATGCCAAAGAAGAGAAAACTCCTTCACTTTTTGCACAGGTGTCATGGTTTTAGAGAAATGTCAAAATTACAATCGTCGGATCCAAGGAGGTTGGCCGAGGCCCTAAAACGGAAAAAGAAGACCAATCCACTCCGTATCTTAGCTGAGGCTTCCCTCAAAGATCAAGGCACTAATTAGCTCAGACACAGCACAAATCCCAAAATTTTTTGAGAATTTAGGGTGAATTTTGGCAATTTTTAGCAATTTGCAGGTTTTTCCCATTAACGGGTCTCACCCCGCGCGCGACCCTACATCATGGCAACTCAGTTTGGTAAAAACTCAGCATTTCTAGATTTTTCATGCAAAGTTACATATGCCCATGGATGGACTTGAGATTTTGTGCAGTTTTGGTCCCCCAAAAGGTCAAAAAACTACCAAAAAATGACTTTCTGGCCCTTTTTTGAGTTGCAAAAACCAATCTTGGGAGAATTAAGTTTTGACAGCGCCAATGACCTCCAAATTAAAAAATTCCAGTTGGGTGGGAAAGTAGACTCAGAGACCTTTCCAACAAGCCCACGTTTTCTCAATTTGGACACCTGAAAGTGCTTCACACATCGCTCCAAAGGCGCGCGACCCGTCAGGCAGTTTTTGCCAGATTGCATTGTACAGCCCAAAAAACGCAGTTTTGACCCAGTTTGACTTTTTGGGGTGGAAGATGATTATCTTTGATGTAATTATTGTAACTCTAAGACACTTTTAATCTTGTTTAACACTTCTAGAAGATTCATTCATGTAAAGGGTAAATATTTAATGAATGGATTGGTTTCCTAGCTTATAGAGGCAAGTTGTTTTGACTGCCTAGATTTTAGTGCTCAGTTTAGAATTAGTTGAAACAGCTCCTAGAAGGATGAGCTCGACCCCTAGAGGCAAGGGAAGAGGTTGGCTTGCCTATATTATGATTTTTCTTAGTCATTTTCAGGGGTTGGAAGGTTGGACTTTTGAGGGAGAAGCTATCATTGTATTATTTCACTATATCTCTGCAATTTTTGGCTAAGGAAGACCAGGGTTTTGCAGTCCTCTTTGGGATTCTTGTGGACTCATGTGTTGATGGTGTGTTTCTCAATGTACTTGTAAGCTTGTTATGTGATTCATTTCCTTTCTTTTACTTCTGCACATTAAACAAATGAAGTGTTAAAGTAAGAATTCATGCCTGCCATGCTCTGCTTTTAAGTTTGTTTAATTTCAATGTTTTCTACTGTCTAAAGAGAATTCAAAGTGATTGTTTGCTCTCTTTAGCTCCTCACCTTTCATTCCTGACCATCCACCTCAGTTAAAGGCATCAACACTGTCTCCTACCTCGCCCCAAGGAAACCCCTACAGAAACTGTGTCCAATCCCCGCACCCAAAATTGCCCTCTCCTCAATTTGCCACCAAAAACCCAAAAAACCCCAAATCAACCTTTTTTATCAGTTTACTAGCCTAATATCAGTGTTACCTTGTTGGTCATCTCATCCCATTGAAGATTTCACGAGATAGACCGGAGAGAGCCTTCTCCTGCCCCGTAGGGCTAGCTACGAGGCTAAATGGTTTGATGTTGCCTTGAGGTTTACCTTTCTCAGCCTGAGGTGAAATTTCAAGCGCTAACAGGATGGAAGCTCTAGGCACTACTGATAAAAACTGTGCAAGAGACACTGGGTGATGAACATGGGAAATCTGGATCAACAGTGACTTTCCACGGGGTATGGCTCAACTGGAGGAAAAGACTACACAGTTTTTGGGGGGAATAGTTTGGGTTGCAGGAAGGTTGGGCAATAAATATCTGCGCAATTTCTAGAACGAGTGGGCAGTGGGAGCTTGGCAGCCAAAACTGCGCAAGTCTTGGAGGGAACTGGCAGTTAGCTACTAGGTCACTGGCAACAAAAACTGCACAATTCCAGAGGGGAACTCGCAAACAGCTGCTGGAGCTTGGCAAAAAAAATTGCGCAATTCCTTGAGGGAACTGGCAGTCGACTGTTGGGAGTTGTTGGCAGGAAAAACCCCACTAATGCTAGGAGGTTGGCCTGCTGATCACCTCTGCATAGTTTTTGTGCTGAGTGGACTACTGGGTAGTAGAAGGCTTGCTCATTAAAACTAAGCAATTTTATTGGTAAGCAGCCAGTCGACTGTCGGGAGGGTTGGCTAGGAAAACTACAAAATGCTTTGAGGGAGACAGGGAAAGGCACTTGGTTTCTGTCCGATCTTCTTGTGAAATTTTCTCCGTCAGTAGAGTGGGCAAGGTCTGTAGCCTTTGTGCAATTTTTGAGGGGAGCCAGTCCTTGGGTGGCCGTCGGGTCAAACTCTCTGGTTGAGTAGCCTGAAGGCTGATTGATTTGCTTGGGGGCGGCGCAACTTGAAATGACTTGCTTGGAACTTTTTCATTGTTCTGGGTGAGAGTCAATCAAGTTGATGGCAGGTTGATGGTCTGGATGCTAGAGTGGAGACTGGTAGTCAGAACTTCAACAAAATGACTAAGTGTGTGAATGACGCGATGACTTAGACCATCCAGACACACATGCTCAACATTACTAACCGACGGTGTGAACGACAAGTGTGAAAGTTATGATTGATCATTGGTCAACCGCGATGATGCTTGCGCGACAGTGTATGTGACTCCGTGTGTAAGTGCGACAGATGTTTTCATAGCAAACACAACATGTACACACGAAGCGTTGACCTTGATCATGACCAGAACATGGCCGCAAGCATAACATTGACATCAACGTGAAAAAAATTTGGTGAAATGATCAAGAAAGGTGGTTGTGAAGACTCACACGAGCTCACGGGGTGAACCTGAGTGTGTGCAATCATCAAGTGAAACTCTCAAGGTAGGCTCCAGAATTGGATGCAGGCCAAAATTTTGGAGGGTGGTTATAGCCACTATAACACTTGGTGACACACTGGTAGAACTCCAGCTTCTCTGTTTTGGTTCATTGATAGCATGGGGCCTTAGTCTTCATTGAATCACTGTTCGGGTTACTTTGGCATCTCCACTTACCCCATGCACATACATGGTTCACATTTTTCCAACTTAGTCAAACACAATCAAAAGTCCAACTTGATCATGGTGTTTCGAATTCGAGAAGGGTAGTTTAGCTCACGAGTTGAAAATATTCAGAGTATAAGTTTTCATCTCTCATGTTGCTCTGCTACCAGTAGGCCTGGGCAGTACCCCGATGGAGTCACACAGGAACAATGCATTTCTCCACTTCCAGTGAGCCTAGTCAGTACCTCGATGGAGTTGCATGCTTCGCCTCTCTTTGTTGGAAGCCTTTCTCTTCTTTTTCTTGTATATTTTTTCAAGAGTGCTGTGCATAGGCACTTATTTATTTTTGGGGCAGAAGAGGGATCCAGACTTATTGAGAGTAGAAGATGTTGTTCCATCAAATAAGCATGTAAGACCTCTGACATATGTTTGCTCGTTTAGATTTTCCCCTTCTCCATTTCTACTAGTTGGATGAGCTTGAACACACAGAGCAGAAGGCTGAGTACATGCATGGGGCTTCCCAGTGTGGACACAGGTTCATGGTTGGACCAAAACTTCCCTTGTAGACGGTTCGTATTTTCCATCAAGACTTCATCGGCTGAAGGTTATAACCAAACACAAAGAAGATGGACACAAGACTAGCCAAGTGTTGCAGTGTCACAAGTCTCTTCAAATCTCAGCCACATACTCTATTCAAAAGCTAGAACATAGTAGTTGGAAGCACTTATTTCTGGAAAAATAAATTGTAAGGTATCAAGCAAACAAAACAAACGTAAACAAAAATAGTAAGCATAACAAACAAAATAAAACCAAAGATAGTAAGCAAAGAAAATAAGATGAAAACAGCAAACAGCAAGCAGACTATGTACATGGCACAGGGTGTGGCCCAGCCTACTGGAAGTAACTATTGAGATCTTGGTCATTGACAGGAAGTTTTTCAACCATCCCTTCAAGTGATTGCAAATGGTACGTGTGTGGGCCAAGCTTCTCCTAAACTATGTATGGACCAATCCAGAGGGACTCGAACTTTGTATGTTTGCCTTTGTCTTCATGGGAGTTATCCCATTTTAGAACTAAGTCACCAACAATGAAGTTAGCTTTCCCTACAGACTTCTTATCAAATCATGTCTTGATATGGTTCTGGTGGAGTGTGAATTTTTCTTTTTCTTTCATCATTTCTTCTTGAAGCTTATGGAGAGAATCCATCCTACGCTGAACTAGTTGGCAAGGCTTGCCTTGGGATTCTTGGGAAAGTTGAAGTGCAGGCAAGTAGATATTTGGTGGAAGGATGGCTTCTTTACCATAAACCAGGAAGTACGGTAAAGTATTCAGAGAGGGCTTGGGCATTAAACAGTCAGACCAAATGCATTCGTCAGGGTGGTATGCCAGTTGCACTGCTCAGAGAAAACAATATTCTTGATTACGCAGATGAGGTTTTTATTCGTGGATTCTGCAAGATTGTTTCCTTTTGAGCAATAGTTAGATGAATGTTTTAGCACAATACCGTTATGCAATGCAAAATCATAGAGTTTCAAAGATAAAAACTATGTTGCATTATCAAAAACAAGTGCTACCAGAACGCTGAAGCGTGAGATGATGTTTTGTTGGAGGAAGTTGATGACCTCTTGGTTGTTCACTTGTTTGAGCGAAACTGCTTCTATCCACCACGTGAAGTAATCAGTTGATGTCAAAATGTAGCAGTGTTGCTTTGACAAATATGGTAATATTTCCCCAATTATGTCCAGGCCCCACTGTTGGAATTGTTCAGTCACTGCAACAGGGTGCAGTGGGGCCACTGATCTTCGTGTTCTATTGGCGCATCACTGACAGACCGGAAAATTACGGGCATAGGCATGTGCATCCTTGAATAATGTGGGCTAGTAGAAACTGGCTCATGTAACTTTGTGCATAATGGTGTTTCCTGCAAAGTGACCCCAACGGGTCTGTCATGCATATCTTGAAGTACCTTCTCTGATTCATGTGCCTCCAGGCACCTAAGAAAAAATTTGTTACCATGCTTTCTATAAAGCACTCCATGTACCGACTGATATGCTAAGGCTTTAAGGTGCGATTCCTTCTTTTGTTTGATGGAAAAGTGAGAGGGTATGGTGGCATGGTCAAGGTATTGGCACACATTTGTGTACCAAGAGGTTCCATCTTCAGTGGGTGTTGCTCGCCTTATATCATGCATCTCAATTTATTGCTCCTAGTTGGTGAGCTATTCTTCAATCTCTAGTGCATGTATTGCTTCAGCTGCAAGTCTGTAGAGCCCATGTCCTTTGATCGTGTGAACTGGCTTGATTTCAAGATCATACTCTTTCAATCTTGTCATCCAGTTCGCATGTTGTTCATCCAATTCTTGTTGTACAAGCAATGTGTGAACTGCTTGGTGACGGATGAAGACTATGCAGTGATTCTTCAGCAAGTAGGGCCTGAAGTGTTTCACCACCTTCTAAACTGTGTATTCTTGCTTGTCAATGGTGCGGTAGTTGATTTTTGTTCCCTACATTCTTGTGCTCATGAAGAAGATCGGACGTTCATCATTCGTTTCTTCCTTCTGAGTGAGTACTGCAGCGAGCGAATTGTCGGAGGCGAAGGTGTATAGCAAGAAATATTTCTTGAAGTCTGGGCTGTAGAGTGCAGTCACTTCTACAATGGCCTACTTGATCTAGGCGAATGCATACTTTTCCCTCTTGCCCCAACTGTAGATTGTATCCTTCTTGATCAGATCATGCATGGGCTTGACTATCTGTGCAGAATCCGAGATGAACTTCCATAGGAAGTTTATCTTTCCTAAGAAGGACTACATGGATTTCTTATTGGTTGGGTGAGGAATCTGTGTAATATTCTGAACCCAGTCTAGATATTCCTTGATCCCACTTTTGGAAACAATGTGTCCAAGGAGGTTACCCTCTCACACTGCGAATACGCTCTTTTTGGGATTCAAGGAATTCTCGTATCTATGGCATCGCTCAAAGATTTTCTTCAGATGGCATATGTGGTCCTCTCGTTTTCTTGAGAGTAGAGTCACATCATCGAGGTATACCACTATGCTCTGTTTGATAAGTCTACGAAAAGAAATCTCCATGGTGCGCTGAAAGGTTGTACTTGCATTTACAAGGCCAAACAACATTCATCTATAGGCAAACCCCACTTAGTACAGAAAGTAGTCTTAAGTTTGTCACGTTCTACTACTAGAACCTGATTGTATCTTGAGAAACCATGGAGAAGAGAAAACATCTATGCCCCACATAATATTTGCAAAATGTGGTCCATAGATAGCATGGGGTAGTTGTCTTTGTCCGAGGCACAATTTACATTCTGAAAATCGACTCACAAGCAGATTTCCTCAGACTTCTTACATTCAAGAACAAGATTTGAAACCCTTTTGGAATGACAAACTTTGTATATCTTTCTATATGAGGGGTTCAAATGACTAATGTACTTCTCTCAGCTTCTAATGATATGGATTGACCTCTTCTTTGATCGGGATGATGTGTTCGATGATCCGCGTGTCATAAGTTTTCAGATCATCATACATCCACACGAACACATCTCAGTACTGTTTAAACAAACAGACAAAGTCTTACTGCTCTTGCTTTGTGCAACGTGTACCAAGATTGATGAACTTCAGATCTTGTTCTATTCCCAGGTTGATCAGTTCGTGCATCATGGTGGAACTATGGGTCTTGCTATTCCTCAGCCCCTAAAAACATTCTTGCAAGTCATAAAGCTTTTCCAATGTTGCCACACCTTTTGTGATAAGGTGGCCTTTCCTGTTACCAGCTTCTGCTTGTAGGGAGATTTCATGTTCGTCATCATCTATCGCTACATCTTTGAAGACGTCAGCGTTGGCCATGAAATGCAGTATCTATTGATCATCATTAAAAACACGTAGATTAGTTATGTTGTCTGGGATAAATTGCTTCACCAATGGCTGGTACCGATGTTTGATCAATCTAGATGATTCGCGAGGATGTCTCACTCCATTGTGCATTGATCGTTTTCTCAATGGAGAGTGGCATGATGTTGTCTATCGTGCAAGAATCAACTAAGCAGTTGTGAGCATTGCAGTTAAAAAATTCAAATGGCAAAAGGAATGGAGGGAAACCTGAGTTTTCTTATTCCATCCGGAGTGTGTTGAACATAGTAGAAAGTGATCTGAGAGGTGTGCTTGCTCCCTTGGTGGTAGAGGTTGTGATCTCATTTGTTGTCTATCCTAATGTGTGTAGCAGGATGTCTCATTGACTTTGGATCTTAGCTAACTCAAACAAACTAATGTTCACTTGCATTTTCCTCATGTCATCTACAATGTTGTAGTCCAAAGGTGGTAGACTCACTGAGGTGTCTGGGGTAGGACGAATGTTCGTGTTGTCCAGTGGAGTGTTTTGCAGTTTTCTTCTTATGGATGTACTGTTGTCTCTCGCTATCCTCCTAGACTTGTTTTGTGTCTTCTGCTTTAGGGTGGTTAGTGGACCAACCTTCCTGATCAGCAGTCTCATATTTTCTTGTGCTTCCCCAAGTGTAAGGGGAGCCCCTTTACTCCTAAGATTGTAATGGTCATTTTGATTTGGGGTTGCTTCTCAGTGTTTGTCTTCGGCATTGCTTGCGAGCACTGATATCTATTCACCACATGCTCAGAGCTTGATGCTTCATTAGGTGCACCCTCTTCGTCATTATCAGTGTCATCCAGCTGCTCATGCATACTATTTTCTGCATCGAAAGTATGACTACATACAGAGTTTGCGACTTGCTTCTAGTCTGAACAAGAGTTCTCGTGGTGATATTCTTCATGGAATGAACAAAGCTTAGAATCTATGCACTGTTCGACATGGAACACAGAGCTCGATGTAGTTATTTGAGCGAACTGGGTGCTGCCTAATGAGCCGCTTCTCTGTCTCTTTCTGGGCAGATGGCTACTTGCGGATGTGTTTGTTTTCTGTTGCTTAAGCTTAAACACTTCTGTTGTCAAGTTCTTGATGAGGCGATTGAGGGTTTCAATTTCAGTTGCTTCCTTGTCTCTACCCTTGCTCGCCATCACTTTGGACTTCTTTCTCACATATTTGGAGTCCTTTGTTGATTAGTCATCCTTGATGACTCCAATAGCATGCAAGTCTTTCTCTACAACAATAGCCTCTTAGAATTTTTCCAAAAGTGTTGGTTTTGCAGCTTGCATGATGAATTGTGTAATGATGGTTGACAGTTCAGACATGTAGCAATCAACATTGATGGAGTCATGAGGTCTCTACAAATTTTTTCGATATGCGTGTAGACCTCTAATTGAAGTCTTTTACCTTTTCTTTCTCCTCCATATTTAGGCTTCCCAATTCTTTGAGTAACATAGCTAAGGTCTTGTCATCATCAAAATATTCAAGGAACATGCATTTGGATGTATCCAATTTCTGTATGGAGTTTGGTGGAAGGTTGTGATACCATGCAGCTACGCAATCGTCCAAGGTACATGGAAACAATCTGCATGCTACATCTTCATACCGTACCTCAAGGGTTTTCAGCTGCAAGTAGAAGTTGTCCAAATGGTATTCTGCCTTCACTGTACTGTCAAGGTTGAACTTGATGTTCATCTTCTCCACTCACTTTGGAATCTTGTATAATACACCTCGGAGAGCTAATGGTTCTTGAGTCATCCATTCCATATTTTGATCAGCCATATCTTCTTCTTCTTCTTCTTCCTCCTCCTCACCTTCAGAATCTGATGGTTTTGGCTCTGAGTCTGTTGATTTGTCTCTGCCTCCCCCTCCTCCACTACATTCACCTTTGCTTCCTATACCGGAGTCTGATCCCAAGGTCACAAGGGTGTCTCACTCTTGTTTTCAAAAGACCAGAACTTCCTCTCCGTCATCAATAGCTTCTGCGAGACCTTCAAGTGTGGAAAGAACTTCTTCTTCCACTGATGATACAACAACCCCTGTAGGAGTGGCTTTTAGCTTCCTTGATGTGTATGGAAAATGTTGCATGGCTAGGATCAGTGTGATTGCTTTCATGAACTGGCGAGTGATGGGACAGACAAAATGAAGTTGACGATATGGAATTTCATGTTCAATCCTAGGAGGTGAGAAGTAACCAACTGCAGAGTCGCGTGTAGGTGAGAGGGAGTGCGAGTTACTACATTAACCAGATGACTAATGAGTGAGTGTGAAAGGATGTTCAACCATATACAACTGGCTGCCCTCCTTCTGGCACCAGAAATGTTAACGGTGTTGGATCTGCCAACATTCAGGGGATCACCCCGGTATGAAGTCCCAAATAGACCTCACACCATTTGGTGTGGGAGTCCCATCCGATATGATGGCATGGTTGCCATTATCTTAAACATTTTCCTCAACTCTTGCTTGTCAGTGCAAGAGAGTGATCCGCTTTGTCTTCGAGAAGTGAGGTTCACGTGCGTGGTGATTGCTAGTGTTACTTGTGTCAATGTTTCTTTCACCGTAGAGGGAGAGAATGGGAGTGAGTCCCAATTTTGTTGGGAGGAAACCCTAACTCTGTTAGAAACAAACAACACAATAGGACGTGCACAGCTTCTGGACAAACATTCCACACAGATGCAGTAGTCACAACACACAAGGTAAGATAACACGTACAACACTCAGTGGATGAGTCCGCATGATTGCAACAATTGTTATAGTAACTTTTCTATGAAAGGTCTATCTAGTGTCCGGGGAGGTAACCAACATGGGCAAGACAATGTTAACAACATATACAACACATTTTCATTAACATATATGTATTACAAAAATCGAATGAGTTCAAGTGTTAAACACAGGTTAAAGCAACATGCATTACAAGTGTTCAAGATTAGCCTTACAATAGTTACAATACATGTGTGAAAAGGCTTCTAAATTAAGCGAAAGTTCCAAGACACATCATTACACCATATATCACTAACTCCGTGGGCGGGGTGTTGGAGCTGCTACTTACTCCTCAAAGAAAAGATTACATAATCTCGAGGCTATGTGGGAGGCGATAAGGTGAAAATTCCTCCGCATCTACAAATGAGGGGGTATTTATAGCCAAGGGTGAAGCTGACCCTTGTGGTTGTTCGTCTACCCTCATGAATTTTCGACTTTACATGACTCTTCATAAAACAAGTGGGTCTCTTGGACTTCCACATTACATTACATTGATTTATAGTATGGCCCACAGTAGAGATGTGGAGAACATGACTCATGACATGACTCGACATGAAAATGTTGGTACATTCGTGTTGCTACTGGTGTGCATGTCGATCTGCAGTGTTGTTGGGTGATGGATGTCCTCATGGTGTGTCACAACTTCACCTCCACATGGAAAACTGCACGAAGCCTTCGACTATCGTTGGTTCGCTTGATGTTGCATTCACACATTGCTCCTTGTTTATATGTTGGTAAGCTCGATAGGTTCGTCTGTTCGCGAGAGGTGCATGTTCGACCGCCCATCTATCTATGAGCACATCTTTCATGCTTGCTCGTTCGTCCGTCCACGAGCACATCTTTGCATGATCATCCTTTTGTGAGCATATCTCTTTGCATGCAGCCTATGTTCGTTTGTTGGTGAACCTATCCTTCTGCATGTGATCCCTTCATTCATCCCATCCATCATCGCGCCATGTTCATTTGTGTACCTGTACCTATAGTCACTCATGAAAATAAGACATCAAATCCAAAAACCTCCTAGTCTACCATGATGTATGATCTTTCTGGATGCAAGTGACCTGGAGAGGTAACAAGGTTGCGAGGCAGGATGGAGGCTCCGGGCACTGCTGATGAAAGTTGCACAAGAGTCGTTGGGTGATGACGATGGGAAATCTGGATTGATAGTGACTATCCGTGAAGTTTGGCTCATCCAGAGGAAAAAATTGTACATTTTTTGGGAGGAACAGTCCGAGCTACAGGAAGGTTGGGCAGGTCAAATCTACGCAATTTCTAGAACGACCGAGAAGTGGAAGCTTGGAAGCCAAAACTACGTAATTCCTTGAGGGAATTAGCAGCTGGTTGCCCGGACACTGGAAGAAAAACTATGCAATTGCTGGAGGGAACTAGCAGTTAGCTGTTGGGTCACTGGTAGCAAAAACTACACAATTCCTGAGAAGCACTGGCAGTCAATTGCTGGAGCTTTCCAAAAAAACTACACAATTCCTAGAGGGAACTCGTAGTTAGCTAATGGGAGCTGCTGGCGGGAAAAACTACGTTGATGCTAGGAGGCTGGCCTGCTGATCACCTCTACGCATTTTCTGAGATGAGTAGATTGTTGGGCAGTAGAGGGCTTATTCATGAAAATAACACAATTTTCTTGGTCAGCAGGCAGTCGACTGTCAGGAGGGTTCGCTGAGAAAACTACGCAATTTTCTGAGGGAGACAAGGATGGGCACTTGGTGTTTGTATGGCCTGTCTGCGTAATTTTCTCAGTCAGCGGAGTAGACAAGGTCTACAATGTTTGTGCAATTTTTGAGGGGAGTGAGTCCCGGGGTGGCTACCGGGTCAAACTATCCAGTTGACTAACATGAAGGTTTATTGATTTCCTTGTGCGAGGTGCAACTTAAAATGACTTGCTTGCTTCTTCTGCATTTTTTTGGGTGACAGTCGATCGAATCGATGGCAGGGTGATGGTCCGACTGTTAGATGGGATTTCGTTCATAAAAAATTCAGCAAAATGACTAAGTGTGTGAATGAGCGAAAGATGCACATGTGATCTTGCAAACACACACTTACATGACTCGATGATGAGACGACTCAGACCATCTAGACACACATGCTCAACATGATTTACCGACATTGTGAGCAACAAGCATGAAAGTTGTGACGAATCATTGGTCGACTGTGATGGAACTTGCGAGACAGTGTATGTGACTCTGTGTGTGAGTGCAACAGATGTTTTCATAGCGAACACAACATGTACAAATGAAGCGAAGACCTTGAGCATGACCAGAACATGGTCGCAAGCATGACATTGACATAAACATGCAAAAACTTGGGTGAAATGATAAAGCAAGGTGGGTGCGAAGACTCACACGAGCTCACGGGGTGAACCCGAGTGAGTGTAATCATCAAGAGAAACTCTTAAGGGAGGCTCCAAAATTGGATGCGGGCCAAAATTTTGGAGGGTGGTTGTAGCCGCTACAACACCTTCCCAATTTGAAACATTGTGATCTAGCTGAATCTTATGTTTTTTTTAATGGAGAAGGTACAAATGGGGCCATGTCTACCCACGGAGTAAGTGGAGAATCCAAAGTAACGTTCATGATGAATTAATACTCCCTGAAGGACCAAGACTCTGCACTGAAAACGAACCAAGACAGAGAAGCCGGAATTGAAATAGTGTGTTGGAAAGTGTTGTAGCAGCTGCAACACCCTTAAAAATTTTGAACTGCACTCAAATTTTGGAGCCTACTTTTGATCTTGTGATCAATCATTCCTTAGTCACTTATTGGTAAGATGATGATCTCGAGCTCCCTTCTTCGATATTAACATTCATTCATGCTTTTAGCTTTATATAATATGTGTCATCTTTGGGCATAGGGATGATTGATTGTCATGCAAAGGGAAATTTTATTTTCTTCAAGGGTTAAATCTTTGTGAGAATGGGTTTTTCTCATCACATAGTCATGTTTCACACTCATTTCACACAGTCTTGCACAAGTGTCACCTCTATCCTCCAAAAGTCTATCATCGGAGCCTCACTTGTTGTAAGCTACCACAAAGGTTGTTACATTAAGAAAAGTATGTTTTATATGTTCTAGATGGTCTATTCTGTATGATTAAGTGTTAAAGTGTGTGATCATAGTTAATTTCTATCATTTTTCACGTTGGTTCCACTAATCCCACACTTAGCCAAATTCAGGAGTTCCCCTAGCAACCTAGCCTCATCCAACTTTCCTTAACTATGCACTTTGCATCTGCAACCCTCAAACATTTCCCTTTCCTGTTGGAACTACATAATGCATAGAAATCCTAGCCCCCTTCGCATTCAAAACTATGCAGTGGCTTCCTCTAGTGTCCTTCCCTCAGGTGGAACCCATTATCTCGAGAAACTCCGTAGTTGTTACCTATAAGCATCTCAGTTGCCCAGTCCACCTTGCCTCCTGAAACTGTGCAATTTTGTCTCTCAGTGCCCCACAGGGATGGATGACATGCTAGATGACTCTCAAGGAGCTGAGTAGAAAAGATAAGGAGACCAAGGAAACAAGGGTATGATAGAAGATTAGGACCACATCAAAACTACATTTGATGCATAACCCTTGGAGGATAGGTATGGAAAATAAAGAACATCTTTTGAAATACACCTCTTTGTGTAGCATGAAGGACCTCTTATCATTGTCATATCGTTATGTTTTCAATGACATGCATGGTTTCAAGCACTGAAATTCATTCCATGTTTTTCCTCTAAGTGTCTTTCTCCCTTTAGCTTGTTGGATCAATTGACGTCTTTTGGCATGTTTGGTTGTTATGTCGTGCTTGTGAAACTTTCTGGTGACCTTGAAGATTTTTCTTTTTGTATTCAAGTTGTCTTATCTATGTAAAAATTTGTCGCACTCATACACAATGTTTTAAGCACTATCACACAAGTGTCATCCCCATTGTCCTAAGGCCTATCTCAAGTGTCGCACTTGTCTATTTTTGTTCTAGACAATCTCACAGAGGGTAATGCTTTGTCTTGTTGTTTTGGTGGAATATGTTTTGATGTTGTTGAAGTATGCTAAGTGTGTGATCATGATCTCAAGTTTGTCACAAGCTCACCTGCCTCCCACACACAGCCATTTTTTCGAAAATCCTCCCGACTAGAAAACTCTCTTTCACAGAATCCTAACTGAACTGCACACTACATAGTCTCAACCCTTAGTGATTCAACCCTGCTGCCTTGAACTACTCAATGCATAGTCAATTTCCCCTAGGGCATTTTCACTAAGCAATTCTAGAGCTAAGCAAGCTTCCTTCATCCCTAGAATTGCACAGTAACTTCTCCTAGCCTCACTTTAACTGCACATTTTGCAAGATCAGTCATTAAGATTTCTCCCTACCTATTGGAACTCCATAATGCATAGAGAACCAAGCCTTCCTTGCCTTATAGAACTATGCAAAAGTGTCTCCCCAATGTCCTCCTTCAACAGGGACTCACTGATATCTAGAATTGCGTAGGCATGTCCTCCTAGGCCCCTCTACTTCATAGTCCTGCCTTTCCTCCGAAAATTACACATACCTACCTCCCAGGGTCCCATATTGCAGTAGCCAATAATGGTCTCAACTCCGCAATCGTGTCTCCCAATGGAATCTGTGCAAATTTCCCCGGTACTAAATATTGTGCTCAGGAGATCCTCAGCTAAGCCTGAGATGCGCTTTGCATAATATCAATGACTAGTCTCCCTCCTTTTCACTTGGAACTGTGCAATGCATAATTACTGGGCCCTCTTTCCCATTTTTTCACCTATCCCGGGCCCAGTCGATGGATATCAATGCATCATCTTAGACCAGGGATGTTTTGGATTTGATTTCATCACATCATGAGTGAGTTGTAGGAATAGGTACACTGTTAGATCATGGCAGGACGATGAAAAGGAGAGTAAGGAGAAAACATGCCACAAGACTCACCTACAGTTGGATGGACAAAGAAGCTTATCAAGAACAAGAAAATCAAACACATGAATGAAACCACCTCTCAAGACCAAATATCATTGAATACCTTGCATCATCAAGCTATGCAGAGGAGAATGGAAATTGCATCCAAGAACACATCTATCACTCAGCAGAAACAATGGCTTGACATTGCCACCTCAGCAAGATAGTCCATGTCAACGGTGTCATGTCATGAGTTGTCAAAGGCCACATCACTATTATGAGCTATGTCTACTATAAATCGAATGTAATGTAAAGTGGAACTCCAATGGACACACATGAATATGAAGATTCATGTTAGTTGAAATCTCATAGGAAGTTGAACAATCATGAGGGTAGTTGAAGAGTCACAAGGGTCAAGCATCACCCCTTGGTTATATATACCACCTCATTGTATGAGCAAAGGAATTTTCACCTTCGCTCTTCCCACAAAGCATAGATAGTTTCAGTCAATTCTTTAAGGAGTGAGGAGTGGCTTCAATGTCCAACTAATGGGGTTACTAATGTATCATGTAAATATGTGTCTTGGAATTTTTTCTTAATACAAAAGCTTATTTAGGCTAGCACGTTTCCATGCATGACTTGTGGATGTTTGTAAGACTATTCTTTGAGAATTTGTAATTCATGTTTGTTTCACATGTACTACGATAGTTGAACTATTTTGGTTTTTTTAGGGCTTACCTTATTGGGAATGTGTTGTATTGGTTATCACTGTTGTCTCATCCTTGTGGACTACTCCGCATGCTACTAGACAAACCTTTCTCACTCATTGGTTAGAAAGACTACCGCATCCATTGTGGACTATTCCACTGGATAGTGGACGGATCTTTCCCTGTACTTTGGTTTTAATGACTATCAAATCTGTTGTGGACTATTCCGATGGATGTTGGATAGACCTTCCTGGTTCATGTGTGTCTCATCCTGGGTGGTACTATTACCTCTCAATTAGAGGCTCACCTTTTCTCCCCACTTTTGTATTAAGAGATCCTTGACATAGGTTCATTGCACTCTCACCACACACACTTATCTTGTTGTTCGAAGATGCCATTGCATCATTGTCCTGTGCCGATAGCTAAAGCCAAGACAGATCTTTGAGTAATTGGAAACCGGACCTTTATACTAGATGGGACTCCTATACCAAACAATGTGAGGTCTAATTGGGACTTCATATTAGGGATATCCCCTTGGTTGATGGATTTCCATTACAATCAATAGAACCCTAAGATTTGTGCCAATTATTTCATTAGTAAAAATTTGACTATTGTTGAGCTCAATTACACTATTATTGAGAAAGAAATGTTTGCAATTGAGTATGTAGTCAACAAGTTTTGGCACTATATCACTTACTATGAAATATTGATCACATCGAGAGGTGATCTACAACCCAATATAGGGGAGATGTGTGTAATGAAAGTAACTAATGTAATGTAAGTAATTTTGTCAATATTCTTAAATGTTATGTGTGTGTGTGTGTGTATGTGTTTGTGAGAGGGAGAAAGAGAGAGAGAGAGAGAGAGAGAGAAATCTGTGCATTGTAAGTAAGTAAATCAGTAATATGTAAAGTATAAAATGAAAAATGCAAAATGTAAAATTTAAGATGTAAGGGGGAGAAATCGAAATTAATTAAGTAAAATGTAACCTATAAAATTCAATGTAATGAAAAATGTAAAATGTAAGGGGGAGATAGTGACACAGTTGGAGGGTGGAGAAAGATAGAGAGTATGATTTGGGGGGGAGAGGGAGGTGAGACAGAAATGGAGAGATAGGAAGGAAGAGAGAGAAGTATAGAGGAAGGGAGAGAGATATGGATTTTGAGGGGAATAGAGAGGGAGGGAAGAAGAAATACATAGGTATAAAGGTGGAGAGAGAGAGGGAGTAGCATGGAGAGATGGCAAGAGAGTGAGGGAGAGAGGAGACCAAGAGGGAAGAGAAAAAGAAGTAAAGAGAGGAATAGAAGGGGAATATGGATAGAGACAAGGGGAAGAGAGAGATTGGGAGAGGTAGAGGGAGGGAGGGAGATATATATAGATATATAGAGAGAGAGAGTCTATGATTTGGGGGTGAGAAAGAGAGACAAATAAGGATAGAAAGAGGGATAAATAGATATATATGGAGGGGGGGGGAGAGGGAAGAAGAGAGAGACAGAGAGAGGGAGAGGGAAGGAGATATAGATAGATATGGAGAGAGAGAGAGAGAGAGAGAGAGATGGGGGAGAGAGGTCGGGGGTGATACAATGTTATTCACTTAAATAGATGCATTGATTTCAGTGGACATGTTCATTCCCAATCCTATTTTATTGATTACACTAGATGCATTGACTTCAATGTAGTTGTTAATTTCTAATCTTATTTGGTTGTTTGCATTAGATACAACGATTTCAATGTTGATGTTGATTTATAATCCTATTTTATTGGTTGCACTAGATGCATTTATTTTAGCACACATGTTTATTTCTAATATTATTTGATGTCTTTCCCTAGATGCATTAATTTAGTGTATATGTTGATTTCTAATTATATTTAAATGTTACAACTAGATGCATTTATTTTAGTGGAGATGCTAATTTATGACTAGATGTAGCTAGATGTATGATGTACATTAACTTCAAATTCATTACATTAGTAGTGTGCATTGATTTTATTGTAGACATTGATTCTAATCCTATCTGATTACTTATACTAGATGCATTGATTTCAATGTACATGTTGATTTCTAATCCTATTTGATTGCTTGCACTAGATGCATTCATTCCAGTGTAGATGTTAATTTCTAATTCTATTTTAATTCTTGCACTAGATGCATTGATTGCAACATAGATGTTTGTTATAGAAATTTTTTGGCACTACAACCCCAAGCATGAAATGTCCATAAACCAAGGGCTCCTAAGTCCATAAAAGTGTTGTTCTAACCCCTAAAGGAACAAGGTCAACTGATTACAGCTTCTCCCAGAAGTTCTCCATGAAAAACTACTCAGAATTGGTCAAAACAGGATCATTTCAGCTGCTCCATAGGCAAAGTGCGTTGCATCTCACCTAAATACACTGTGTGGGTGCGTTGCATTTCAAAAATCCCTTCTATGGGGTGCAATGGGCGAGAAGTGACAAATGGCAGTGTCATTCTGCGAGGTGGAGAGGCATGGAAACTTCCATAAACTTCTCCTGTGACACTTGCCTCTCTGAATTTGACCAAGGATGAGTAAGAGATCATCAATCTCCAAGTGGAAGCAAGAACTATCAGAGGGAAGACACTAATCAAATCACAAGCTGACTCATCTCCCTTATAGATATCTATATATGGATCCCTCATCCCAGAGATCCAAAGGCTGGAATTTTGCATATTGTAAGGAATTGCTGTTGGTTTCTTGAAACAACATCAGATTATTGGGTGATCTAGGCTTTGTATGAGGTGAAGAGGGGCTTCCTTGCTGAGAGGATGATGCTGGGTCAGAACAACTGGTTGTAACTCCCTTGGCTCTTTCTTGTTTATCAATAAAAGCTATTCAAGTTTTCCTCCATACTCTTGTGTCATTTATGTTTGCTGCATTTGTATGGTCAATTTACATCTGATCCTAGATTGTTTATGATTATAGATCCATGTTCTTGTATAGTGCTATGCTACTGTGATCTTACAGGTACTCTGTGAAGCTGGGCGTGCAAGGGAACAAGTAGAAAAAGACTATCAAGAGAGAGAGGAATTGAACCAGGAGATTAGCGCAAGACAGAGGTTGGTCTTCTTTGTTCTTCTCTCATCTATACTTCATAAAGGAAAAATGAAAGTAGCTTTACTTTGTTTGTTTCTAAGGTAGCTATCACACCTTAGTGGGATAAGCAGTTCTGTGTAGACACTTTTCCCTGTAACAAAATGGCGACTCCGCTGGGGACGAATTAGTTTGTTTGTTTATCTCCCTTGTTGTCTATTTTATAAACTTACAGACAGAGCCTGAAGTCGAGCCAGGTAGCTTTCAAACTGCATTTTCTATGCAAATGCAAAGTAGATAAATGCCGCTTCAGTCAATCTCCGGGATTTGTTTATAAATTAAACAACTGATTTATAAACTCTCTGATTGCGCTTTGTGATAGCTCTTAGATCCTCCTAAGATCTACCCCTGATTGTTGCATTACTGATTACCATTTGCTCGGCCAAAACACATGAACTGAACTGCAAACTGTGACCCGGAACCCAAGCAAAGTCTCGTCTCTGGCCCAATGCAGGTACTGTTCTATGAATCTGAAAATCAGCGCACTTCCCGAGTGTAGTAGGTGCGCTGCATTTCAAATTCCCTGTGTTACAGGTGCGTTGATCAGACTAGGCATTGTTCAGTTTTGGTTTCTGTAGTTCATTCTTTCCAGTTCTATTCATGAATTTTGCTGTCTGTGATCAGTATATCTCTGTTTGAAACCCCTTTTCTTTGTTGTTATTCCGCCTCCTTTGTACAAAATAATTATAAATGTTTTTGTGTGTTTGTTGGGTCATTTTCAGTTCTCCTTTGCAAAAGTAACGTAATCGTACTGTCGTCCTTTGATTTGAAAGCGTCGCAAGTGTCGTTTTCAGGCATAGGAAAGAGTTTGATTGCTGTAGATAGTTGATTATCCTGTTACTATTGTATTTGGTCTGAATTTGTAATTTTTCTAGTGTCGAAAACAAGTATTCATTTCCAAATCGTAAGGTGTTGTGATTGCCTCCATTTTTTATTTTGAAAAGAAACTTGTTGATAACTATCGCTTGAAAAGTAATTCAGATTTGTGCATCAACTTTCTTTTTACCATTTACATACTAATAAAGTCGAAAACAAATACATGCATGTGCATTTGCATTTAGACTGTTTGATTGGTTTGATTTAGGAAAGTGAATTTAGAGTGTGCTCTTTGCTCTTTGTGAAAGAATACTGTCTCTCTTTCCTTAGTAGCTAGGATTTTCATTGCACAAAGAAGATAAAAGACTGTTTATCATCTTAGATTTCATTTTAGGAATTACACATCTACATCTCGCGGTGAACCTCAAAGGCAAACTTCATAAACAAGATCAACTATAAAATAAATTCAATGAATCTAACAACGCTTTGGAACCTAACACACAAAATTTAGAAGTCTAGGCTAGAGATGTATTCTGGCGTCGTAAAGCCTGGTAACTGTTGTTCTCACTGATCGTTGGGTGATTCCTCCACTTTGAGACAATAAGTGCCAATACGGACTTGTGCTCCCACGTACCATCGAGTATATTTTGGGAGACCACAATAAGCTTAATCCTTTATCCATAGGAAGCCGTGTCTGCCGCCCTATCGATCGCAATTCACTGAACACAGCATTCGGGAAGATTGACTGTCGTACCGTAAAAAGTATTCTGCAGTTTTGTGATTGGTTTGTTAATTCCTCTACCTAGATTTCCAGAGCAGTCCCTTTCGTTCCTTTTCAGACTCCTTAACGGAAAAGGTCCATCTGAGCACTTGTCACTTCAGGCTCATTAAAAATCGAAGGCGACTAGAGTCATCTTTTGTTTTTTCTCGACTCTTAAAAATTGAAAAAACAAGTTGTGTCAAAGCGTCTAAAATTTATTTTAAACGGAATAATCATCACCTTTCCCTACGTTGATCTCAGGTCGAGAAAATGGAATCCACCAACCAAGGAATTCCCCTTGGAGGAAATCCTAGTCCTTTCTCCTCTTGGGGAGATGTTGGTGCACCCCATATGGCCACATTGTCGCTTCTAGGATTGACAATCGGCTTGCCTGTATGGCTCTTCTCAACCTCTGTCGTTTAGAACACCGCAATTCCTGAACAGTCGAGTCAGCAACTAGACGAATCCAGAGTTACCCACCAACCTTCTACTTCCTCCAATTCTTCCTCTCCTCCTTCTTTGCTTGATGGGGTTGGTAAAGCCAAAAATCAAGTACCTGAGAAGAAGAAGGAAAAGAAGAAGAAGGAGAAGAAGAAGAAGGAGCCAAAAGAGAAAGGGGGCAACCAAGCGTCGTCTAGAGAAAATCCACACACTGCACCGACCAGGCCTAAATCGCCATGTGTCATTTGCAAAGGAGACCACTATCATAGAGATTTTCCTTGCATCCCTTGGATCTTAAGGGGCTGGTCTCCTTGTTTTCACAACCCGGTGTCGTCAACCTCTGATGATCATGTTGAAAACACATCGTCGACTAGTGAAAGTGAAGCCCCAGGACAAAAAGGAAAATACAGATTTCCTTGTAAACTGTGTGAAGGCGATCATGCCGTCCACCGTTGTCCCTTCTTAGACGAGGCTAAAACAGTTTTGGAAGATCATCCGGTTTCACCGGTACGACTTCCTCCTAGATATAAAAAACTCTTGCCGAGTCCGTCACTAGTTGAAAAACCGGCTGACCCGCCTAGATGGTCGACTGATCTATCATTGAAGACAAACCATCTGAACCCATACCAGATGAAAGTCAAAAGGTCGAGGCGGCAGTTGACCCGGTCTTTCCTTCAAAGGTTCCGTCTTCAGATGATACAATCACAGAAGAGAATAAGGATGACACCGTCCAAATTATTTTCGTAAGCACAGACTCCGATGAACATGGGGGCAATTTACCCATTCCTTTACCGTAGGAGGGAAGTTCGTTAGAGTCGTATCCGGCCGTCCATTCGATCCCACCTCCAAGCAACCTAGTTGTCTCCTTCGACTGGAATCAAGTAGGCAGACCCCATTTACCAGCTAGTGTACCATCCCGAATTATTGCTCAAGTATATAGAATGGTTATGGCTGGTACCATCATAGATGAAGGGGCTTCTGTGAGTATCCTTTCCTCAACTGCTTGGAAAGCATTTGGTTCGCCATCGCTTTTGCCTGAGATGAGAAATCTAACAGGCTTTGACAAAGGAGCCAGTCGACCGTTAGGGATCCTTCCCAATGTGCCCATAACACTGAGAGGGAAAACTGTTCACATGAACGTAATGGTAGTTCAAGGACCCCTGGATTATAATCTACTCCTTGGACGAGACTATATTTATTGCATGGGAGCCATTGTCTCATCACTCTTTAGAGTGATGTGTTTTCCACACGAAGGAAGAGTGGTCAAGCTCGTAAACCAGCTTTCATTTCCCGGATCACACAGAGCAAATAGTCATATGCCATCCCTGAATGGTCTTTTCACACAAGGAATGTCTCATCAATCTCCAGTCCATCCACCTGATGAGCGCGAGTGATTCAGGATACATGACTGAAACCCAGGGGGCATGCACCCTGGTCTGCTTTGGCAGGAAAACTTCGGGTATAGGGTAGGTTTCCGCGAGAGATATATGACTAGACTGTACTCCCGTCCGTGATTGGAAGAGGGGGTTAGACTGGAACAAGATTCTCTCGTCAAAGTTATGTGAGTGGATTGTCTCACCTTTGTCTATTTCGGTAGACATCGCCGAAGAAATGTTTTGTTTGCGCTGTGAATAGAACAATCTTTGGTAACCTGAAAGAGGATTACCTTTCCTGATAAAACAAATGTTTTGTCGGTAGAACAAAAGGTGGCCTTGAAACTTTATTTTATACCTGGGGGCATGCAAACCTTTTGGCATGCAAGCGAAGAGCGACTATTTATTTTTTAAATTTGTAGGTCCTCTAACCCTTTAAACTCGTAGGATTGGTCGTTTCCTAACTTGCATAAAGAAAGGATGTGGGGCAAAACTCTAAAAATTTCCGTTTTTAAATGGGACATTCTTATTATACGACTGGATTAATCGAGCAGTTTTAGTGCATAGTTCAAGCTCGTTAAAAAATAAACATAAGCCATGAGCAAATGTTTCCCCCCGCGTTTAAGCTCATTAAAAAATGAACTATTTCCTGGTAAATAACCATCATGAATGTAGTACTTCAACCTTTAAAAGCCTTGGTCGTGTTCTCATCATCACCTCCACTCTGTATTAGCCGATCATTCACCTCCATTTGATTGTTTACCCCTTTTGAGGAACAGATGCGAAGAGTGATCTCACTAGCCATCCTTGTAACACTGCCGTGATTGGAACATTCCAAACCTTACCTGGAATCAGCTGCTACCCAATTTTATCACTCGTTCCTCAAAAGATGAGTCTCCTTTAAGCTATTTTCAACTAACTCGTAAAATATGAAAATATTGTCGAGCCATTGGCCTCTCCAGCTCGTTAAAGGGACTGGAAGTGCTATCCCTCCTCTAAATTTTAATCTTTTTGGACCTGAGGGATTATTACACAAAAATATCGAGCGCTTGTTTTGTTCGGCTCATTAAAAGTATCGAAAATTCATCCCTTCTGTATTGTTTTATACTTTTTCAGACTTAAGGGATTAGATGACGAAAAATGAATTTTGGAGTTTCCTTTACGTTCCTTTTCAGACTCTCTAAAATTGAAAAGGACCGAGTTATCTTTGTCGTTAAACTCGTTAAAACTTAATAGCGACAAACTTGTCCATAGCAGACAAGAACGAGTTTCACTATCGCTAGGCTCATTAAAACATAGCGATGGGTTTGCCCGAAGGGCAAATTATAGAACAAGCATATGTTATCCTCCTCAAGCTTGAAAAAAATAAAGAGGTACTGGTCAACAATGACTGGGGAAAATTGGGAAGAAAACTTGAAGAAACTTTGTTGGTAGCAAGTCGCTCTTGAACATGACACTTTCACTCCACATCCAAGTCGGGTTGGGTTGTTTCATTCACCGGTCACATCGCCATGGTCCCATCACACCATCCACATTTGGGGTAATGCTACCAATCCATCATGTCAGTGTCATCGATATGTTCAAGAGAAGTCATTCAGAGAATTCACCTGTGTCTCACCCGCTATAATACATTCATACTCCATTCTTTCATGACCGCTACCCTGAACCGTATGTCATCAGATCGTTTTCACCTCCATTAAAATCATTTGCTCCATTCCGTGTCATTGATGTGGGATTCATTAAGGCCCTCCTATGACGGATCACTTCTTGTCGACATCAGCTCATTATCCAAGAAGTCGATCTAGGAACACCCCGTTCAATACTTTGAAGCTTGCATGCCTCAATGGCAAGTTTCTCACTTCCGATGATAGGTTTACATCAATGGCCTTCGACCAAAAGATTTTGAGTGGTGTTCGACGCCAAGTCCTTTATTCACACCACGTGAATTGTACTGCAGTACCTTGAGGGTCATTATCATTATCGGTGATTCCTCTCGCGCTTATTAACTGCTTACATCATTGACTGGTAATCAGGCGATGTCTTTCCATGTTCGACTCCAGAACATCTCTCACATGGATAGACTCGTACTTTGAGTGAAGATCGGATGAGATTGAAGACCCCGGATCTAGTTTCATCCATCCGGGCTGCGATATATATTCAGGGAAATAAAGACATCAAATGTACATCATTGCTGCACAGATAATCATCCAATCAAAGGGATGATGGCTCTACCAGAATCATCAGTCTACACTCAGACGATTGTCTGTCCTATGTACATGAAAATGAATTTATAAAGCTAAGCATGGGAATGCCCGCCTCAGCTAGATCATGAAAGTATTATGAAGATAATGTATTGTATTGTATCTTATTACAGGTCTCCTCCCAGCTTGAAAGAACTTCGGATCCTCATAATAAAGCATTTCACCCAACATCAAAAGATTAACGACCTCATGCTTTAGGGGGCAACTGTTATAGACATTTTTGGGCACTACAACCCCAAGCATGAAATGTCCATAAACCAAGGGCTCCTAAGTCCCTAAAAGTGTTGTTATAACCCCTAAAGGAACAAGGTCAACTGATTACAGCTTCTCCCAGAAGTTCTCCATGAAAAACTACTCATAATTGGTCAAAACAGGATCATTTCAGCTACTCCATAGGCAAAGTGCGTTGCATCTCACCTAAATACACTGTGTGGGTGCGTTGCATTTCAAAAAGCCCTTCTATGGGGTGCGATGGGCAAGAAGTGACAAATGGCAGTGTCATTCTGCGAGGTGGAGAGGCATGGAAACTTCCAGAAACTTCTCCTGTGACACTTGCCTCTCTGAATTCGACCAAGGATGAGTAAGAGATCATCAATCTCCAAGTGGAAGCAAGAACTATCAGAGGGAAGACACTAATCAAATCACAAGCTGACTCATCTCCCTTACAGATATCTATATATGGATCCCTCATCCCAGAGATCCAGAGGCTGGAATTTTGCATATTGTAAGGAATTGCTATTGGTTTCTTGAAACAACATCAGATTATTGGGTGATCTAAGCTTTGTATGAGGTGAAGAGGGGCTTCCTTTCTGAGAGGATGATGCTGGGTCAGAACAACTGGTTGTAACTCCCTTGGCTCTTTCTTGTTTATCAATAAAAGCTATTCAAGTTTTCCTCCATACTCTTGTGTCATTTATGTTTGTTGCATTTGTATGGTCAATTTACATCTGATCCTAGATTGTTTATGATTATAGATCCATGTTCTTGTATAGTGCTATGCTACTGTGATCTTACAGGTACTCTGTGAAGCTGGGCGTGCAAGGGAACAAGTAGCGAAAGACTATCAAGAGAGAGAGGAATCGAACCAGGAGATTAGCGCAAGACAGAGGTTGGTCTTCTTTGTTCTTCTCTCATCTATACTTCATAAAGGAAAAATGAAAGTAGCTTTACTTTGTTTGTTTCTAAGGTAGCTATCACACCTTAGTGGGATAAGCAGTTCTGTGTAGACACTTTCCCTGTAACAATGTTGATTTCTAATTTGATGTACCCAAATGTATGATGTACATTAATTTCAAAGTAATTATATTAATAGTGTGCATTTATTTCAATATAAGTACAAAAAAATTTCTTGATGATGTGCATTGATTTCAATTTTACAATAATTCAACCATAAATAAATACTTGAGTTTTCATTTTCAATAAAGTGTTCACTTACCTAAAATGGTATCTTTTTGAAACTATAAAATATTTGTAATTGTCTACATTCTTATTATTCCCATCTTCCATCATTCAATAGCTAGACATCTTTCGTTCAAACGGGGTAATAGAAAACATCTACCATTGAAACTTATTTGAGGTATAACAGTACTTAAGTCACAGTGATTAACTTTGGAGAGAGAAAATATTAATATTTCAGAGAAGGAGAGACAAGGTATGACATTTATTTCAATAGCTCCAATTAAAGATTTCAATGTCTAAAATATAGCATGTATTCATTCACTAATCTCATCGTCTTAAAATTTCTAGTACTATCTATTTCCATATTCAAAAAGATTCTTGTCACATAGATTTTGGAATATATAGAAGTATTGTTGGAGGCATAATTCGAAAATATACAGTTGATATTAACATATTATTATGAAGTAGATAACCAATGGTGGCCTTATCCCACATACTTCACATGGCCATTCCATGTGTATCGATGATTCCCCTGTGCATTCTGATGACCACAAATGTCATTGCATTAGAATGAGGGTCAATAGTATTAACGAATAATTCCACTCAGGATTATGAGTATCTAACAAATATATTATTCAGGGCAAGACACACATCTAGTGGCCTTCCCAAATTACAATGGATTGGACAATGACATTGAAAAAAGTTTGAATTACTAACAACATATGTTTGTTGATACATTATGAAGAGTATGAAGGAAGCTTTCTTCCTCCACACTCTCCATAATGTATCAACATTAACAGTTGTAAGAAGTAACACTAGTTCCATGTCTTCTTGTAGAAACCTCCATCTAATTTACATCTACTGAACAACTTTAATGTTTCCACTCATCATCCTCTATAATTCCACATCAAAATAGAAGAAGAAATGTGACGCATAAATAATCCTTTATATAATTAATCATCAAGTGCAAAAATGTAATTTAAAATCATATGCACTCGCAAACCATTTTAAATCACATGGCTATGAATATTCTACACTTCCAAGAATTATGAAACTGACACATCCCATTTAAGAATTGCAATATCTCTCAAACTCACTCAATATTTGTTCTCCACGTTCCCACTAACTTACTATATTAATCACCCACAAAAATGCTAAATACAATAAAAATAGACATAATATACCATTGTAACATGATTAAAGCTTACCAAGTACATAAGTTTATGAAAACATTTCCTAAATGATGTGTTGTTGTGAAAACCACCAAAAATACATGAATGTGAAGAGAGAGTGAGTAATTCCTCTTCTCAACTCCAAATATATGAGATCAATCATTAGAGGTGGTTCTCTCTCTCTCTCTTCTAGTTCAAATTTTTCCCAGATGTTAGTGTGAAAAATCTTAGCAAGTGTACCAAAAATGCCTCACTTAAGTTGTTGGTGACAAGCAACCCCAACAACAAAAATGAAAACTGCAATTGTTCTTTAGATATGAAAAAAAAACATTAGAAACCCTAAAAAATATATATATCATGGAAACAAAATAACAAATAACAGCATGTAAAATTATAAAGACCCAATGGAAAAAGGAATGATTTTTATTATTATTATCAAATTGAAAATTTTACACCTTATGAGGAGAGATTATAAATTTGGGCCTGTAAATCCCCCTCCATGGGATCAATACTTTGAAGGCTCTATGCTTTAGCTCTTTCTATCAAAGTATGCAATGGGAAAAGGATGGTAATATAGGCTCATGGAAAATTTTAGGGGCTAATATTCGCAGGTGGGCTAATATTTCATGTTTTCTCTAAAAAAACATTTTGCTAATTTCCATTTTTTGTTAGGTCCCTATACTACTAGTGTAACCCATTATTGTTATTAGTGAAACCCTCTTATTATATCATTATGCCCATGTAGTACCCATATTGTTATTATTGTGACCTGTAGAAGCCCACTATTGTTATTGTTGTGCCCTTACATTATTATTGTTATGTCGGCTTTGATTATATTATGACCCCTTAGACTCCTATATATAGAAAGGAGGTCTTGTCATTTGTATCATCCAAGAATTGTTCATTTGTGTAATGCAAAGGAGGTTTCCCCCTCAAAGAGGATGATTTCTAAGGCGTCGATCTTTCTTTTCTATCTTTTTGTGAGCTGGTTTCATAACATTTGGTATCAGAGCTTTGGATTCTAGGGTTTTGCTACTCCAAACAGGTCATCGTGGAATTTTAGCTCTAACTTTTTTTTTTTTCTGCGACACTTCAGAACCTAAAACAAAAACCCTATTGATCTGAAATCTTGGTGACGCTCAGGCCCTAATTTCCTATCTTGGTTCACTACATTTTTTGAGATATGGTCCAAGACATTTAGGGTTTTGGCAAGCTCCCAAATTACATTCTAAACAGGTGACCTTGGGAAAATCATCATAACTCTCTCTCTAAGCATATGATTCAAATTTCATAAAAAGTGATAGAAAGAAGACAGAATGTAGCTAGTTGGGCATCATTTCAGAACTAAGGTCGAAACAGTGACGCATGGCACGTCGTAAACGTTTTCTCTACGGAACTACTCTATAATTAGGTGATCACAGGAGATTGGGAATAACGCTTTTTTCATGAATCCAATTGCGATCATACTTACGGGGTTAGAAAGAGGACTCAGACTTCTATCATAGGCCAAAATTTCAGAACTTAAATATTTGAAATTACATAGTTACATTCGTTTCAAGATCGAGCTCCTAAAATTAAAAAAAAGCGATATGAGGAAGTTTGATGGCAAGGATCCAGTAAATTGGAACCTATAGATGGAGAAATATTTTGATCTATATGAGGTACAATGTTACAAAAGGTACGTATTGCATCTTTATATGTAGAACTGAATCAATTTTTATGGTGTAAAGGGCTTTATTCTCGTAAACCACTTATCACGTGGTCAATTTTCACGAAGGAAATGATAGCACATTATGAGGATACAAAGAGAAACACCTTCTTTAGCCAATTGATAAATCTCAAACAAAATTATTCAATGGAAAAGCACATTGAGGAATTTCAAGAATTTAATATAAGGGAAAATGATATTCCAGAGAAGCAAGGGATTGATGTCTTCATAGGGACTTTAAAGGATACCATTCAACAAGAGGTTTGTCTTTGGGAACCTGATTCATTGGAGAAGGCATTCATGTTGGCAAGAAAAATTGAAAGGAAAATTATGGCAATAAGGAAGCCTACCACTCACAACTATAAATATGGAAGTGTTGATTCCCCTAGCCTTCAAAAACCTAAAAGGTTGATACCAAAACAATTGGAAGAAAAAAGAGCAAAATGGCTTCATTGGATAAGGCATTCAGGTTGGCAAGAAAAATTGAAAGAAAAATTATAGAAACAAGGAAGCCTACCACTCACAACTATAATATAGCCAAGGAATTGAACTCCTTAATATATCCAGCACTAAAGTGTCAAGTGATGGTTGCAAATGGAGGAACCATAAATTGCTCTAGAAACTACAATAATATCAAGCTATCCATGGGAGAATATGTATTAAATATCCCAATGCTTTCCATTCCAATGGTTGGTGTTGATGTTGTACTAGGAGTCCAATGGCTACAATCCTTTGGTACAATAGCAAACTCATGGCAATAAGGAAGCCTACCACTCACAACTACAAAGATGGAAGTGTTGATTCCCCTAGCCTTCAACAACCTACAAGGTTGACACCACAACAATTGGAAGAAAAAAGAGCAAAAGGGTTTTGTTACAATTGTGATAGAAAATACTCTAAAGGTCATAAGTGTGCTGAGAAGAAATTATTTTACATAGATTGTGAAGAGGAGGAAGAAAAGGAACAAGAAACATCAAAAGAAGAGTATATAAACCAAGAACTAACCCTAGATAAATAAGAAATGAATTCGAACATATATTGTAATGCATTGGCAAGAATTACCACTCCTCAAGCTCTTACGATAGAAGGGAATATCAAAAAGAAAAAGGTAATAGTGTTGATTGATTCGAGTAGTACCCATAATTTTATTCATTGTAAGATAGCCAAGGAATTTAATTAATTCTTATATCCAGCACCAAAGTGTCAAGTGATGGTTGCAAATGGAGGAACCATAAATTGCTCTAGAAAGTGCCATAATATCGAGCTATCCATGGGAGAATATGTATTGAATAGCCCAATGCTTTCCATTCCAATGGGTGGTGCTGATGTTGTACTAGGAGTCTAATGGTTACAATCCTTGGGTACAACAACTTTTAATTTTCAAGAACTTGTCATGAAATTTACTTCGAAAGGAAAGGAAGTTGAATTAAGGGGTATCACAGGGAAACTGGGAAAGATAATCAACTCTAACGAAATGAAAGAACTTCTAAATAAAGAAAAAAGAGACATAATTGCACAATTATGTTTGCTAGAGGTTCCCACATTGAAATCATATATTTCTCAAAATATCCAAAAAGTCTTTGAAAATCATTCCAAGGTATTTGAGACTCCCAAAGGCCTCGCACCTATTCGTGATGATGATCATGCTATTCATTTGATTCAAGGAAGTGTTCCTCCAAACATCAGGCCTTACATATATCCATATCCCCAAAGGAGTGAAGTTGAATGTATGGTTGCAGAAATGCTAGAGGCTGGTATAATTATCCAACCAAATTCGATAAACAAAGCAAGGGATGAATGGAAGAATGATGAAGCAGGGTGAAAACTCATCCAAAAGTTGCAGAAGATCCCACTTCAAACAATATTGCTAGAACTTGACAAGGAAGGAAAACTCATATTGGAACCTGAATCAGTCACAGAACTAAGAAATCGACAGCTACGAAATCGATAAATTTCAGAGTATCTCATCAAGTGGAAGAATTTACCCATTGACAATTCCACATGGAAGGATGATAATTTTATACAAAAGCTTCGAAAACTACTCAAGTGTTGAGGACAACAATTTTTTAAGGAGAGGGGCATGTCATGTCCCTATACTACTAGTGTAACCCCTTATTTTTATTAGTGCAACCCCCTTATTATATTTTTGTGCCCATGCAGTACCCATATTGTTATCATTGTGCCCCATAGAAACCCACTATTGTTATTGTTGTTCCCTTACATTATTTTTCTTATGTCGGCTCTGATTATATTATGACCCCTTAGACTCCTATACATAGAAAGTAGGTATTTTCATTTGTATGATCCAATAATTGTTCATTTGTGTAATGTAAAGGAGGTTTCCCCCTCGAAGAGGCTAATTTATAAGGCGTTGATCTTTCTTTTCTATCTTTTTGTGAGCTGGTTTCATAACATTTTTTCTACAAATGATTTGCCCAAATTTTATAGTATAAAATTATTTTACCTTACAAATCGTCAAAATTTTATATATACTATATAAAAACCTTATAAAATTGAATATTTTCACAAAAATATTGCTAAATATTTTATAGTTTTCATATTAGGTACTAATAAGATTCGCCAAGGTTTCGAAACTTTTAGATGAATGTCCATCCTTAAAATGTTCCCTGTAGAGGGTTGAACTGAAAGTGATAGCTTGAATGTCATAGGAAAATAATGGGAATGATGAGAATGGCCACAGTGAAGAATGAGGAGAAATGACACTTCTATATATAACAAAATATTAAGAGAGATCTATATTTAAGAAAATAATAAAAAATGTTAGACTAAATCAAGATCTAGCATAAAGAATATTTTATTATATTTTTGAGAGGGAAATATTATTTGAAATGATCAAATATATTTATTTAGACAGTTCTTAAAGTAGTGAACAAATAAAAAATGATTTATTAATTACTTTATGGGCATAAAGTCACAGATGAATTAGAAATAATTATTAAATAATGATTTAATAATTATCTCATGAGAGAAATAAGGTAAGTAAAAAATGGTTAGAAATTATTATTTAATAATTATTTTGAGAGAATAATAGATAAATAATGATTTATTTAATTATCCTCATGGGGTTTTTGGTTTTTAATGAGGAACAATTTAGGAAAATGGTTCACTAAATTATTTCCTAGGGTTAAAGTGGGTTTTGATGTGTAAAAATCCATCCTACATGGTATATTTCGATCGACCTAGTAAGAAACGGCTAGGTGGTCATTTTTTGGGTGATATCATAGGCATCTGTTATCTAATAATTATACGTAATGTATATACACCTTGTAACTCAATGTGACTAAATGATAAACAAACCTCACACATATATAATACTTCAATGCACAATATCATAATTTAGGCCAAAATGAAATCTCGTTCGATGCTCTAAATGTGATGGAAAATGATGGTTTAATTCAAGCATTTCGGTTTGAAATTTGATATTTTCAACTACTTGGAGTTCCTATCCCTTGATTGATGGAGAACCTATTGCGAACTTCATGTATTAACAATTCAAAGAGTACACAAATTATTTCAAAGATGATGTTAATGTTTCTTTACACATAGTTTCAGGAGGATGTTGACAAAATGAGTTCAAAAGCTGAGAAATGAATGCCTTTATTTATTTAAGGTCAACCTTAAAGCTTGGGGCACCATTATCATTTGGGGGCGATGAAAAACAACTAGATAGTACGAAAACCAACTGGACAACTTTGGTAGATGGGGTAAATAATTTGATCCACCATGACCCACCTTATCCACTTGATTAATAGCTTTTGAAGGTCAACATTTCCCTATATCAACAAGCTTTGGTAACTATACACACACTTCATTTCATTTACGCAATACAGACTATGGAGGAAGCTTCCTCCGCATAATGAAATATTTCATTCGCTTCACACACTGAAGCAAGAGCTACACAAGTAAGTACATTGGAAAATGGAACTAGCGGAAGATGCATGGCCAATTGGGATTGATTGAACCACTAGGTTCCATTGATAAAATATTTATCCCTAATTCATAACTACTTGTTTAGTCAACTACATGCAGCTAGGGATCCAACCCCTACTTCATTCATGGAAATTTCATATTTCACCAATATCAAAATTATTTTTTGATGTCCTATTGTAATACCCCTATGTTGTTTTGAAAACAATTGTGATTTGTATTGTCTATCGTTCGTATGCTGGATAATGAACCATGATGAACCAATTACGAAGAAAAACTTGATGTAAATTAAATAAATAAAATTAATGAATAAAGCTAGGAATTGCATGGAAGGAAACATTGGGGTAAAAGGATGCTTTCCAAATATGACTACCAATGAGTTGAATCAGATTTATTCCCTTAATAAAACATTCAGTTGAAGATAAATACTGAGAAAAAATTTGTTGGAGATAAAAGCAGGATTCATGGGGAAAAAAATCCTAGGTTGAAGGGAAGAAGATCCATGAAAGGGGAGCACTGCCAAGAAAAATATGTTGGAAAATAAGCTTAAAAACACATTATGGGAATCAGAGGAGGTTGTTGATTCCTGGCAAGACATATTAGCTTGGAGGAGGATCAGAGGTTGATCCAAGGTTGGGTGGATCAGTGTTGTCACAAGCACGATTTCCAGACTGAGAATTTGGGTTAGAGATTATGATTTTGCTGTCAGTTATGTTATGAATTCGATTAATTGAATTTATTGAAGATAGATTAAAAATTGTTGTTTGCTGTAAAATATATCTATATATATATATATATATATATATCTATATATATATATATATATATATATATATATATATATATATATATATATATATATATATATATATATATATATAGATATAGATATATATATATATATATATATAGATATATATATAGATATAGATATATTTATTGTTTCTTGTTGTATTATAAATATGAGTTACTTAAATTTACTAAATGCTAGAGGTGGTTGGTTAGCTGCTATAATAGAATGCATGTTGTCTGTTGTTCGAAAAGTAAGGATTGGGTTATATTAAGTGCTGAGTCAATTAAGATTTGTTGTTAATTCTTATAAGTGAAGGTTCTATATGATGGTATTCTTGGTTTTCCAGAAGATGGACATTGGTTACGAGAATATTTGTATAAATGTGATATTTGGCATTTAATCCTTGCTATGAGTATACCTTGATTTGGAAAATGTAAAAAAATTTCATGAAGGGGTGCTATAGTGAAGGGTAGGGAGTGATCCTGACAGTGATTCACCTACCATAGGACTCCAAGGGTAAATCTAGACATGATCTGGCATGCTGAGAAGATATAAGCCATCAAAAAGACCTAAGGGGTTGAAAAAGGGTTGATCGAGGAGGATCAAATACTTAATAAAGACGTTGCCTCAACCTTTAACATAAATCTCATCTAGTTGGCAACCTAAAGGTGATCAAAAGGATGAAACCTAAACCTTTTGAATTGTCTCTTAATTAGAAATGTATAGGTTCAAGTTGTAGTATGACTGTCTCGACAAATTATATTATAAGAGTAATTCCAAATCACTGATGGTAAATTTCATGATCTAACATACTGCTGAATGTACCTAAAGGCAACGTGAGAGTTCAAAGGAAATTAGAGATGAAGGGAAGAATTATACTATCGAGAGAGTTGCGTGACTCTAGAGAATTA
Source organism: Pinus tabuliformis (assembly GCA_031772625.1). Taxonomy (NCBI): domain Eukaryota; kingdom Viridiplantae; phylum Streptophyta; class Pinopsida; order Pinales; family Pinaceae; genus Pinus; species Pinus tabuliformis. The sequence goes on from CM062809.1 coordinate 1,265,844,613, forward strand.
AGCCAGAAATTAAGATTTTCAGGAAGAGTCGCTACAGGAAAGTTATATGCAATTACTCCTAACCCAGAAACACTGTCTCTCATTTCGCTAGATATTAAACAAAACCTAAGATGGGGTAAAACTATAAATACAATCCAGTCATGTGGTTACCGATAGGGAAAAAATAGAAGAGAGTAATTTCATATAATAGAAAAAGCAATAATGGATTTTCAGATAGAGTGTGTAGAGTGCATTTACAACAAATATCTAGCATATAATTTATAGAAGGCGAACAATAAAGAGAACTAACTACATAGAGAGTAAAACATAATTTCAAACACATAAGGTAATTTAAGGAAAAGAGAGTTGGAGTTGTAGACTATGTTGTTGTTCAAACCCCAATTGCATCAGATAGGTAAATATGCTTATTTATTACTGAAAACTAATTTGAGAATAACAATTAATCATGGATTATTTTGACAAGAAATATGCAAAAATAACGTCTTTTTAAAATAACCAGATACGAATGAACAAATATATTTTCTATCACTCTACAAAATCAGTTGAAACAAACATATTCTCCAGTTAACCAATTCAAAACTAAGTATATTAACTCCCTAGTTCGCCACATAGCAGTAACAAATATTCCATCCAAAGTGTACACAAGGAAATAATATGCAGTAAGCTAGATAATAATTTTGCAGAGGCCATATCATCAAAACATAAGTGCAACATAACAGGTTCACTAAAATTGTTCATAACCACACATTGTGCACATAAGAAGGCTTACATATTACACATAATATTTCCCTTAGGAAGACCATCACAGTGAAAATATATATCAAGTCTAGCAGTTAATACATACATAAGGAAATGAGAAATGTAAACGTGGAACCAAAAATCTAGAGCTGGTAGGAGCTTAAGCATGGTAAATTCAAAGAAAAATACCAAGACCGCTAGGCTCTTTAACCTTCAATTACAGACAATTACTAACATCAGCGACTAAATCACATAACCAGCATGTGCCAGAAGGGAAAACGATAAAGTGAGTTTAGGAAATACTAGGGGGTAATCCCATTGACCCACTGAGGAAATGTAGCTTAGGAAGGAGATGAATAGGAAAATGAACCAACCTGGAAGAATAGTGCAGCAAAGTTAGTCTCAGCAGGCTATGAAAACCTCAAGCGCGCAACTAGAAAGGAACAGCGTGGAGGTACCTCTAACAATAATCACAAGAAACATTAGAAGTAGGGAAGCCAAGGAAAACATAGTCTAATGAACAAGAAAGGAACCTAAAAAGGGGAATTTCCTATAAATAAGTTGCAATGCCGTAAACCCATTTGGTCCATTGAACCTTTACCCAAAAGAAAACCCAACATGAAAATATGATTATATTACAAGTGAGGGAAACCATTAAGAAGTGAACTGAAACTATAGGGTAAGACGTACCTTCGACTCTGGGGGGTTAAGATGTTGGTCGTGAGAGTTCTAAGCCAACATTTGGAAATGCCTTTAGACAAACCCTAAGAAGAAAAATGGGAAAGAATCAGAACCATGCAATACGAAAGGGACAAACTAGAATCTAGAATACCAAAAAACTATAAGTACGTAATGAATAGGGATGGTGTGAGCACCTCCCCTGTCCTTAAATTAAATCATCACATTGGTAAGGTATAGCAAACATTTTAATGATAAATCATTGACCTCAAGTTAGGAAAGATATGGCACAATCAAAACTCCATTAATCTAAACCAGGATACCTTAGTGCAACCATAGCTACTCTACAATGGAAGGGTGACAACAAAAATACGCAGTGGGGGTCATGGAAGAAGCCAGCTGGTAGGGTTGTAGAGACCTCAACTACATTGGCAGAGGGATAGACCAAATCAGCGATAGAGTAGTGAAGTAATTGTTTAGGGTTAGAAGAAGAATTATACACCGTTGATGGAGTAAGGAAGAATCCAAACCACTGAATTCCCATTGCCTTGAGCTTGGTGAGAGGGGCATGCCACCCCCCACTCCGTTCACATGGCTAGGACCACATGTAATAGTCGGGTTGGAGGTAAGCTGGTAATGGTGGACAAGTTGGAGCGCAAAGAAAGAAGTCATTGGTCGAATAGTGTATGGATAATTCCCAAGTATTATGTACCTTGAGGGCACATGTGATATCAGAACATTAATCTGTTGGTTATATGAATAGTTATGGACTAAGGAAAATGAATTGTTTAGAGTTAGGAGCACTAAGTGAGTGTCATAGTTTAGCAAAATAGATTGATATATTTAGGAAATGAGAAAGTAACCATGAGGATGTTTAGAGTGACGTCGAGGAAGCAATATATTTACCCATAATTACACAACTATAAAGACACCCTTGAATAGGATATAAAGCATAGGCAAACAAACAAGTTATGGGTGTTGGCATTATGATACAGGTTGTTTCCTTGATGGCAACTCTCTCAGATGACAGTTCACAGTACAGCAGGTTAACAACAAAGGATTACAGATCAAAATCCAAAGAATGAAGAAAGAGAGGTATATGTTGTTCACTTTGTCCAAGAAGTGTATACACGTAGGTTAACAGAACAAAAGAAGTGTATAACGTATACACGCACTTTCACAGGAGGAAAAGCACGTACATGTTGGAAAACCAAGTATTTGATCCAAGGTATTTGGTCCAAGGTATTGACCCTAGGTATTTGGTCCAAGCTATTGGTCCTAAGTGGTTTTTGTCCAAGGTATTGAGAAAGGCCTAAGAGTATATAAGGAGGAAAAGATCATTAGGCCAAGTGTGCAAGCAATAAGATTCTAAGGAATACTTCTATCTGAAGTATATTTTATGTTGCAGGGTTATGTTTGGGACTAGATCTGAAATATTCATGCGCACCTTGAGTCCAATATTGGATCAGGAACCATGAGACTTGAAATGACTTATTCTTGAATGATCTGATATTGGGTGAGACTAGATTTGATGTTTTGTGCCTATTCTATTCATGATATGGGTTTGTCTGAAGTTTGGAATAGCAGCAAAGTTCTGAGTCAATATTTGCAAATTTGTATGCAGGTTCATCTCAGCCAGAGAGCACATACATACAGGTTTGGTTCTTTCAAGTAGCGTATAAAAAATAAAAGCTTCTTTTTAGATCTGATCTATCTGATAAAATTCAGTTATTTTACTGATGTCTATCAATGAAGTCTTCTTAGATTTGAATGTAAAACTAAATGCATAAGAAAGCTGGATTTGATTAATTGATTGTATAAGTAAGAAGAAGTGATCTTTATCCCCACCTATGTAAAGCTCTGATAGTTGATAGTAGATATTCAGAATATTGATAGTGGGTACAGACTTGATTCAAAAGTTTATGTTTGCAGTAGTTTTTAAGGTATACGCAGGTTCAATTAACGGAAGTAGTGTATACACACAATTTGGGTGTAGCCAAGTAGCGTATACACTCTAATGCATGATGTTTGAGGTTACAGCTAGTTCAGAATGATGATGCAGGGTTCTAGGTTCAGCACAGTGTTTTGGTGTCAGTGATCTGATTGTTCAGATCAACTGAATATTGGTTGATGCAGTTTAAGTTTAAAAGCTTTGATGGGTCCAGTGTGAAAATTTGATGAAACGTGGCCTTCAGTTTGTGGCGCTATGATCCAGGAGTATCCAGTCTGAAAATTCATGAAACGTGGTCCCTAGTGCAAGAGTGGAGTTTCTTTGTAGGCTGGCACCTACGTACTAGTAAACACATTGGCTATTACAAGAACTAGGGAGTTGCAACTCCCTTCTAGTAGAAGCTGGAGAAAGAGAGAAGGTTGTAACCTTCTGCAGGTAGAAGCCTGCATATTGGAATGAGTCTACACCAGTACAAGATTGTAAATAGATTTTCTTATTATTAAAAGAAGACAGAGATGACAGCAACAGGTGGTTTTTACCCACATTGGGTTTCCACCTTAAATCTTGGTGTTCATGTGTGTTGCTTATGTGTGATGCTTTATTCTGCTTTGACTGCACTGTCTAGTAAATCTCTGATATACTGGTTTAAGCTCAACACATAAATCACAATTTCTCTGCATATACTTTGGTTTCTTTAAGCACAGTCGCGTATACACACTAGTTCACTTCACTGAAGTAGCATATATAAATTTGTTTGGGAAATAAAAAAAATTATCAGATAATATTGATTTACCCCCTCTTCGTATTATTTCCAACAATTAGTATCAGAGCAAGTCCTTCAGAAGACACTTGATCGCTTGAAGGGAGATCCATCAACATGAATAATCAAGAAATCATGGGATCCATCAGACTGCCAATCTTCAATGGCAGCAACATTGTTTATTGGAAAATAAGAATCACATCCTATCTACAATCGCTTGGAATGGATGTCTGGGAAGTTGTGGAAGGAGGATATACATTTCCAACAGTAATTCCTACAGATGCGGCAGGTAAAAATCAATATGAAACCAATGCCAAAGTTGTCAATACTTTATTGGGAAGTCTGTCACAATCAAAGTTTGTCAAAGTCATGCAGCTCAAATCATCCAAATAAATATGGGACAAAATTGTTCTGAGATACGAAGGAGACTCTCAAGTAAAATGTGCTGAGCTTCAAACTCTCAGAATTCAGTATGAAACTCTTAATATGCATAGTGATGAAAGTATAGCTAGTTACTTCTTATGTATAGATGAGGTTGTTAATTGTATGAAGAATCTGGGTGAAGAAATAAAGGAAGTTACCTTAGTTGAGAAAATTTTGAGATCCTTGTCTCCTAAATTTGAATCCAAAGTGTCTGCCATAGAAGAAAAACAGGATCTGCAAAATATCACTATGACACAGTTTCGCGGAATCTTAACTGCCTTCGAGATGAGAAAAGGAGGACCATCAGATATGAGAGAAGCTGCATTTAAAGCATCAACAAAAGGAAAGGAAGAACACAATGAATTAGGACATATTTCAGAAGAAGAAGATGAGATAAACTTTGTCAAGAAGCTTCAACGGGGTTCTGGAAGGTTTAGAGGTAAGCTACCTTTCAAATGCTTTGTTTGTGGCAGAGTCGGTCATTATGCTACCAGATGTCCTCATAAAGATAAATATGAAAAAGGAAAGGAATATGAAAAAGGGAATAGAAAACAAGTTGTGAATAAAAGGAGTTACTATACTCATGAAGATAGTGATGGTTTATCTAATAATTATAAAGATGAAACTCGACAAGATTACAGACTTCTCATGGCTTATGATAGCAATGATTTTTGGGATAGTTTAGAAGAGGATAGTGATGGTTTATCTAATAGTGATGATTATAGACTTCTCATGGCTTATGAAAATGATAATTTTTGCGATACTTTAGAAGAGGAAGACCTTCATGAAGAAATATCTAAACTCAAAATCTATCTGGAAGAAAAGAATATGATTATAGATACCTTGACATACCAACTTGCTGAAAAGGAAAAACACAATGAAAAACTAGAATGTGAAATTGTGGGTCTAAGAAAGGATCTTGAGAAAACGAAATCTCTCAATCTTAGATTTGCTAAAGGATCAAAAACTTTAAATGAAATTATCAAATTTCAGTGTTCTCCTCTGATAAAGACATGTCTTGGATATACTGAAGAAGCATCTCAATCACAGAAGCTGTCAACCTCCACCAAAAGCTATCTTGATGCGGCAAAGACCAGTGAACAGTATGAAAATCATCAGCAAAGGCATAAATAATATCATCAGGTAAACCATACTCAATTTACTCCAAGGATGAATAGAAGCCACAACCAATCTCAGGAAAATCTCAATTTGCTCCAAAGATGAATATCAATAGAAACTACAATCACCAAGTTAATAGATTCAATAGTTGCATGAACTTCTTTAATGGGCAATGTTTTTCATGTCATAATTTTGGGCACAAAGCTACTCAATGTGTTGCTTATAAAACCATCATGACTAGAGAAGCACGAAATCAAAGGAATGTAACAGGGATCAAGAGAAGTTCCTGGAATAATTTTCTCCTCTTGAAAATGAAATAGAATGCTCAATTTGTAACAACTTTGGTCATGAAGAATCTAAATGCAGGAGAAAATTTTGGCAAACATCTCAAAAGGAGCAAACACCATTAAATCCCAAGATATAGAGAAGGAAATAATCTCAAATAGAAAGATGTGGTATAGCCTTGTATGTAGAAGGATAAGAAAATCAGTGGTACATCAACAGTGGATGCTCAAAACACATGACAAGTGACAAAGAAAAACTTCACTCATATAATGCCTTAGAAAAGAAAAAGAATGTCTCATTTGGAAATGACATTGCTGCTATCATAAAAGGTAAAGGCTCTGTTTTCTTAAAAGAAAAGGATAAAGCTAGAAATGTTATGTATGTAGACAGTTTAAAGCTAACTTGTTGAGTGTCAGTCAAATGTGTGATCAAGGAAATGAAGTGGTGTTTCTATCAAACAGATGTGTTGTTCGTGAGCTTGATACAGGAGAGACCATGATCAAAGGTACAAGAACTCCAAAAAACTTATACATACTCAAGGGAGGATAACAACAGTGCTATCTAAGCAAAAATGATGAAAACTGGCTGTGGCATAGAAGATTGGGAAATCTAAGCTTTTCTCAAATAACAAAAGCATGCAGACTCAAGGTTGTTCATGATCTTCCAGATATCAACATCCCATAAAATACAATATGCAAACCATGTCAAATCAGTAAGCAAACCAGAATCCACTTCATGGAAAAAGAAGGGTCAGCTAGTAAGCCTCTTGAACTTGTCCATACTCATTTATGTTGACCATCAAGGAAAAAGTCACCTCATGGAGAAGAATACTTTATTTTGTTCGTTGACGATTTTTCCAGAATGTGTTGGATAGGTCTTCTAAAGCATAAATATGAAGCATTTGAAAATTTCCAAACCTTCAAAGTTTTGGTTGAAAATGAATCAGATCGAAAAATCAAATGTCTCAGATCTTATCGAGGAGGGGAATTTACATTGGATGAATTCTTTGACTTTTGTGAAAAACGTGGAATAAAAAGGAAATTCGCCACCACAAGGACTCCTCAACAAAATGGTGTGGTAGAAAGAATGAACAGAACAATTCAAAAAATGGCTCGAGCTATGCTAGATGAATCTGGAACTCCTGCAACCTTCTAGGGTGAAGCTGCATTCGCTGTCGTAACTATTCTCAACAAATCAAATGTTTGGGTAAATAGCACTCAAACTCCACATGAAATTTGATATGGCAAGACTCCTATTCTAAAATACTTTAAATTTTTTGGAAGCAAATGTTTTATCAAAAGGACTGATGAAAAACTTGGTAAGTTTGAACCCAAAGCAGATGAAGGTATTCTTCTTGGTTATTCTTCCAGGAGTAAAGGATATAAATGTTATAATAAAATACTTGGGAAAATTGTTGAAAGCATTGATGTTGTAGTTGATGAAGCATGCAAAAATCCAAAACAGATAAAATCAATAGAAGATTATGACAATGAAGAAGATGCGGATTATTTTCCCACATCAAATCAAAATGATATTGAAGAAGAAACCAATGAAGCACCAGAAGAAGAGATAATGGTAGAAGAAAAGACTCCATCTAGGTATGTTCAAAAAAATCATCCAGAAACTCAAATTTTAGGGGAAAAAGAGGCAGGTGTACATACAAGAAGAAATATCATAGGGACCTTAAGCTATCTAGCATTACTATCCTCCATCAAACCTCAAAATGTAAATGAAGCATGCAAATATGAATGTTGGGTCAAGGCCATGGATGAAGAACTTGAGAAAATTGAAAAGAATGATACTTGGGAATTAGTTCCTAGAACTCATGATAAAAATATTATAGGAACTAGATGGATATCCAAAAACAAGCTGAATGAAAATGGAGGAGTCATTAGAAACAAGGCCAGACTTGTTTGTAAAGGGTATGCTCAACAAGAAGGTATAGATTTTGAAGAAACCTTTGCACCTGTTGCCAGAATTGAAGCCATAAGGATGTTTCTTGCTCTTTCTAGCTTTCAGAAATTTAAATTATACCAAATGGATGTAAAATTAGCCTTCCTTAATGGATATTTAGAAGAAGAAGTTTATATTGAACAACCCGAAGGATTCATTCTTCGAAATGATGCAAAACTTGTATGCAGACTCAAAAAGGCTCTCTATGGTCTGAAACAGGCTCCAAGGGTTTGGTATTACCGTCTTGACAAATATCTACACCAACAAGATTTTACAAAAGGTTATGTAGATAACAATCTATATACAAAGATTGAAACTGATAAATTGATAAATTTTTTTTATGTTGATGATATCATTTTTGGTAGCAATGAACAATCCACGAGTCAGAATTTTGCTTCAGTAATGCAACAAGAATTTGAAATTTCCTGGCTTGGTGAACTTACCTGTTTTCTTGGTCTACAAGTTCAACAAACTAAAGATGGTATTTTTCTGTCACAAACCAAATATCTCAAATAGAGCTTGAAAAGGTACGGAATGGAAGATTCTAAACCTGTATGTACCCCAATAGTAATAGGATGTAGTCTCAGCTCAAATGATGAATCAACAGCAGTACATCAACCAACTTACAGATCCATGATTAGCAATCTGCTTTATCTAATAGGCACCCGACTGGACATCATGCATGTAGTAGGAATAATTGGAAGATTCCAAGCAAATCCAAAGGAATCAAACCTTCAGGTAGCCAAAATGATTTTCAAATATCTTCAAGGAACTCACAACTTTGGTTTATGGTATCGTATAGATACAGATCTTACTCTTCATGCATATACAGATGTATATTGGGCAGGAAGTGTTGATGATAGAAAAAGCACTAGTGGTGGTGCATTCTATATGGGTTCCATGTTAGTGTCTTGGTTTAGCAAAAAACAAAGTTCAATTGCTTTATCTATGGCTGAAGCAAAATATGTGGTTGTTGCATCTTGCTACACACAACTACTTTGGATGATGCAAACTTTGCAAGACATCAGATCACATGTATTCCACCTATCTCCATTCTATGTGATAATACAAGTGCCATCAATATTTCAAAGAATCGAGTCATGCACTCCAAGGCCAAGCACATGCCCATCAAGTACCATTTTCTACGTGAACAAGTGCTTGAACAAAAGGTCAGATTGGAGTATGTTCCCTCCAAAGAACAGGTGGCTGATATATTCACTGTTGGTCACTTTAACTGCTTATTGAATTAAACAACAAAGTGCAACATTAATTGTCAACCCAGGGAAGTCTTGTTATTTCAAAGGCAATTGCGTACTATATGCACTCAATTTTAAAAGCAACAAAAGTTGTAGTACAAACCAATCATGCCTTAAATTAACAAACTGAAGCTCCACTCTGCATTACAGAAATTACACTCTGTTGCAGATAGCTATCAGAGAATGCTTAATTCCACTCAAAGAATCAGATAATGGAAAAGAATCAATCTGCAAAAGAAAACAATGGTCGTGCTGTGACATAGAGTTAGGACCCTATCCCCAGAGCGGGAATCTCCATCACCTGCCTCTGATTAACTAGCTTGCCAATTCACTCTGTAACTTAATCACTGGTGAAGCACTCATAAGTTAACTTTGAATAACAGAGCAATCAATTGAGAAAAAAACAGAGTTTCAGCAAAGGTATTATAAACAATATTCAGCAAACAGTACTTGTTAACAAGGCATGAATAAAAGACACACTTGACACACTGCAGAAATATAATGGGTGAATCTTGTGATGAAGGTGGGCCCTGTCCTTCTCACAAGATTCCCCAGGAAACAAGAACTAGAAAAAGATGTTCAGAACAAAATTTTATTCATCCATCAATATGTCATATTACAAAAATAATTCCAGTCCTATTCCTTCAGCTAAGCCTTTTTCCACAGTCTCTTTTTTCCCTTCTAATATAGATGTCTCCTCTTTATAAAGAGGAGACATCTATTACAAAAGATTTACATTGTTTTAACCCATTATACAAAAATAGGGAAATCAATTCCCTATCAAAAAATGCTGTTACAGTAATTCTATCTTTAGATTATAAGTGTTACATCCAGTGTAACAGCTTCCTCGGTGACCAGTTCTGGTTCCTTTGCTGCTGTCAAATTTAGAACGCAAATCTCAACTATTTCAGCATCACGATTCGCGTGTCGTTTCTACTATTTTAGCAATTGCAAAAATAGTCTTCCAGGCTGTTTCAGTAACGCGGACTACACATCATTCTTTAACTGTTTAGAACTTAATAATTCAAAGATTAACTATGAAGATGTCATGATTATATGCTAAATAATTAAACGTATAGTGATGAGAAGAATCATTACATACCTTTGAGATAATTGGGTTAAAACACTAACAAAGGCTTTTAAATGTAAGTTGAAAGGGATGATATCATAACAAAATGTATGGTCAAAAAGGGACAATATGAGGTCCTAACATCCCCCCCAACCGAAGTAGTTTCATCTCCCCATGCAACATCTACTCTGAGTCTGAATCGGAGTACTGGGATGTATAGTGCAAATTACTTATACAATAAGTATAGAAGGTGCTATCAGCCGAATCTCTGAAACCCTGGACACTCTATAATCTCTTCCATGCTGCAAGCTCCTCCTTTTTGGACACCTTGAAGTAGGCCTTATATTGTTGTACTGGCAACCAGAGAAGCGGGAAATGAAAATGATAACCCAACCATTTTTCACCACACTGCTGAACACATTTAACATAATTAGGCACTCGTGAAATTCTCTCCTTAGGGCAATGTTCCCAGAACAAATTGTTTGCCTGTATGGCAAGAGGTCCTTCCTTTTTGATATACTGTTGACATTCTTCTAACACTGCTGCCTGTAATTCCCTGATATGCTCAGTCATTCCTGGTTCTCTTATAACCTGATCATGTTTAGCAATGAAAACAACAACATTATGTGGTTCAGCTCAAATCCACAGAAGGTGATTTTCTTCATTAGGTTTTACTGAAAAAAATCGTTTTGCCACGTGAGCTGATTGGCCATAAAAGAGACCAAGGCTCTAATTTGAATGTCACCAACCACAGGAATCAAATTAAGATTTCTATCTTCCAGCATGGCCTCATTATGGAGATAGAGTTCACATAAGAGATTCTGTTCACTGACTGACGTTGCTGTAAAGGTTTCAATAAATTGTTGGGGTGTAGACACTTCATGAGGTCGTCCATCTCTGACTGCTTTTATCTGAAGGAATGCTATGCGTTCTACTAGGAACACAAAATAATTAAATGATGGTTTCCTGGTAGCCAGAAGTCTTTGGACTAACTCAAAGATAAGAGACAATCTAGTTTTTAACTTTTTATTTTCCTTCCGCTGTGCATGGAACTGTTCCAGGACTTCCCAATTTCTATATGCATGATTCTGCCATAATGATTTATGTTCCTATAATGCCTTTTCTTGTGATAGGGCATATTCTTTCTTCCATATATTACTGAGTTCTTGAATGCTTAGGGTCTGAGTAAAGACAGTCTCTGCACACAGGGGTTCAGTCTCGGTAAATACCGTCTTTGCAAACTTTGGTGTAGGATTTTTAGCTTTGACAACTACGGTAGGCCAGGGTATTTTCTGTTTCTCCTCTTCTTCAGAAATCTTTAAAGGCCCTGCCGGTTCTTGTGTAATAGCAGGGGGTTCCTTTTTAGCTACAACAGGCGTAAATGCAGGAGTGGGTCTAGACAATGGGACTTCGATTACCTTATAACCAGCTCGAGAATAGAGGTCACCACATTGGCTGCACATGTATTCATCATATCGATCCTTATCTGCACTTTTCTCGGCTGCAGATGCTACCTGAGCTAAAGTATACAGATTAAGTTCTTTTTCATAAGCTTCCTTTGATATTATTAACTCCTGCTTATAAGCCTGAATCTCGGCTTTCAGAAACTCATTCTCTTGTTGAAGGGAAGCTAACGTAACAGGGCTTTCTGTAGCTGGTTCAAGTGGATGGGAGGATGGTTGCTTGGTGGCAGCTTCATTATTTATATCTCCAACAGGTGGTTCTTGTGTAACAACTGTTGGGCCAACAACTAGTTCTATAACAGCTATATCCTCCTGAACATGCGAATTTTGCATATCAACCAACCGAGTGGCTAGTTCTTCTACAACAGCTATGGTTTGTGCAGTATCCTGGGTGTCTACACTTTGCTCGTCGGTAGGTGGCTCTTGTGTATAAACTGTTGAGTCAGTAGCAGCCAAGTCTTGCTCTGTTTCCTGATCATGGTCATCAGCAGGTGGTTCTTGTGTGACACTTACTGAGACAGTAGCTGATTCAGCTGTATATGATTATGCATTTCCTGTTTATCAGCAAGTGGTTCTTGTGTAACACCTGCTGAATCAGTAGCTGCCATGTCCTGATGTGTTTCCAGATCATGATCATCAGCAGGTGGTTCTTGTGTAGCACCTGCTGGACTAGTAGCTAGTTCTTGTGGGACAGCTACCTCTAGGTCATCTAACTTTTGCTCCTCAACCCCTGTTGAGTCAGTAGCTGTTGAGTCAATGGCTAGTTCTTGTGGGGCAGCTACTTCTAGGTCATCTATCTTTTGTTCCTCGGTAGGTGTTGAGTCAGTAGCTGGTTCTTGTGGGGTAGCTACTTCTAGGTCGTCTATCTTTATCTCCTTAGTAGGTGGTTCTTGTGTAACACCTGTGGAGTCGGTAGCTGGTTCTTGTGTAACAGCTACATGCTGTACATCGTCTTGGGTGTCTACTTTTGATAAGTTAGCATCTGGTTCTTGTGGAGCAGCTACGTCTTCTGAAAGGAATGATGTCACAAAATCCTGGACATTTTGCATTTCAGTACCTGAGGGTGAAGAAGGTGAGGATTCGAGGTTTGGTGGGGTATGAGGTTTTAGGATAATGGGTGGGGAATTTGGGGTGGGGTTCTCTGTTGCTGCTGCAGAAGACATCCTCCTTCGTCTTCGAGGTAAGGAGGCAGGAAAAACATTGGCTTTTCTTTTATGGATGGCCTTCTCTGGGATAGGAGGAAAATCAGAGGTAATAGCTTGTTTAATTGAGGCCCTTGTTCGTCTTTTTGATGAAGGAACAACCGTTTCTTGCCTTTTCCTTTTCCTTCTCAGCCTAGCCAGGGGAATGTCGTCATCTGAATCACCGCTGGGGATATGGACAGTGGGAATGGATGATTCAGGTAAATTATGGGACGGGGTTGATGCAATAGCGGGGTCAATTGGACTAGCTGTCACGGATGGCTGAGGATTTTCAGCATTCACTTGGGGAGTCTCGGCTGCTGCTTGAGAAATTTCAGCAGTTTCTTGAGGGTTTTCGGCTGCTGGTTGAGTAACTTCAGCAGCTTCCTGGGGGTTTTCAGCTGCTGGTTGAGGGATTTCAGCAGCTTCCTGGGGTGGGTTGTTAAGGGGAGGAGGGTTCTGCAGGGCAAAGCCCCTCAGGATTAAAAGCTGAACCAGGCAATGGTGAGTAAGGGAGAGGAGTGGGTACTTTGCATCCTTGGAATAATGTGACATATTCTTTAGACACCCAAGCAGATAGTATGGCATATTTAATAAACGACCATGTCTTAAATGATTCAACAACACAAAGTCATGCTGGTACACTACCTGGTAACATCCTTCGCAGGTGAGATAGTGCTTGACAAACTCTGCAACCTTTGGCCATGGAGGTGGTAATGAATGCAGTGCAACACCTCTGCCTTTAGGTTCAACCTGCTCCCCAGGTAGAAGAAAATCTTGTTGTGCATTCAGAATTATGTGTTTACGGCTGAACCAATGGATGCCATTGGCTAGTAATCCTGAAACCTGTGCTATATCCTCCTCTGTTATCGGAATTCGCACTCCCCGAACAGTAGAATAATCTTCCTTTAAATTACGTGCGAATTCCAGGACTTGTTGAGAATCAAATTCCTGGAGCCTCTAGAAGTAATCCACCCAGCCCGCTTGCAGAAAAATTTGATATGCTTCTGGGTATAGTTCCAATAGAGTCGTTGAACCAGGTTCATTTTGGACAGCGTTACCTCCCATAATTACTAGTTCAGTAAAATGCACAATACAGAGCCGAGTTACCGCAGCCGAGACAGAGTAAGATATTGCAAATGGGGTTATGACATAATAAAACAGAGACGGGGTGACGAGACTCGATCGTGTTAAAAAACGACGATGATTGGCATATCGGGTAATGATTGCAAAAACTTTGATATTCCCCCCAACTGCGGCTAAAATGATAAGTTTTGAATCTACGACGATTTCGACAATCATATCAGGATCTTCTCATTAACTATAGTTTAATATTTACACATAAACACGCATACCTCACGTTTTACCTTCGATCGCTGTGCTGGAAGTATATTTTCATCGTTTAGTAGATCACCAATGGTTATGGGAAAGGGTTGTTGGGTATTTATATAAAAGGCTTTCTCTATTCACAGGAGGTAATGGTGAAGGAACTCGATTATCAGGATGAATGGCTGATTCTCTCAAATGGAAAGTGTTATGTATTGATCATTTTTTAGAGAAGTTGATGCCTCAATTACGAAAAAAATGGGAAAATTGACGCTTTTTTGAAAAAATGGAAAAAGTCGGTGTTTCGGCAATGGAGAAATCAGTGTATCGGCAATGGAGAGAATGGAGAAAAGTTGGTCTTTCAGCAACAGGAAAAAGAGATGTTGCTGTTAAAGAAGAATAGGAAAATGTTACTAAAGGGTAGTATGAGGGGATGGATCATGAATTGAAGTGGAATGGCCATGTTTCCCAAACTGAAACCTGATCCTGTTGTAATGCAATTATTCCTTCAACTAGCCTCTGAATCTAAGACCTGCACAATAAATTGTAATATGGCAGCCCTTGACAGAGATTATTAGTTAAGTAATCTAATCTAATACTAATACAAGAATATATAATGCAGGGATTAAGTGCAATGAGGGGCAAGAGGCTCCCCCAAAAAGACGTAAAGTGAATCTGCCATGCAAGTGGCTTTAAAATCCTCCTTAGAAATTGGTTGCTGGTATAGACGAAGTCGATACCCATTTACTAACAATGGAGTTATAGAGCCATCAATTGTTAGGAGCCTTACTATTCCATTTGGAAAAACAATATCTATCTCGTAAGGTCCCAGCCACCTTGTTCGTAGTTTTCCTTGAAAATTTTCAAACCTGGAATCATATAGTAAAGCCCAATTACCTTTTTGGAACAGCTTATGCTTAATAGTTTTGTCATGCCACCTGGTTCTTTGCTGCTAAATCATAGTTGTTCGATGGATGGCATCCAACCTTTTTTCATCCAACTCCTACAGCTGCTGCAACCTAGCTGTCTGTGCATCAGTCAAATCAAGGTTAACAACTAAAGCAGTTCTTAAGGTTTTGATTTCAAATTCCACAGGAAAAACAATACTTTTACCATAAACCAATTCATAGGGTGAAAAACCTGTAGTGTTTCTCCAAGTAGTTCTGTAAGCCCATAATGCCTCAGGCAGTCTTTGAGACCAATCTTTTCTATTCTCCTTCACAGTTTTTGTTAAAATAGCTTCTATGACTTTATTTGTACTTTCCACCTAACCATTAGCTTGGGGGTGGTAAGGTGTATTCATTTTATGATTGATATGATATTTTAAAAGCATATCTTTGAAACCATGTGAATTGAAAGGAGGTCCTCCATCTGTGACTAATTCTCTAGGCACCCCAAGTCCAACGAAGATCTCTTCAAATAAAAAGGTTAAAACAGATTCCTCGTTAGCTTTAATAAGTGCCTTAGCTTCCACCCATTTAGTCATATAATCTGTACAAACCAATATATAAACTCTTTGGTTGGATGGAGGATTGATGGGCCCTACAAAATCTAGAGCCCATCTTTCAAAGGGTTCTAGTATTACCTGAGGGTTCAGTGGCCTTTCATCTCTATGATTGGGTTGGCCCATTCTCTGGCAACTGTCGCAGGCCCTGACATATTTCTTTGAATCCTTGAAAAGTGAGGGCCAATAATAACCCATCCTGAGAATTTTATGTGTTGTTCTCTTATCAGCAAAATGCCCACCACAAGGGCCATCATGAAAAGCCTTCAATATATCATAAACCTCATCTTCTCTAATGCATCTTTGAATCTCCTGATCAAGTCATGTATGAAAAAGACACCCACTTATCCAGCTATACCTAGCACTTTGTTGAATGATCCTTCTTTTCTTCCTATGTGATAGGTGTGATGGTAGCTTCCCTGCAACCAAATAATTGGCAATGTCTACATACCATAGTGAGTGAGTAGATACTACAAACAAATATTCAACAGGAAAGGAATCATCTACTGGAGTATTATCATCAGTTTTTATTCGGGAAAGGAAATCAGCAACTACATTTTCTTTACCTGGTCGATCCACAATTGTAATATCAAATTCTTGTAGTAACAATAACCACCTGGTAACTCGAGCATTTGTAACAGATTTATTCATTAAATACTTGATAGCCGAGTGGTTAGTATGAACAAAAGTAGGATAACCAATAATATAATGTCGAAATTTATTAATAGCATAAATAACTGCTAAAAATTCTTTCTCGATAACTGTGTAATTAAGTTCAGCAGGGGTCATATTCTTATTAATGAATTAGATAGCATAAGGAAGATTGTTTTCTTCTTGACCCAAGACAGCTCCAATTGCAGTATCCGAAGCATCAGAGGATATATGAAAGGGAAGTGCCCAATCAGGTCCCCTTAGAATAGGAGTTGTAGACAACTGATGCTTAAGTTCATCAAATTCTTTCTGACAGGCATCAGTCCACTTAAATTCAGCATTTTTCATAAGTAACACAAACAAAGGAGAAGCTATTTTAGAAAAAAATTTGATAAATATTATGTAATATCCAGCATGTCCTAAAAAACGTCTTACATCAGTTTGTGTTTTAGGAATAGGAAGGGTCTAAATTAGCTGTACTTTGGATGGATCCACTTGAATCCCAAGGAATGAAATGAAGTGTCCTAGTACAATTCCTTCGTTCATCATCATATGACATTTTTTTGTACTCAAGGAAATATTAGCTTGTATGCATCGTTTAAGTACTTTCTCAAGGTTTTGCAATGCAACTTCAAAAGTCACACCATAGGGAGTGAAATCATCCATAAATATCTCCAAAGAATCATTAAGCATATCAGAAACAATTCCTATTACTGCTCTTTGAAACGTTGCTGGAGCATTACATAGTCCAAATGGGAGAACTCTATAAGCAAAAGTTCCCAAGGACTAGTAAAAGTGGTCTTGTCTTGGTCTTGGGGTGCAATTCTGATTTGGTTATATCCACTAAAACCATCTAAAAAGGAGAAGAATTTCTTCCCTAACAAACTGTCCTACACCTGATCAATAAATGTAAAGGGGAAATGATCTTTTTGGGTAGCTTTATTTAAGGCTTTATAATCTATACACACTCTCCATTTCCCATTTTTCTTCGGTACTATTACCAATGGAGAAACCCATTCACTGTCTAATATGGGGTATATAAACCCTGCATCAAGCAACTTTGGAAGTTCTTCCTTAACAATTTCCCTCAAATTGGGATTCATTCGCCGCTGGGGTTGACAGACTAGTCGGGCTCCCTCCTTAATATAGATACGATGAGTACATAATTCAGGAGAGATCCCCTTCATGTCTATGTAGTCCCATGTGAATGCTTCCTTGTTCTCACGAAGCAACTTCATTAGCTGTTGTGTTTCAGCATTTGATAAATTGGGGTTTATGTTCAATGTTTTGCCAGGTTCAATTTCTACTATTATGCTTTTAGAGGAGATAGTAGTTGATGTTTGAGGTAAATCTTTAGATTTAAGATTTTGTTGTGTTTCAGGATCCAGAATTGCAGTTAACTGATTATGTGCTTCAGAAGTAACTGAGGAAGGTTCAGAAATAAAATTGCTAATTACTTCATCTTCTGTGGTATCTTTAAGAGTTAAGGCTTGTCCAATGGTCCAAATGGGTTGAGTATCATTATCCTTGTAGTCCAACCATACAAAATCATCATTATTAATCATAGGTGTAGCATGAGGGTGTAGCGTAAGCTGCTTAGTTTGACAACCATTAGAAATTGTCATTGAACCTGATCTACAGCTGATAAAAGCATCTGCTGTAGCCAGCCAGGGTCTCCCCAAAATCAGAGGATTGCCCCCCAACTTTGCTTTAGTCTGCAATACAACAAAGTTAGCTGGGTAATTCCAGGATTCAACTAAAATGATCAGGTCTTCAATAACCCCTTCTGGTTTGATTTTGGAATGATCAACTAATTCTGGGATAGTGGGTGTTTCTCTAATTACATTTTTCAATTGTAACAGTTGTGCAGTTTCAAGGGTCATAATGTTTATAGCAGCACCTAGGTCTACCAGAACTCATGAAACAATAGTTTTTCCGACCTGCACTATGACCGTAGGGTGACCAGGATCACCATATTTTACAGGAGGAACTTTTCCTGACATTAAAGCAGCTAGATCACCCATCACATGAACTGTAAGGGGATCTTTAGCCTTCCTACCAGGTTTCTTGATACAAATGTCTCTAACGGTTCTGGCATAGATTGGTACATCTCTGAGTGCTTGTAAAAGTGGAATTT
Organism: Pinus tabuliformis; assembly: GCA_031772625.1. Taxonomy (NCBI): domain Eukaryota; kingdom Viridiplantae; phylum Streptophyta; class Pinopsida; order Pinales; family Pinaceae; genus Pinus; species Pinus tabuliformis. The sequence continues at coordinate 1,265,863,107 of CM062809.1, forward strand.
TAACATACAGATTCTACAATTCCCCTAAAAGGTTAAAAGCAAGTGGCCCAGGCGTCTTAGTGAGAGCCAAGTGCTCAGGGAATGGTGGTTCTTCTATTTCAATAGTTCCATTAGAGGGTGGCTTGACTGTTTCAGCATCCTTATTATATGATTTACTCTGTTCAGTCTATTCTTTATCAGAGTCAGAAGAGGTAATATCATCTATAATTGGCTCGACTATTCTCCCAGATCGTAAAATGAATATCATTACATTGCATGGGAGATGTAGGTAGGTTCTGAATGTCGATGACTTGCACAAATTTATTATTATTAGGGTTAGGGTTCGATTGTATAGGAATCTGAGGCTTCATGGTCTGATTATTCGGTGGGGTACATGACGGGAGAGAAAGTTGTTGCTGGAACTGAGGAAATTGGTTTGTGAATGGAGTTTGTTGAGCTCTCCAATTTGGGTTCCATTGGTTAAAATAGGATTGCTGTAGAAGCCAGGGAGTCCACATTGCAGGGTCTACAAAGGGAGGGTTTGTTTGCTGCATGGGTGGGAAATTCATTTGATTAAAGGGTGGGTATTGCATTTGGTTAAAGGGCGGGTAATTTTCTTGATTAAAAGAAGGATAATTATTCCAACGATTAAATGGCATACTAGAATTCGTACCTTGTCCTCGTGGTTGCCATTGCCTCCTTTGTGTCAGTAGATAAACTACTTCAGCTTCCTCCTCAGTTGGTTGTAACGTTGCCTTTATCCCTGGTAAAGAGGGGCATTATTGAGTTTCGTGTTCCTTTTCACAAATGGTACAGATTGGCACCTTGTCCAGTGGGCATTCCCTCAATGGGTGTTTTCCTCTGCATTTAGAGCAGAAGATGGCCAAAGTGGCTTCTGCCTCTGCCTGCTTCTTTTTAACCTGCAAGGTATCAATCTATGAAGCAAAAGAACTTAATATTTAAGTCTTGAATTCCTCAAGTAGATTACCTATTTCAGCCCTTGTTGCTCCTCCACTGGCTAATTTCTCGACCCTTGAATAAGCACTATCCCTGCTCTTTGATTTATTTGCAGCTCCTCTTGAACACCTCTTGCAGAGGTTAATAATTTTGTCATACGATTCTTTAGATATATCCCCTTTACCAAGCATATTTAACATATCTAAACAATCATCCCTTACCCCTTTCAACAATATTGTTTTAAGAATATCTTTACCTACATCAGGGTGCTCAGATCTCTGCAGATTATACTAGAGTCTTTCCACAAAGTCCTCCAAATTTTCATCCTCTTTCTGAACCATCTTGAATAATTCCTCCCTTTTTTCTCTCGTCCGGCAATAGTCTTGGTATTTGGCTAGAAATTTCTCCTTCATCTGATCCCATGTTGTGATCACATGACCTCCCAAGCTCATAAACCATCTTAGTGCATTTCCTTTTAATGTTTCTGGAAACAACTTCAATTTCTGAGCATTATTAACATAATCGTAGCTTCTACACAATATATCAAATTCGAAAAGAAACTCATCAGGGTCCTCAGAGGATAAACCATGGAAGTTGGGTAATGCTGAAAGTGGAATATTCTTCATAGGAGTTGTTCCTCTGGGGAGTTCCCCAATAGGGAATTCCAAGGTGGAGAGGGAATTCTCTCCTCTTCCTTCTCCTCTACGACCCCCACCAAAGAGTCCTTCATTGTTTTCCTCCATTGGTTGTTTTCCTGATGCACTTGCCCGGTCTTCAATTTTTTCTGTTGGACTCTCAATGTCCTGAACTGGTTCCTCAACTTCAATATCTTCTATTGGTTCTTCAATATCTTCTGCTGGTCCTTCGACTTCCTCTACTGGTTCCTCAGTATGTTCTATTGTTTCTATAATCCTTTCAGGTCCCACTACTTCCTCCGTTTGATGGTCCATTTAGAAAGAGTGTTGAGTCTGTGGCCTCTGAGAGTTTAACCTCTGGAAGAGGAGACATCTATTACAAAATATTTACATTGTTTTAACCCATTATACAAAAATAGGGAAATCAATTCCCTGTCAACAAAATGCTGTTACAGTAATGCTGTCTTTAGATTATAGGCGTTACATCCAGTGTAACAGCTTCCTCGGTGATCAGTTCTAGTTCCTTTGCTGCTGTCAAATTTAGAACACAAATCTCAACTATTTCAGCATCATGATTCGCGTGTTGTTTCTGCTGTTTCAGCAACTACAAAAATAGTCTTCCAGGCTGTTTCGGCAACGCGGACTTCACATCATTCTTTAACTGTTTAGTACTTAATAATTCAAAGGTTAACTATGAAGATGTCTTGATTATATGCTAAATAATTAAACGTATAGTGATGAGAAGAATCATTACATACCTTTGAGATAATTGAGTTAAAACACTAACAAAGACTTTTAAATGTAAGTTGAAAGGGATGATATCATAACAAAATGTATGGTCAAAAAGGGACAATATGAGGTCCTAACATTCACTAAACCACTACCCAGATAAACATTTGAATATCTCAAACAAAAGCTGGGAGTAGTTGTTGCATCATCCTGCTGTTAAATCCAACTTTTTCAGAGAAAGGTTATTATACACGTGTTTCATGAAGTATATTTGCATACACACGTAGGTTTCTGTGGGTCAAGGATCGTATATGTTCTTCAGACAGGAAAAAAAGTGGTGCAGACTCTGATATGGTTGTTGTGTCTGATGTTGATTACTGTCTATCGATATTCCTTGTTCATTAATTTTTATCTGACTAACAAAGATGTCTTGATCATTGACTTGTTAACAATGCACAGGTAGCACAAGTTTAGGGGGAGCATTAGCCTTCACGTACTTTCAGCATTGTTGGCATTATGGTTGCTCAGTCCAGCTATGGCTTCAAATATTTATACCATTTGTTGCTTAAGTCATGTAAAATTATAGGGTGTGATATGTCTTCTCATAAATTTTAATGAGTCCTCTTGGACAAATGATGTAATTTGTATCCCCACTTTGCATGGGATGGATGATGTAATATTTATTGTTTCTATCATGTATAAACATTTTGTATATCCCCACTTGGTTGGGAGATGGATGTATGTATGAGTCTGTTGTGCTCTACAACAACCCCCCATTTCATATCATTTTTATTTACGAAATTATCATAGAAATGGGTCCCTTTAGAAGTTAATTGGTATCAATATTGTATTGTTCAAAAAGGTCCGATAACCAAATGAAAACATTATATAAAAACCTTTTGAAAAACCCATTTTGATCAAATAAAACAATCTTTTATCATTGCGATAAAGCGATCGCAAGATCGCATATCGCAATGACATAGAGAACACAAATAAGTGACATATTGGTTTCTGCCGATGCGATATCGCTATCGGCTATCGGCGATACTCTATACGCAGTCTTAAAGCGCCCCAAGCCTTTCACCCCGATGCGATGCGATATCGCAATCGGCAATCGGCAATATCCTATGCACAATGTTAAGGCACCCAGGTGATGCAGCCCGATGCGATGCGATATCGCAATCGGCAAAATCGGCGATATGCTGTCCATGTCATATATAACCCCTATTCTCCCAACGCGATGCGATATCGGCTATCGGCGATCGGGGGTTTTAAATGGTGTCAATACAAGAGGTTAAAGCTCTCCCCGATGGCCGATTCGATAAGGCGCAGTTTTCAAAAAAGTCGTTAAATGGAGGGATATTATGATCAAATCATATTTAAAGCTTAATCTGTTAAGCAATGATGCACCTGCGCCCAACCACCAAAACATCCATAGCATGCTTAAACAGGTCATTCGGCCGAATAATGATATAATGGGCATTTAAGGATTGGCAGGTTTTAAACGGCCATTTAATGTAATTGTAAGATCTTCCCATGGATTGTATCCGCAGCCATTTTTAGAGTTAATCTCTCAGCACGCTTTGATTGATATATCTTTCCCATATTGGATTTTCATTGTCATCTCTCTGTGATACGTTTATTTTCGCCTCTGTGCAGAATTCATCCAAAGGAGAAAGCTTAAGCAAAATGGGGAAGAAATCCAAGAAGACTACAGGCGCTTCCATGGCGCCAGCTGCAGGACAAGCTGTCGCTAACAAAAAGAAAGGATTGATTTCAGATACCACATGTTCTGGTCTCGGCAGAACTACTTGGCAGAGTACCTACAACTTGATCGAAATTGAAGAACCTAAAGTGACAACAGTAGAAGCTACTGCAGATTTTACTCGGAAATCTGAGGGTACTCTTAAGGATTTAGCTGACTCCTTCCTTCACCGGATAGCAGCTAGGGAACAAATTCTCCCATATACAGATGTAGTGCGGTGGGCAATCGAAGAAATCCCAATCCTGGATAGAACCTTCAGCACCAGAGACGGGAGAATCTTCGGGTCGTTCAAAGCTGATGATTTGAGGCAAATGTATCATTTGCCTGAACCAGAGAAGATATACAATAAGGAGTTCCTGGAAAAGTTCTCAAACGAGAACGAAGTTGAATCCGAACCCATCCGGGATTGGAGACAAAATCCGGCAAAGCACAAACATGAGTCTTCCGGTAAGTACTCAGTTGATTCCCTGGCTTCTCCTTATTGCTACGCTGGAATAATGATGCGTAGATTGTGGGGATTGCATGACTCTTCTAATTTCACTATAGAAATGGTTCCTTTAATGGAAGCTGCATTCAACAGTATAATAATGGATTGGGCCACTATTCTCTCAGACAAACTAGCCAAAGCTGTTCTTGAGTTTAGGAATAAGACTCGCATCTCTGAAAGGATAATCCCCCCATTCTATTACAGTGCATATATTTTAGATACATTGTGTTTCAATTCTGAATTTCCCGTGCTCAGCTGGAGGTGGACGCCACAAGATCCCACGGCTATCCACATATACCATCAGAAATTATGGAAATCCTCTTACAAGCACCATCTGTACCAAGTCTGCAATGGCTTTATGGTGCCTATTTATTATTCTATTTTTGATAAACCCATTCCCAAGATTTCGTACCAAGCTGGGATTGATTTAACAGCGGTAGGGAGATGGTTTGGAGAGGAGAAATTCACTTATATAAGAGTTTTCGGTAGCCAAGCCAAACCTCATGTTCTCCCTTTATATATACCAGATAAACTGTTGGCAAGAGAAATCTCTTACCAGATTATGGCTGAGAGTGTTACACAGACTCTCAAGAAAAATAAGAAGCAGGGCTAGCCCTCTTTTCCCTTGAGATGTGGTGTCTATACTCTGCATGATCTCAAACATGCAGAAAAGGAAGCCACGAAGATTAAATCATTAACTCTGGTGACTCTCCCAAATAGGCAGTTTGATCCAAACAAAGTTGCCTATACTGCACTAGAACAGGCCAAATTGACAAAATTTGATCATAAAGAAGATATGTTTGATGACCTTTTCTCTTCAGCTGAGACAATAATGCAGGTTAAAGCATTGGACAAAATGAAATATAATGATGAAGGGTTGACAAAATTGAATAAACTTAGAGAACAGAGGTTGCAAACTCTGCCTCTAGATCTACTAGCGACAACCCTAGCTACATCGTCAAGCGAGCCTGATCGGAAACAGTCAAAGGAACCTTCAATTATAACGAAAGAACAAGAGAAGCCACAGGAGGAAAATCGGAAGAAAGAACAGGAGGAAAAGCAAAGAAGAGAGAAAGAGGAAAAGCAGAGGAGAGAACAGGAGGAAAGGCAGAAGAGAGAGCAGGAAAAAGTGCGGAAGGAGACCCAAGCTGAAAAGGAAAAACAAACCACCATTGATGTCAATATAGATACTCATATTGACCCTAAATTGCTCCAGGAATGGAAGCAATTTGATTCCATCATCAGTGGTTTGGAATGTTCGAAGGACACAGACACTTCCAAGGCAACGGACACACAGGAAATCACTTCACCACAGGTTCTAAGCGGAACCAGCGGCCCACCCATTTCCAAAGAGGTAGAGATAATACCAAAGGACCCCTCCGACCAAATCATTTTGCAAGTGGAAGATATTCCTCCCCTGGATGTCTTCTACAGCCCAAGGCATAAAGCAGTGGTTAAACGACAAAGGAAAAGAAGAAGGACTGATCAACCTTCCCTTTTTCCAGAGCAAACTGTCACGGGCAATGTAGTTTGGAAGGAGGAATTTGACCCCTCCGATGACCTGACAAAACTATCACAGTATGCGGGAGCTTATTCGGCAGCAACAATAGATAAGGCATCGGAGGTAAGCCTTTTACTAAAAACAAAGGACCAAGAAATCTTTTCATTGCAGGCACAGTTAAATGAAGCAAAACAAAAAGCGGAGCAGGCAGAACAGCAGTTGTTGACGCAAAAACAATTAAATAATCAACTAACTCAACAACTGCAGGCAGAGAAACAACGAGTCGATCAAAGCGCAATCCAGAAGCAAAAGGAATTGTCAGAAGCCTTAGCACAACTGAAGGTGGCGAATGAGAGAATGTTGAAATCAAAAGACGAGCAAATTGCTCAGTTATCAGCGCAAATTGAAAAGACAAAGGGCGTTCCACAAGTGGCCGAATTCAGAACAGAAGCACTACAGATAAATACTGCATTGATAGCTCAAATTAATCTTCTATTTCAACAAATCGCCCAGGCAGAGCCCCTATGTGAGTTAACGGCATCCATAAGTAATAAAGTAGACAAGGCTAGGACTGAATTGGATCAAGCCGAAGAAACGATAGTTGCATTTCTCGATTGGCAAGATACAGATAAAGGGCAAGCGGCTAATTTACCAAGAATACTGGAGTCATATAAAGATATACTCTTTACAGAATGGCAGTCCCAGTTAATGAAAGCTGAGAGGGCGGTTTCGAGATGTAAATTAACTTCAAGTAATCTGGTTGAATTAGTTAATAACACTCTCTACTTATCAAACATGATCTCCCAATGCACACCAGGAAAATTGACAACAACGAATACATTGGAGCAATCATGTTATCCAGATTTAGAGGAGAAAGGAAGGTTAATCGCTGGGATTAACAGTTTAACCTGGGACACGTATTGGTTTTTCTTGGTAAAACCACACTTGCAGAGAGCCGCCCTCAAGTGCCTTACGGATGCAATCGGGTATATTATCCCCGATATTCAGGATGCCACATACACCGCCCAGCTCAGCTCTTGCCTCAACAAACCACCTGAAGTGGAGCCAATGCTTGCTACAAGTCAGCTCAGATTTAAAGGCAAGCAGCCTACTTGATGATTCATGCCGCCGACTGCCAGATCGCTGAGGGAAAATATGATCAAAATTGATTGATACTAGTTTAGTAGGATTTCAGTTTCATAGATAGTTATCATAATTAGGTATTTATAGACCCTTTCATTGTTTTGGAAGGGGTCGAAAAGTTTTGTACTTGACTTAAAGACTGAAGTCACACTATTGTGCTTCAGCCATATTCTTTTATAAAACTGGACCAGTTATTCTAAATTCAACATGGTACCTTTTCTACAAATGTGCACTATTGTCTTTGTTTGAAAGCATCTCTGCGTTGAAGGAAGAATCACAGATAGCGATTGATATTGGGAGTATTTTATCAGCTCATATGGTACTATTATCTATGTCTGATTCCATTCTTTTCATATGAATTGTTATCCGATTTCCTTTGCTATTATTAGATATATGTATGCGTTTTAACAGCAGTTCTGTATTCTTTCCACTATTGGATGTTTATCGTATGCTTTTCTTTTAATCATATATGTGTCGATGATATAAATGATGAGTGTAGTATTATTGTTTTAATCGCTTTGCTTAACTACTTAATTAAAGTAATCATTGAATGAATTAATGTCAATGCTTGTCAGATGGAGTCATCTATATGCCTGTTTGAAAACATAGATCATCAAGCGCTACACTTAGAGAAATATAACCATTCCCGGGATTAGTAGCAGTTATTTTATTCTGTCAATAGATTAAGTTATTCGCCTATCATTAGATTAGTTAAACAATCATCCATTCATCCCGTTTATCCATTATTGGGAAACTGGTCCCATTATCCCCAGTCGGAGCCACCATTCCAAACGGAAAAGGAGCTGTACTAAGGTCTGGACCGGGTGGTTATCCCCCAATGTTGTTGCAACGATTTTCGGGGCATCAACAGAGTCATTAGTAATAGGAAAGTCATACGCACATAGTGGAGTTATAGAGTCATGTTATTCTTTTGGAGAATATTTTCGCAGACTCTACATGTGCTCAAGGGGAGCATGAATGGTTTCAGTGCATCTCAGCATGTACAAAGGGGAGCTCAATTTGAGAATTCAGCATGTACTTATGGGGAGCATGGATAGGATAATGTACGTCAAAGGGAGAGAATATCTAGGTCTACCCTTTTCCCTTCATGTCAAAGGGGGAGAGTGTCTTGGTGTCGTTGTTGCCATCAAGTCCAAAAGGGGATATTTTTAGCATTATGATATAGGTGTTGTCCTTGATGGAAACTCTCTTAGATGACAGTTCACAGTGCAGCAGGTTAACAGCAAAGGATTACCGATCAAAATCCAAAGAATGAAGAAAGAGAGGTATACACTGGTTCACTTTTTCCAAGAAGCATATACATGAGGGTTACCAGAAAAGAAGAAGCATATAACGTATACATGCACTTTCATAGGAGGAAAAGCACATACATGTTGGAAAACCAAGTATTTGATCCTAGGTATTTTGATCCAAGGTATCGGTCCAAGGTATTTGGTCCGAGGTATTTGGTCCAAGGTATTTACCCTAGGTATTTGGTCCAAGGTATTGGTCCTAAGTGGTTTTGGTCCAAGGTATTGAGAAAGGCCTAAGAGTATATAAGGAGGAGAAGATCATTAGGCCAAGTGTGTAAGCAATAAGATTCCAAGGAATACTTCTATCTGAAGTATATTTTATGCTGCATGGTTATGTTTGGGACTAGATCTAAAATATTCATGTGCACCTTGAGTTCAATATTGGATCAAGAATCATGAGACTTGAAATGACTTATTCTTAAATGTTCTAATATTGGGCGAGACTAGATCTGATGTTTTGTGCCTATTCTATTTATGATCTGGGTTTTTCTGAAGTCTAGATTAGCAGCAAAGTTTTGAGTCAATATTTGCAGATCTGTACACAGGTTCGTCTCAGCCAAAGAGCGTATACACGCAGGTTCGGTTCTTTCAAGTAGCGTATACAAAAGAAAAGCTTCTTTTCAGATCTGAAATATTTGATAAAATGTTGTTATTTTACTGTTGTCTATCAATGAAGTATTATTAGATCTGAATGTAAAACTGAATGCATAAGAAGGCTAGCATTTGATTGATTGATTGTATAAGTAAGAATAAGTGGTCTCTATCCCCGCCTGTGTAAAGCTCTGATAGTTGACATTAGATATTCAGAATATTGATAGTGGGTACAAACTTGATTCAAAAGTTTATGTTTGCAGTATTTTTTAAAGTATACGCAAGTTCAATTAAAGGAAGTAGTGTATACACGCAGTTTGGGTGCAGCCAAGTAGCGTGTACACTCTAATGCATGATTTTTGAGGTTACAGCTGGTTCATAATGATGATACAGGGTTTTGGGTTCAACACAGTTTTCTAGTGTCAGTGATCTGATTGTTCAGATCAATTGAATATTGGTTGACGCAGTTTAAGTTTAAAAGATTTGATTGGTCCAGTGTGAAAATTTGATGAAACGTGGCCTTCATTTTTGGTGTTGTGATCTAGGAGTATCCAGTCTGAAAATTCATGAAACGTGGTCCCTGGTGGAAGAGTGGAGTTTTTCTGTAGGTTGGCACCTATGTACTAGTAAACATATTGGCTAGTACAAGAGCTAGGGGGTTGTAGCTCCCTTCCAGTAGAAGCTAGAGAACGAGAGAAGGTTGTAAGCTTCTACAGGTAGAAGCCTGTGTACTAGTATGAGTCTGCACCAGTACAAGATTGTAAACAATTTTTCTTATTATTAAAAGAAGACAGAGACAACAACAGCAAGTGATTTTTACCCACATTGGGTTTCCACATTAAATCTTGGTGTTCATGTGTTTTGCTTATGTGTGATGCTTTATTCTGATTTTACTGCACTGTCTAATAAATCTTTGATATATTGGTTTAATCTAAACACATAAATCACAAGTTCTCTGCATCTACACTGGTTTCTTTAAGCACAGTCGCATATACATGCTAGTTCACTTCACTGAAGTAGTGTATATAAATATGTTTGGGAAATACAATTTTTTATCAGATAATACTTATTCACCCCCCTCTCAGTATTATTTCCAAAAATGGGTTATGATGGTGTAATATCCCTCCCCTTAATAATAATAATAAATAATACAAAATAATAATAAATAATAATAAAATAAGAATAATAGATAATACAAAATAATAAATAATAATATAAATAATAAATAATAAATCACTTATAATAAATAATAAAAATAATAAATCATAAATGTTAAATAATAAATAATAAATGATATTAAAAATATATACAAGAAAATAAATAAAAATAATAAAAATTTAAAAAATTGTAATAAGCATACTAAATAAGAATAAATAGAAATAAAACAAGAAAGCTAAATAAAAAAATAAAAAGTCGCATGTAGACACATGGAGTGTGTGCATGTGGTTCCCATCCAATGTTTTCTCTATTTATTAGATGGTTAGGAGGATGGGAGGCATTCCATCATTCTGAGATTCTAGCTTTCATTCTCTTGGGAGAATGGTATTCTAAGGCTTAGGAGTCACTGGCAGTAGTATGTTGATTGAGGGCTCGGGGGTGGCTAGTTGTAGCAAATCCTTGCACAATTGAGCCTACAGTTGGGTGGAGAGTCATCCCCAAAACCTTGTTGTCATATGGCAGACAAAGATCACAGGTAATATAGGTATCTGCTTATTTGTTGATTCTGATTTTAATTAGGAAATTAATTTTATATTTACTTTGGACTCTTAGATATGGTATGAGAGTAGGGCTCAACCTTAGGGCCTATGGGTATCTAAAAAAGAAAAATTGTCAGGATATTTAACTTGACTTGTTTTTGAAAGTCACAGGATGCTTACTTTCCTACAAGTAATTTCCACGGCAACTGAGCTTTGCAATCAGGATTTCTAGATTTCCGCAATTCGTTTTCATTAATTCGTTAGCCATTTTTAACAATTGTTTGCAGGCTCTACCACAACATAAACTGAGTGGTGTGTGTTTTATGATAGGCATCAAATAAAGCTCGTTTATCATAAATTTATATATTGTGGTTCTGAAAGATAATTTGGTTCTGCGATCATTTTGTCCGGAATTTTTTTTATTTGTTTGTTTATTTAATTTTGGTATCAATATTTGGGTTGTCTCTAGCCACAGACGTCTTCCATGGCCTCTGCTTTCTCCCTCAAATTCTTATAAGGAAGAGTAGAGTTTTGCACCCGGATGATCATCTGGCAACCTTAGAAGTTTCTGGTGCATGCCATTCAAACTGATATTAGCTTGCACAGAAGATTTGTCCATACCCATTTGCACAGATTTTCTCAGTGACCCAATATATGTTTGGATCTCTTTATCGGGTCTCTTGAGAACAGAATCATCTGGTCTCTTTGAGCAGAGAACTTCCTCCTACTCTTTGTTGATAACCTTTCCATGTGATTTGTTCTCTTCAATTTATAGAATCCGATTATACTTTTTACGGAGGGCTCTTATACGCTTGCAGACAACAGAACTTTCCTTGTGAAGGGATGAGGAATTCACAGAACCATCGGGTGTTGTGGCAAGACGCTACACATGGTCGTGAGATTTCTAAGTATTGGTAATCCTATGGTCCTGGAATTGATGGCATGATTTCCATCTTTGGTATTTCTTCAAGCGAGCATGCTTCTCTTTAGCCGTTATCTCTTTAGCAGAGCGCGTTTGTCTGTTTGCAGGTCTTCTAACACCCGAGCCTTTATGTTTTTCTTATTAGGTAGGAAATCAAAAAAAAAAAAGCATGAACAATCAACCTAGAATAATTACTTTGATAAGAAGGTAGAAGTATTCCTTTGCTTTTCTACTTCAAACTACCAGAATTTAAGGGTTAGTAACCTTCATGCTCAAAACTTCAAGGAACTGCAATTAAGAAAGAACATTGACCTTAAACCGTTGTTTAATCCCACCTTGAATTGGTTCTATTCCACTCTAAAATATTGTTGCAGGTCTTCTTTCTTTCATGATGATAAGTAAAGAACATGGCATTAGGATGTGAGGTTAGTTGTATTGCATGACTATTGGATATGTCATGTGATGGATGATGGTTATGATATTTGATGCTTGATATATTGTGCACTTTAGTTTTGGAATAATTATATTATAATTATGATGTGACTTACGCTTTGTATGAGATCATGACGTGTGCCATATATTACATTATAGTTTTATGACAAAGATATATCATGGCCAATACGTGGTAATAGTTCCTGAGAAATGAAATTTTATATTTACTACTGGAATATGTTGATGGGAACCTTGCTGGAAAGTTTGACTGGTTTTTGATTGGTGATATGATAGTAATTGAATTCAAATTTTACTCCAGCGATATTTGATGTATGTCTCATTCCACCTCAGTAGTTAGATTTGATAGCAGTGTTGCACCGCTCACTTCATTGTTTTCATGGGTGATTTTGATTCACTGTATTGTTGGTTATACCCTCCATTTTGATTGTATGAGTTATCACCCTCGACGATCACTCATCCAATTAAGATTTTGTATAGCACCATTTTGCAAGCCTATTAACTCACAAGCTCACTTGTCACCCGAGAATTTACAACAGTCTCCTCGAGCCATGCCACCCCTCTTGATCCAAAACTGTGCAATATGGTCCCTCTTTCTATGCTTTCAATCGAGCATTTCTTCTTCAGGCGAGCATCATGTTCGTTTATGAGATATCAAAAGTTAGCAGATGTATCAAGTGTATCAGCTATAGTAGTAGATATGTTACACCCTTGCCTACGTTTAATATGATGCATTGGGTTTCTTATCCGAGAAATTAATATGGCTAAATGTATTGTAATTTAAGGGATTTGATATGGTGTTGCCTTTGCGGGTGCACTTGTAGACAGGCCATATAATTAATAAAATGATTTTATTTTGTGTTGGGAGGGATAACCTTCCTAGTCATCTGATCCGGTTCTGGGTAGGGTGGCAGTGTCTCTTCTTGTTATGGTGTGGAATATTTCTTTGATGGTTTGATTTCATAAATTTTCTTAGAATAATCATAAGAATCTCAAGATACACTTGTTTAATAGTATATTTTAAAAAAGTCCATTTATTTTTTTATTTTTACATAAGTAATGATTGCATAAACAAATACTTAACACAACATTTCAATTTATCTTATCCTTAAAGTCATGAATCTACAGAATTAATATTATTGTGACATATAATGTTTCTTTCCAAAATTCAATACCTTCTTAACACAATAATGCCACCAATATTCTTAAGCTTTACTCATTCGAATTTTGTTTTATTTTACATTGATCCAATTCTCTAAGTTTATTCTGACATCATTATTACCTTCTAACTCATGTTTTCCATGGTTTTATACTACAAAATTTGTGATTGTTGATAATTTATGGTAATTTATGGTTTAAGTATTGTGATTATTGATAATTTATGATAAAATATATCTTATTAAATTCATAAACTCTGATAATAACTTATTAACCTTGTTATTATTAGACTCTGATAATAATTATTATTGAGTATATTGGTTCTTATTTTATGGGATGAATCTTGATATTGAGTTACAGTAGTATTTCTCGTACAAGGTCTCTATATCAATCATTTATTTTACAGTTCATCAACTTTCTTTTCATTACATTTTGATAACTGATTTGGCTTTGGTAGACTGATATACTTGTTAAACTAGCTACAACCAACTTATTTCTTTAAAATCACTACAAAAGTCTGATATTAAATTATGGAAGTGAGACTTGAAATTCCAGGGGTACCACCATTTATTTTGGAAGATCAACTGAAAATGTTTGGCTGGTATAAGTTTGGTGCACTCATTAGTTCCTCATTGGTTTTCTCATGCATCATTATAGACAGCAGATTCTTTGGTCCTCTGCTCTCATTAGAATCTCATTACATGGTAAAACCACTATCTCATTTTCTTGAGTTGTTTGTGCTTGCCTCCTCTTATCATTTTCTAAATGCTATTTCATAAAATGAAAAGTGCTATAATCAACTACAATGGTTCTCTCCATTACAACCATATAACAAAGCAAAATTCTAAATGAGTCACCTAATTAAAGGTATATAGTTTTGTTATGACTCATTGATTCATTGGAAAAGTATATAATCTTGTAATCTCATATGGTGATAATCTACCCATAATTGACGATATATAATTCTCTAAAAGATTGCACTATTGATATGGCATACTGGCATGTTTTTTTGTAACAAATTTTTAATGCTGGTGTAACTACTCACCACCGGTTCATTTTACAACACAATTTACGTAGCACTTGAAATATTTGGATAATTGAAGTTGAAATTTGTCACCAATTAAAGTGCTCAAAAATAGTGAAATATGTTCCAATTCACAATGGATAAACTCTGATATCTTATTACCTTTAGATGATCATTGTTCACTAGCATCTGTTCATTATTTTACTATTCAATCTGATCTAAAAAAAAACAGAGATGACATTCCTTGAATGTTGATCATACTATTCACTAATTGGGTTGGATTGTTGTTCTCATTGTCCTTTAGCGATAGCAGTTGCTTGGCATATCTCTGGTCTATTATTGCAAGAACACAACTCTGATTATTAGAGATTTCAGCAAAATCACATAGAGAATCATTTGTCGACGCGTTTCGAACCAACTAGTGTGGTTCATCGTCAGGACAAGTTGAGGAACAAATCTAAGCGATCCGTTAAATAGAGTATCCAGGTCCTTCAACGGCTATATAAACGGCTATATGAATAGGCAACGGTTAAAAAGTCCTTTAACGGTTATAATATATAAATATAAATATATATATAAATATATATTTATTATTTTTATTATTTTAGTTATTATTATTATTTAATTAATTAATTAATTAATTATTTACACTAATATTATATTAACCTCAAGCTAATATTACTATATTAATTTTAAATTAACATTTTTGAATATTATTATCAATAATAGATTAGGGTAATTTATATTTTATTTTTATATTCTATTATTATTATTATTATTAATTTTTATTTATTTATTTATTTTTTATTATTATTATTATTCATTATTATTTTTATTTTTATATCAAATTATTAAATTGTTGTCATTAATAGTAATATTATTGTAATAACCTTTAGTAATATTATAAGATTAACTCTAAGCTAATATTATAATGTTAATTTCCAATTAATATTAATAATATTAGTCTCAGGTAAAATTATTATTATTATTATTTATTTTTTTTTATTTTTTATTTTTTTTATTTTTTTTTATTTTAATATCCCCTCGACCTTTAGACCTCTTAACACCATCCGTAGCTCGCTGAGATCTGTTAAAGATCCTGTCGACCCTAAAGACATGAAAGGGGTCTATGCCATTCCCTGTTCCTGCAGGGCCCCATACATTGGTGAAACTGGTCGCTCAATTAATCAAAGGATCAGTGAGCATGCAGCAGACTTGAGGCATGGTAGGGCCAAGTCCTCAGCCCTTGCTGAGCATGCCGAGAAAACTAAACATCAAGTCTGTATCGAAGAGGCTCAAGTTATCGCAAGAGTGGCGCAATTTCACCATCGTAAATTGAGGGAAGCCCTTGAGATCGAGAAAAGACCTTTGAATCTCAATAGGGATGACGACTGGAAGATTAGTAGGTGTTGGATCCCAGCCCTTTTACCTTAGCCTCTTCTTCGCCTGACCCCTCTCTGTTTGTTTAGCTGGTCGTTGTTTTCTCTTGATATCATTGGTTTAGTAATAGTAATATCACTCTTTTAATTATTCACCCTAGACCTGGATTATTAATAATTAACTATTGCAATTTTATTCATTTCACTCATATATTAAAAAAAAATAAAAAATTAAAATAATTAAAAATTAAAATAATAAAAAAAAAAAATTAAAATAATAATAATTTTACCTGAGACTAATATTATTAATATTAATTGGAAATTAACATTATAATATTACTAAAGGTTATTACTATAATATTACTATTAATGACACCAATTTAGTAATTTGATATAAAAATAAAAATAATAATAATAATAATAAAAAATAAATAAATAAATAAAAATTAATAATAATAATAATAATAGAATATAAAAATAAAATATAAATTACCCTAATCTATTATTGATAATAATATTCAAAAATGTTAATTTAAAATTAATATAGTAATATTAGCTTGAGGTTAATATAATACAATAATATTAGTGTAAATAAATAATTAATTAATTAATAATAATAACTAAAATAATAAATATATATTTATATATATATTTATATTTATATATTATAACCGTTAAAGGACATTTTAACCGTTGCCTGTTCATATAGCCGTTTATATAGCCATTGAAGGACCTGCATACTCTATTTAACGGTTCACTCAGATTTGTTCCTCAACTTGTCCTCACGATGAACCACACTAGTTGGTTCGAAGCACGTCGACAAATGATTCTCTATGTGATTTTGCTGAAATCTCTAACAATCAAGTATGGATCACAGAAGTCTAAACTCTTTAGAACACAACTCTCTCAATATGATCTTCTAATAAATTTAATTTTGCATTGCAATTGACATTCAGATTACACGTATCTACTCATTTACTACTCATATCATTTGTATATTAAACATCATCAAGCTACCATTGAAGTCCCCTTCATTCTTGAGTGAATCAGTTGGGTTTGCAATATATATATCTATATATATATATATATATATATAAACCTCAGGATGGTATATTTTAGTCTCAAAGGAAAATCATACAGATTTGGATTTCAGTTCAGATATTGAGTATAATGTTACATGAGGTTTCATAATTCAAGGTTAAATGCATATAGTGGATAAAGTTGTCTATGAAGAAATGGAAAGGAGAAACTAAAATTTAAAAAAAAAGGATGATAACTAATGATAGTTCATGTGATTATGGCCAACTTGGATCAGATGTTTAAGGTGGTAGAGAAGAAGTATCACAACAGGGGTAAGAAATCAGTAAGAAGAAACAACCTATTTTAGAACATAATGGAAGAGTTTGGTATAATCATAACTTGGTACTCTAAAGGTATCACTATAGGGTCTATCTAAGGATGATGCACATAAAGAAGAAAATATTGGCAATCAACTAATGAAGTTGAAAAATCAAGGTAATAATGAAGGTTACTTTAAGGAACCTATAAGGTATGATAAATAGAATGATTGGAGAAGATAAGTTGTGTGCATAACAACATCTATAACAATGGGAGAGCCACATTGTAAAGTTTTCCATAGGTGACTAACTATATGAATGAATTATGGATAACAAGACGTATGATCAGGAGATTTTATTATGTTGATATCTTAAAATACGAAAAGATAAGCAGATTACACTTGGTAGCTATCTTAATGAATTTGGAATAGTAACAACATTTCCAAGGTATATTAGTGCTATAAGAGAGGAGGAGAAGAAACCACAATGAATAGAGGTGAGAAATTCAAGTCAATTTAATAAAATAGAATGAAGTGAAGAAAATTCCATTTTTGAAGCCAGTAGACATGGAATAGTAGGAAATCAAGACATGGAGAAAAATAAAAAAATATATCTATGAATATCGGGTAGGAGGAAATGAAGGGATGTTCTATCAAGAAGAAAGTTCTTTTAAAGGTATTGATGAGTAGAGCAAGAAACATGATTGGTAATGGTCATAATGATGATCTACATATTTTAAAAAAATGTGAAGGTGTGAAGTTGTAGGATGACCAAGTGATAATAAATGAGGAAGATATAGGAAGGAATGTTGCTAGAAATTTTACAAGGATACCTTGAGAAGGATTGTGTACATAGTGACCAAAGAAGTGAAAGTCAATTAATAGAGGTTGTACTTGACTAATTTTCACTCATTATTTGATGAGTAGGACTTTCCATAACTTTAAAAGAGGTTGTTTCTACATAACACTTCACATTTAAGTTTCTCATGGACAATGATGGTAGTAGTGTTTCCAACTATTTCAAAATCTAAAATAATGATGCTATTTAATAAGAAAGAGTCTTTTGTCCAACTTGAGGAAACTAAATTTATGATAAAGCGATCAAGTGGTATTGAGATACGAACTTTACGAACTTGACAAGATAAGAAAATATTTTTGTGGATGAAGTTCTAATTGTTAAATAAGTCAACATGGATCAACAAATCCTCATGAAAGAAAATTAAGCATGATATAAAGTTAAATCATGATGAAATAGTGTTTATATGCAATTGCATATAGCGGTATTGGAATCAGTAAGCCAATGGGTAAATGAATGTAAAATCAAGAGATTTTAATTTTGAGATAGATGATTTAAATAATGAGGCTATCACTAGTAATATCTTAAACAATGAAATTCACCAGAATTTCCTTGGGGAAGGAAGAATATATGACGAGAGATTAAGACTCAAGATGATGAGGCTCATGTGAAATTTAACGATATACTTAGATGATTATACCGTTGGTGTAAATGATCAACTACCTAGTAGAAAGAAGTACATGTGGTAGGAAGATAATGATGTACATATGGTTCTTATAGTGATAATGTATCCAAATGATAATAGCGATATGCATAGGTATTATGACGTTATGTCAAGGTATATTGACATATTCATTTACTATGTGATGATAGGTATTTAATGTTCAATACTCATGATGGATATGATATGCATAATGTGGCATAGGAATTATGATGCTATAATATGAGGATTATTGACATGTGGTTCATTTATGTGAAGTCACGATATGTCTTTGATATAATTATGTTGATGGTATAACTGAAGCATGCGACAGTTCTGTACAAATCTATGACATGCATGAGCATGCAGTTCCTTATTATTCATAATGTTGCAATTAACAAATATGAATGTTCTCTTGATGACATGCAAGACTTGGCATGTGGATTATTTCCTATGATACTATCATGGTATGGTTAATGCATTGGATGCATGTTGAGATGTGATGATTCACAGGACTCCGCAAGTGGGCCGAGAGGGCCAGTTTATTTGATGATCTTGTGCGAGCCCATACGCACGAGGGAGAATAAGTAACACCAATGGGCTGGGAACAAAACTCAATCAACACTACATATGCAGTGGTTCCTTTGTCTTGTGTATAGCTCTTGATGGATAGCTCTTGAAGAGCTATGGGACCATCCTGAGGAGGCCAAGTGCCTCATGTTCTAGGCTAGGTGCCTGTTATTGGATTGGGATGCCGAAGTCTGGAAGGTATTTAAAGGACTTCGATGCCTGGGGTTGTGTGCCTTAGTAGTTGTGGAGGGAGTGGGCCAGCCTTGCGAGATGCTCGGGGTCATTGAGTACCAGACCGAATGCCTGCCTTGAGGCAGATGAAGTCTGAGTCAGGCGTGAGCCTTGGGGCTAGCCTTGGACTAAGATACAGACCGGGTCAGGCTTATGCTTGGTGCCAAAAGTGGGAAAAAGGACAGAGATTCCTTGAGATTTCTCGGGGTGTTGGGGACTTTCGATGCCTACTGGTTATACTAGTTCAACAGAGGGTGTTGGCAACATAAAGTAAATAAAATAATAAATAATTCAACTTAACTTCGGGACGAAGTTCCTTAAAGTGGTAGAGTATGTAATATCCCTCCCCTTAATAATAAATAATAAATAACAAAAATAATAAAAAATAATATAATAATAAATAATAAATAATAAAAATAATAAATAATACAAAATAATAATAAATAATAAATAATAAATAATACAAAATAATAAAAATAATAAATGATATTAAAAATATATACAAGAAAATAAATAAAAATAATAAAAATTTAAAAAATAGTAATAACCATACTAAATAAGAATAAATAGAAATAAAACAAGAAAATAAAAACAAGAAAGCTAAAAATAAAAATATAAAAAATCGCATGTAGACACATGGAGTGTGTGCATGTGGTTCCCATCCAATGTTTGCTCTATTTATTAGATGGTGAGGAGGATGGGAGGCATTCCATCATTCCAAGATTCTATCTTTCATTCTCTTGGGAGAATGGTATTCTAAGACTTAGGAGTCACTGGCAGTAGTACATTGATTGAGGGCTCGGGGGTGGCCAGTTGTAGCAAATCCTTGCACAATTGAGCCTACAATTGGGTGGAGAGTCGTCCCCAAAACCTTGTTGTCATCTGGTAGACATCATCACAGGTAATATAGGTATGTGCTTATTTGTTGATTTTGATTTTAATTAGGAAATTAATTTTATATTTACTTTGGAAATAACTTAATAATAAATTATAAAAATAATAAATCATAAATGTTAAATAATAAATGATATTAAAAATATATACAAGAAATTAAATAAAATTAAAAAAAAAAAATAGTAATAACCATACTAAATAAGAATAAATAGAAATAAAACAAGAAAGCTAAAAATCAAAAGAAAAGAAATAAAACAAGAAAGCTAAAAATCAAAAGAAAAGAAATGAAACAAGAAAGCTTAAAATAAAATAAAAAAGTCACATGTAGACACATGGAGTGTGTGCATGTGGTTCCCATCCAATGTTTTCTCTATTTATTAGATGGTGAGGAGGATGGGAGGCATTCCATCATTCCGAGATTCTATCTTTCATTCTCTTGGGAGAATGGTATTCTAAGACTTAGGAGTCACTGGCAGTAGTACGTTGATTGAGGGTTCAGGGATGGCCAGTTGTAGCAAATCCTTGCATAATTAAGCCTACTGTTCGGTGGAGAGTCGTCCCCAAAACCTTGTTGTCATTTTGGCAGACATCGATCACAGGTAATATAGGTATGTGCTTATTTGTTGATTCTGATTTTAATTAGGAAATTAATTTTATATTTACTTTGGACTGTTATAGATGGCCCACAAATTGATGGTTGTTATCTCAGCAACTTACAGTGCTATTACAGGAGGAACAACAATCATTGCTCTCTCAGCAAACTACTTTGTTGTTACAGAAGGAACAACAAACCATTTCTCTCACAGGAAGCTAGAGTGTTGTTACAGGAGGAACAACAAATCATTGTTATCACAACAAACTATAGTGTTGTTATAGGAGGAACAACAAATCGTTTCTCTCACACAAACTATAGTGTTGTTACAAGAGGAATGAAAAGTTTTATTTTTCCAGCCACGTAGTCTATAAAAACACAGTTTAAAGATCCCTTCGTAACTCCCCAAGAAAGAATCTTTTTGGAAAATCGCTTGCGAGTTACCAAATAGACCCTCCTCTACACAAAAACCACATGCCAGAATTTCGAATTTATTCTTTCTCTGATCAGAAATTGACACACAAATTTGATGAAGGTTTTCCTTTAATAATTTTCTTTCTTCTATTGGCTTGATACAACGTTCTCTGTATTCTTGAATCTGTAATGGAAAAGCACTCTTCCCAATACACAATCTTGGATGAAAAAGTACTGGATTCTCCAGGTTCTCGTTTAAATGTAAATAACAGAGAAAATACAGTACAGGAATTCCTTATTCAACACAAAAATTTAAAGACCAAATCAATTTCAATCTCCAGATATTAATATTATGGTTCACAAACCTCACAAACCGATTCGATTTTCTGATACAAAAAGCCACTGGTCTAAGAAATGTTATTCAATTCACTTCAATCTCACACAAAAACTTCTAGCACCCAAAATTGCTCCTCCTCCCTCTCCAAAACTAAAAACAATTGTCCAAGAAATGAGTTCATGGATGTGAACCAATTTCCCTTAGCCCTAACTACCTACTAGCTATAAAATCATTTCTTTTAACTAGATATTCCTAACTAATCTTAACTAAATATCAAAAACTTTTCACAAATAAACTTTAAATGTTCTAGCCTTGACATGTGATCAATCCATCACATTGCTAGGCTCTTGGTCTAACTTTAATAACTTATCATTTTTATGTGCTCGGCCTAATGCACTTGCATCAGACTCCCCAAAAGCCATGAAAACTTCTCACCTCAAAAATGTTCTTAGGTGAGGGCCAATTTACAATTTCCTCTATCGTTTTTGGATCCATTTTCAAGCCATCCTTATAAATGACAAAACCCAACTATACAAGATCACTCTTTATAAAAGAACACTTCTTCATGTTAATCAATATCTTTTCTTGCTGCAATATCTCTAAAACATACTTCAAATGTCTTAAGTGCTCTTCTTTAGTTTGACTGAAAATTAAAATGTCATCCAAGTAAACAATGACAAACTTACCAATGAACTCCTTCAAGACTTCATTCATCAGCCGCATAAAGGTACTAGATGCATTTGACAATCCAAATGGCATGACCATCCACTCATACAATCCTTCATTGGTCTTGAAATTTGTCTTCCACTCGTCTCCTTCTCTTATCCGAATTTGATGATAACCACTTTTCAAGTCAATATTTGAGAAGTAAGTTGCTCCACCCAAGCAATCCATCATATCATCCATCTGTGGCAATGGAAACATGTAACAAATGGTGATATTGTTGATTGCTCTAGATTCATTGCACATTCTCCATTCTCCACCCTTCTTTGGACTTAGTATTTTAGGTATGGCACACAGACTCAAACTTTCTCTTATTAATCCTTTTTCCAACAATTCTTGGACTTGCTTCCTCACTTCCTCATTCTCTTTGGGTGTCATCCAATATGGAGCCTTCTTCAGAAGACTTGCTCCGATATCAAGTCTATCTGATTACTGGTGCTTCTTTTGGGTGGAAACTCACTTGGAAATTCATCATCTACAATATCATAAAACTCATGCAACAACTCCTGAATGTAAATAGGTAAATATACAATTTCAACGTGCAGAGTACTACCTTTGGCTTGCAAATCACTGCATAGCTTACCTCTTCTTCTTCCATATGTTGTAGAAATTCTTTTCCACTAAGTAGTAGTACTTTTGGGCTACTTGTTTCATCTTTACCTTCCTCTTTCAATGGTACAAGAGTTTTCTTGATGCCATCCTTTTCGAACTTATAATAATTTCTCTCTCCATCATGTGTCACCTTCCTATCAAACTTCCATGGGTGACCCAAAAGAATGTGACAAGCATCCATTGGCATTACATGACAAAGCACCTTATCTTTATACCTGCCTGTCTAAAAATCAACTTCACTTTGTTCATGCACCAACAATTGGTGTCCTTTTTGCAACCACGATAACTTATAAGGTGTGGGGTACTTAATCTTTTTCAATCCCATTTTTTCCACCATTTCTTTGGAAACTAGATTGTTTGTACTTCCACTGTCAATCACAAATTTGCAGCATTTTCCTTTTGCCTTACACATTTTCTTGAATAAGTATTTCCTTTGGACTGGTTCAACAGTCTCCTTTGCTGGTTTTAATAGGATTTTGTGCATCATCAACACCTCTCCAATCTCTGGCACATTCTCTACCTCAGGTACTTGTGCCTCTACTACTTTTGTTTGAGCTATGTATACACCTCTATGTCCCGTATTTTCATTCTTAGGACATTCAAAAGATCAGAGACCCAATTGTTACATCTGTAACACTGGTAGATAGTCTCTTTGCCTCTTCCTCTACCTCTACCTCTCTATTATGGTCTTCCTCCTCTATTGCCACCTTCTTTCTCTGACTACCCTGGCTGATTTGAGTTGCCTTCACATTCTTTTGTGAAGGAAACTTTCCTCTTCCATTTGTCTGTCCTTTCCCTTTGTAAAAACCACGTCCTCTGCCAAGGATTTGCTTCTTAGCTATCTTTTCTTCTGCCTTCAAAGCACAATGGCAGGCTTCATCGTTTCCACCATTCTATCCCAGTTCTTTATCAATGGTTTGTCCTTCTTCCTTCTTTCAGCCTATACATTGTCCCACCATAGTGTAGCATGGAATTTCAACCTTGTGACAACAAACTTGACTCTCTTATCCTCTTCAATTTCCTCATACTCAAAATACTTGTCCATCTCACTGATCCAATCTAGTATATTCTCATCTCTCAAACTGCCATCATAAATAGAGATTTCAAGCTTTGGCCTTGAACTTGAACCAAATAATGCTCTAAACAACTTAATCTTGGCAGCTTCTTCAACAAGTGTTGCTCCTTCTTCTTCAAGTTCCTCTTTGGCCTAACTAACATCTCCACCTTCAAGATCCTATTGTCTCCCTACTTCCATGGCTTCTAACTGAACTTGCAGTCTCCTTATCTCTTCCCGAATTTTTGCATTACCCCTTGGTCTGCCTCCGTGACCTCGTTCCCTTCCTGTTCACCTATTCATCTCTCTATACTATAGATACCAACAACATTATGGCTCTGATACCACAAATTGATGGCCCACAAATTGATGGTTGCTATCTCAGTAGCTTATAGTGTTGTTACAGGAGGAACATCAATCATTTCTCTCTCAGCAAACTATAGTGTTGTTACACGAGGAACAAAAAATCATTTCTCTCACAGGAAACTACAGTGTTGTTATAGGAGGAACAACAAATCATTTCTCTCACAACAAACTATAGTTCTATTACAGGAGGAACAATGAATCATTTCTCTCACAACAAACTACAGTTCTATTACAGGAGGAACAACAAATCATTGCTCTCACGACAAACTACAGTGTTGTTACAGGAGGAACAAGAAATCATTTTTTTCCAGCCATGCAATCTATAAAAACAGTTTAAATATCCCTTCGTAACTCCCCAACCAATGACATTTTTTGAAAATATCTTGTGAGTTACCAAATAGACCCTCCTCTGCACAAAACCCACATGCCAGAATTTCAAATTTCATCTTCCTTGGATCATAAATTTACCCGCGACTTTGATGATAGTTTTCCTTTATGAATTTTCTTTCTTTTGTTGGCTTGATCCAGAGTGCTTTGTAATCTCGAATCTGTAATGTAAAAGGACTCTTTCAAATACACAATCTTGGATGCAAAAGTACTGGATTAGAAGATTAACTAAAATATGATTCTCTAGGTTCTCATTTAAATGTAAATAACATAGAAAATATAGTGCAGGAATTTCTCATTCAACACGCCAATTTAAAGACCAAATCAATTTTAATCTTTAGATATTAATATTATGGTTCACAAACCTCACAAACACAAATGAAAATAATTGTCTCACACACACTTACAAATTCAATTTGCTGATACAAAAAGCCACTGGTCTAAGAAATGTTGTTCAATTCACTTCAATCTCACACCAAAACTTCCAGCACCCAAAAATGTTCCTCCTCCCTCTCCAAAACTAAAAAAAATTGTCCAAGAAATGAGTTCATGGATGTGAACCAATTTCCCTTAGCCCTAACTACCCACTAGCTATAAAATCATTTATTTTAACTAGATATTCCTAACTAATCTTAACTAAATA
The DNA here is from genome assembly GCA_031772625.1 of Pinus tabuliformis. Classification (NCBI taxonomy): domain Eukaryota; kingdom Viridiplantae; phylum Streptophyta; class Pinopsida; order Pinales; family Pinaceae; genus Pinus; species Pinus tabuliformis. The sequence goes on from CM062809.1 coordinate 1,265,888,492, forward strand.
TAAAAAACTTTTCACAAATAAACTGTTGGACACCTAATCCTCTATGGGTTGGTGTAGAATGTGAATAGCCACAAGAGTCCAAGAGACCTTGGGATGTGGAACCCAATGGTCACAGAAATGTACTATAAATGTATATCATGTCAATAATAATGCATTCAATGTTTATCATCCACCTTTGTTGTTTACATTCCATGTGGCTTTAACATGGTACTAGAGTAGGTACATTCATAATCTGCTTAATATTTTGTGAGCCACTTTTTTTTGTGGCCTATGTAAACCTACTCATCCCTGTGTCTCTAGCTATTTGTGTAAGGTTTCAAGGTTTTATCACGTGTATTTTTCCCACCTTGGTGTTGTTATGATGCAATGTTGTGAAAATTGATGCTAAGACCAGAATTTTAAATGTAAGATTGTTGAATTTTATGCATTTCAATGGTAAATTTATCAAATTCATTCAACAATGTTGGATTGGATGGTGGATACCTGTTTTCCAATTTTGAGATGGACAGTTTGGAAGGGTTTTTTAATTGGAACGTTGTAGAATCTACGTTGCTTTCTACATTTGGGCAATGACTGAGGCATAGAGGTTAAAGTTCTAGCCAACTTAGTCAAGGAGGAAAATGCATCTGTCAGGGCACAAGAAATGCATCTGAGATTGTGGTAGAAAATATGGTTACCTGGGGAGCAGAGGCATTGAACTGCTTAGAGATAGGACAAAGAATTTGGCATTATCTCAGGTTGCAAAAGGTCACATAATGGTAGATGCGAGACATGCACAAAGATTTGAGTAATTTTTTCAGCTTTTTTTAAGGAAAGGCGCTAGGCCAACAGAAAATTGAAAGATTGACACTGGCACTGAGTGTTAGGGTTTTGAAGAGTGTTTCTAGCCTTGACATGTCCCTTTTCCATTCATTTGATTTGTGTAGGTTTGGCCCAAATATTTTCAAGTGCACCAGAACCCTCTGTAACACTGTTCCAGTCTGTAATCGATCAATTGCAGTTTGGTAAAACTATTTCCTTGGCCTCCATTACAGTCAAAGATGTCATATCATAAAGGAAAGGTGGAAATGGTTGTTGCAGTTCTTGTATTACCTTCTATTCATAACATATATGAATTTCCTTTGGTCAGCACACAGTATAAAATAGCGGAAACCCGGTGTGAGTTCGACTTGTATGAGCTACATAACTGGGCAAATAAAAGATTCTTAGATAATAGTGATAAGTTGAGTATCTAGGAGTCATTTTTACCTGAATTTATTTTTCCCCAAACTCATGTCTTCCAAGAAATTGCTACATGGTGTCATCTTAGGTATCTCCCTAGCCAAGAGGTTGTACTTGCCCAAAATAATTAAATCTTATTTGCAATTACACTAGAATCTATCTGCCAAGCTCTTCAAATTAATCCCTTTTCTACTTATTCACTCATGGAAATATAGCAGAAGCTTACTTTCTCACAACGAGCCCATATTTTTTAGTATTTTCTACCTAAAAATTATGAGTTACCCAGACATAATCCCCCATATTCTACTTCTATTTTCCTTGAAATGTCAAGGCAAGTTATTTCTATGGTTACTTGCCTATTAGGTTATCCCACAGATCAATGGGTAGATGAAGTAGTGTTAGGATTTTTTTCAGTGTTTTCAATTGGTCATAAGCCATCAATCATTTTTAACTACAGTCAATATCTATCAAATGTTATTCATGATCAGTTTCTAAAGTTTATTGTTGAAGGTGCATTCAAACACCAATCAATCCTTGTATATTTGATGTTGTTCTATCAAGCAGATGTTCAAATTTCAGTTGTAGAAGGTGGATGTACAGGGAAGACCACTATCAGTCATTCACTAGACTTCCTTGGTCAGAAATAATATAGAGGAATATTCATTTAGTAATTTTGTAGATCAATTTTTGCATGTATCCTTGTGTCTTATTAGCATCAATGTTATACCAAGGATTTCACTAGAAATCAAAAGAATTTTAAATATTACAGAACAATCCAAGGTTGGAGGGTGGTGTATACCATAATTATATAGAAATTTGAATCTATGGATGTTAACTCCCTCCCTATAGGTTGTTAGTTTTTGTACTAGTAAGAATCCTTACCTTGGAATATATCAAGCAAATGTTGAATATGGATGACCTGCATTTTGTGTCAAGAAAGCAGAAGGCACAATTTAAATTGAAGGCACATATTGGTCCTTACATCGTCAACACCAGAGCAGTCGAAAAGGAAGAAGATGAGTTACTAAGTAAGATGAAATTCGAGCTAAGTTTCACATGGTATTATGATCCATTAGGGATAATTTCAATCAAGAGGAGTGGACAGAGAATACACTGCAAGAGGCTAAAGAGAAAATTGTCAGTCAGACATCTCTGCAGACTCCTATTTCGAAGGACAAAGAAGCTAAGAGATCAAGGAAAAGTATGTATCCTCCAGATTCAGGCTCTCAAGTTGCATACTTTCGTGTTTTCAAGAGAGGAAAGAAGACATATCCTAAGGAAAATAGTAAGACTCACACTAAAGGTGATCCTTAGAAGAATAGTCAAGAGGAATCATCAGAAGAAAAAGGCTCACGAGAGCAAGCTATAGTTGTTTTAACTTGTCTTCCCACCACTTCCTTCTCACACATTGAAGAGATAACAAAGTCACTTGTATCTTCTACATCCCAGATTGCAACACAACAGAACATTTTTTCCAGATATAGAGAGATTAAGAAGAAGAATGAAGCATTGAAGGCTACAACATACCCAAAATTTTGGAATCAAACTTCTCCTACTCAACACAAATTGTTATCTTCACTTGACATAGAGAAGGGAAAGTTCCAGTTAGCCTTATTGGAACCTATAGTTCTAGTTCCTAAAGGTACAAAAGACTACAAAGCCTCTGCCTTTTCTTTCGATACCAAGAAGATTCATGCAATTGATCATATTGACTTGCATAAATCAGATGGTGAAATGATATATTCAAAATTAAAAAGTTCATCCATGGTAGCCTCCAAATTGCAAACCTCTCTAAACAACATGCATTCACAGCTAAAGATAGAGCGAATGTCATCCTTGGCGAAAGACACCATAACCAAAGCTCTTGAATATTGGTGATTAAACTAGGATATGATCCTAGTGACATCAAAGCAGATGAGGAGATGATTAAAAATAAGAATGTTGATATTAAAGCTCTGAGAAAGAAGCTCAAGCTTCCAACCACAAAGCACCCACATACCAAATAAATCACTCAGCTAGAGGTAGAGAAAGAAAATTTGTTCAAGTTGATAGTTGAACAAAACATTCAAATTCAAAAAATGGAGATAGACATGGAGGCACTTTTGAAAGAAAAATAATTTTTGGTAGCTACAGGTACATCAACACAGTAGACAATACAACAAACAACAGTAATGACCTCAAAAGAAAGAGCAGAAACATCCACTGCAGATTCTTCTGAAAAGTTAGTGAAATCTCTGGGAGATTTATCATTAACCAACCAAGAAAATGAAAGATTGTTAGCATCATTAAAAAGAATGGAGGAAAATAAGATCAAAGCTGACAGTGCTTATTTAGAAGAAGTCCAGAAAAAAATGAAGCTTACTCAAAAGATTAGAAAGTATGAAAACCAATCATTAACAACATAAATGTTGGTAGAGGCCAAGAAAAGAATATGGAATAACATTAATGCAAATATCACAAAGTTGTGGTCATAATTCCATATTATATTTGAGCAGGAGGAACTAGTACAGAATGTCAAACCATCATTTGAACGAACAAAGGTTGAAATTGAACACATGCCTACGTAAACACACTTAATGATCAAGATGCCGAACTCCAAGTCTAAGGATGATCTTGAAAAACTTCAAATTCAAGACATAATAGGCACAATCATGGATGTGAAAAGAGTTCTAACAAAGAAGAACCTCATGATACAACATGAAAATAAGTGCAAAGAGTTAGAACTACAAGTAAACACATTTAACAGGAAATTTAATTTGTTGCAAGATAAAGGGCTTCCACTTATGAGAAATTCTAATGGAAAATTAATTCCATTAGAGAACTACCAAGACGAGTTGTGTATTATTGTTGCAGATACATCCAAATTTGCAAAAGTGATAGGAATAATAAGTGGAGAAGCTTTAATGGAATGCCTACAATATGACCTCTTCATTCAGCATGAAATCCATCATCTATTTCTCAATAAACCAACTTTCCAAACATACACAGAAGTGGATGAAAAATTTCGAAATATGGTACATTTCTCTATTCCTAGTGAAGAAAGGTGGAATAAACTGTTAGATCTCATTGAGTAAAATCAAACAGAAATCCTACATATTAGGAGCAACCAAACAGAAGGAGCATAAATGTATTTATAGTCAACAACAACACTCCTCAAAGTGTGAACAAAACATCTGAATTAGTCCAAGATTGTTATCATTTAGTTCTATTTTTCAAATATTTACATTTTCTAGTGGATATTATTTTGTAATTAATTTTATTTGAAGTACGAATTAGTTCAAGAGAGACACTATAAGTATTTTGTAAAAATAATTAGAAAGGGTTGGATTATGTAAAAAGATAAGATCTTTTTTTGATTGTAAGTTGTGGACTTTATTTTGAAGTAGTCAATTCAGAAATACAAAGGCGTTATTGTTTAGGATTCTTGTGTCAGATAAATGGTGATTTTTTCCTCTCTGTCAATTTGTTTTTCTTTCTAAGCTTTTCAGATGGATGTTCTTTCTTGATTGTTACAAGAAGATTACGAGCTAAATTTACTTATAGTACTGTGCTCTTGCTTGTTTAAAAAATCTTAATGTTTTTGTTCTGAGATTAAATATAATATTCATTTAAGTATACTTTTTTATTTATTTGATTCTCACCTTATATTCATCTTATCCATACCACAAATAATTCATGAGATCCAGGATTTTGCCTACCTCGCCCAATTCAACTACTTTGTTTATTTGTGATAGATTACTAAGGATATTCGTGACTCCATGCCTAATGAACTTTTCTTTCATTCTACAACCAAAAATTTCAAAAAACTTATCTTGACCTTTCATATCTAACCTAAGATCTAAACAAAAAAATTAAAATCATACTGAGATAGCCCTCTCTGAAGCTAGAAGGGCTAGATCCCAACATTAAAAGTGGTTTGTGGTTACCTCTGCAATTTCATTTTCAACCTAGTAAAACTACAGAGTGCTAACAGTATAGACTTAATTTTTTTCTATCACCATTAATATGTGTCTAGTGACGATCAACCTACATGTGGGATGTTTATATACATATTTATCTATTGGAAAACAATATATTTCAATATGATATCAAGACAAGAATATAATTGCCTAAAGTTACATTGGAAAATATATTCCCTGTGATTCCTATTCACACCAACTATGACGCCAACTATGGAAGTAAGTTGGATAAATTCTTTTCCAAATCACAATAATAATAATGAACTATCCAAAGATTAACCTTTTACACTCTTTAACTCTGTCGTGCTTGAGGTTCTCTCGCTTACATGACCTAACATTTAAAGTATCAAATTCATCAGTTTGAGAGAATTCAACAATATATTTGTTGAACCACTAAAAGTAACATGCCTTGTACATCACAAAGTTGATAACAACATAAATGAAGGCATCAAAGTGAAATGGAATATTTTTTCTCAATTGGCCGATCGATGTAATAATCTTTATCGTTATCTTTACTGACCACGTGCCTAAAAAATCAAGCAACCTTCAATTTTGGTAGTTAATCCTATTTAAATATTGTATTTTTTGTTTTTCTAAAATTTTTTGACATATTTTTTTAAATTATATAATTTATACAATGTAAATGTTTCAAACCGTTTTAAAAAATGTAACCAACTTTAAATAACAAAAAAAAATACAATCTTACAACCCTAGAGTTCGCACCCAAAAGAACCCAAACTTAGAAGCGTTGAATTTCAATTAAGATTAATGATTAAATTCTTGAAAGAAGAAATTTCCTCGTTCATAACGAGTATTTTAAATTTTAAAAATGCATTAAAATGCATTGTAAAAAATCTAGTTGATGTGACTAATGAGAAATACTTATAAACAATCCATACACAATTCATTATTATATTTTTTTGTCAACATGCCATATAACAAGGCCGCATAGCTAGCGTTCCCTGCCGTTTGTTTTTATTATTAAATTTTAAAGTTACCAAATTAGATGTCTCTTAATGTATAAGATAAATAAAACAAATTTTATTAATCCTGGCCAACAAAATCTTTCCAAAAAAATATTTATTAACTCTGGATCTGCATCATAGGACACATGAAGAATCATGTATATTGGATACAAATGGAAATATGGTTGGCTATGTCCAAGATGTGATTTTCTTACCTCAGTAGCAAGTGGAGCCCACTTAACACACGTTGCACACCAAAATATGTTAAGAATGATGGACAAAACCGTATATACGCTTAAATACTATGTTCAATTAAGGCAAAACCGTAAGTGTATTTATATACTATGTACAATTAAGGAAAATACACATTTTGTCACCGCGTAAACCTATCTACCCGTTCACATGCATTTAACATAAAATATAACAAGGATGTTAAGTTTTTTTAATAAGGAAAATTGACTTTAGCGTAAGTATGTCTCAATGGGATGAACGTAGAATTTACAATTGCTTCACTCCACATGGGAATGAAAAGCTCTCCTATGCGATGCGGGAGAGGATAAGCTGTTAGGGTAATAAATTAAGAGTGTTATATATATATATATTATTTAATTTGTTTATATATATATATATATATATATAAATTTAAATTTGGTGATTTGTTTTATCAGTTTTAAATTTTGATTTACTTAAATTTTGAATTAGGGTAAAAGTTTATTTATATAAAAAAATAATGGTTGCATTCTATATAATTTATTTTACTGAGAATTATTAAAAAGAAAAACTTGGTGAAAAAAACTGAACTATTAAAGCGCAGAGGAGCTAATTAAACTTATAAAAATTAAAATAAATAAATCTAAATATTTATTTAATAATGCGCAGAGGAGCCAATTAAATTCATAAAAAATAAAATAAATAAATCTAAATATTTATTTAATAATTTTGTTCAGCTCTTTGTACTTCTGCTAGATTGTCTTCGCTACATACTGTGAGCTGGAGTGAGCAGGACAACCTCTTGCCAGCAGAACCCCAGATTTCCGCGAATAAGACTTCACCGTTAAATTGATTTCAAATTTCTTCGTTAAATTGATTTCAGATTTCTCTGTTAAATTGATTTCAGATTTTTGATTAAAATTTAATTTTGTCTAACTATTGTTGCTAATGTTCATTGAGTTTATTGTGCAAGCAGGGCATATTGGAGATTGTTCATGATTTGTACATGCGTACATTAGTCATCCAAGAAGAGTTTGTTGGAGCATTGTAAATCAATTTAATGAAACAATAAATGTTTTCTAGGAAAAGAAATCACCAATAAGAATTTGTTGGAGAGTTGTAAGTCCATTTAATGAAACAATAAATGTTTTCTGAGAAAAGAAATCTCAAATCGAACAAATCGCATCCTGTTGGACTTGGCCAGAAGATTACGAGTAAAGAAAAATTTGACAGACAAATGCTATCTTATATTGTACTTCAACCTCATTAAAATTTTCAAATTTTTTTATTCTCTAATCCGTGTTTCGTTGTACTTCAATTCCATTAAATATTTCAAATTCCAATGTTATCTGGAAAGCTAATTTGAATGATAGATTAAAATAGACACAAAATGAATATAATCCATCCATGATTTGTGTCTATTCACAAAATCTAAATCAAGATCTGAGTTCACTTCAGCAGTAATGGTAATCTGAGTTCACTTCAACAATAAATTCACTTCTCGCCTCAATCTTTTTAAATAAATAACGAATACTTACACCTTTTGAACAATAATATGCACCATATCGGGAATTGACAGTTGAGCATCGAGATATAAGCATGTCCCTTCGCATAAATTCACTTCTCGTCACAAATTTAATTGAAGTAAATAACGCGTATTAACACGTTTGGAATTCACTACTCGTATCTATTTTTTAATGTGTATTTACACTTTTGGAATGAATTCAATGCTCTTCTCATTTTTTTTTTTCAAATGAAACATGTAGGTGGCTTCCACATATTAAATTTACTGGTCATCTCAAATATCAATTAGTCTCGATGCAAATCACATGGTTTATGTCGGTCGATGTAATGTTATGGAAGAGTCAATCTCATAGTCAAATAATTTCCCTATAACCCTAACCTTGATGTAACAAGTTGTTTTGTGATAAATATATCTATATCTATATCTATATATATAATCCCTCGTCTCGAGCAACCTAATACGAAATTACTGCAAAAGATAAATATACAGACTGTGAGCCAGACAACCTCCTGTCAGCCGTACAATTTTATGATTACTCAATAAGAGGGAGAGTCCAATAGCCAATTAGATGTAGGGAAATTAAAATAATTTATTAAAAAAAATAAATTAAATTAGTTTTCAAATGTTAACTTTGACAAATATGTTTTAAATTTTAGTCAAAATGAAACTAATTGGTAGTCAAAGATATTTTGAACGCGTAATACCTGCCCTGCGGCAGGGATAATAATATGACCTAAAAGGGAACAAGATTCTTGTGCTAGAGGTAGTTGTGAGTATTCCACAGGTGACGTTTAACCATATCTATACATTGAAGCTGTGGGACTCTTTGTTTCTAGTTAAGGTTGTTTCAAAGAGGAATTTTTATTTAAATTGCAGATTCCTTGAATATTTTCAGATATGATGGATATTGGGTGGCTCAAATTAATTGATCTTGCCCATTTTAGTTTGATCCTAAAATGTTCTAAGAATCCGGAATCGACTTAACCTCAAGGGTTTCAAATAACAAATGAGTTAATATCTTTTTTCTTTCTTATCTCATAATTTTGATTTTTCCATTCAATCATATCAATTTTCTTTTGTTTATGCAATTAGTGAATGTGTTGAGGTGCGAGAATGCAGAGTCTGCACAATGAAAGCTTCCTCCCCACAATAAAAACTTCCTCCACACTTCGTATATTCAATGTAAATGTAAAATAGTACACCTCTCATTAGTCGCCATGTTTACTTTCGTTACAACTTACATCCCTCGCAATTGTAGTGTGTACTTTTCCTCGCTTATTGATGACATATCTTTGGTTTGAGGTTAGCTCACATGTATATTTTCTCTCCAACACATAGGAACCTACAATTACCTTTTTCCATGCTATCTAGTTTGACGATATTTTTTCTAGAAAATATTATGACAAAAATGATGTGACATTATTTATTTCTCCAAATATATGTTCTCAGAAATTAAGTTTGTTTTAATCACTTTGTTTAAACCAATAAAAAAATTATACATAGAGTAGACTAAATCAGTGGAATACTTTATAGCTTTGGTTTTCTTTCACCTAAATCGAACCTAAAACCGTAAGAACTTTATGTCGCCTAGAGGAAGCAACTCTGTATATTATTCAATTTTTTTGTTTATATTTTCTTCTAAAAATTCCTATCTATACAACGAAGAATTTTTCCCATTGTTCAATTAAACGACAAGAATACAATATACTCTCATCCATCCCAATTATTCTCTATTTGGATTCTTTATTTCAATAATTTATGTTTTGCGTGGTGAATTTCACCTTAATATTCAAAGGTTGAATGTTTATTTAATTGGGATCATCGCATATATTAACAAAGCAAGAAATGAATTGAAAATTTGTTAAATGGGCTAGATAACCACTTAGACAAAGAGTCTAACATTTATGAAAGCACCCAACAACCAACACACAACTTTTGGGAAATGCAAGGTAGTTTTTACACCACATAATTTAGTAGGGCCGTAAGGAAGGGAAATTTTAGGGACAACTACTACACTAAGTGACAACAATGGGACACTGACCTACTCTCAAGTCAATATCCCTTACTCTTTATGGAATTTCACTGATGGGAGGAGTCTTGGTTGGAAGGGAGTCACTTAAGATGGATAGATCAATGATATAGGTATGAAGTGATTCCACCATGCCCATTGACGAAGAGACACAAAAATGGCTCAATGCTTCAAGGAGGCTAACACACTCTCCATGAAAATATTTAATATGAAGAGATCAATACCTAGGGTTTTAGATGTGATGACGATAATAGGTGGGTGAAAGCATAGAGCTTGATTACACTTTTTTGCGAAAGACTAAGTTTGTGTGGAAAAAATGATGGCTTGATTGGTCCATCTAGCCCCTCAATTGAGCCCTTTTTTATTAAATACTGCTACTGCAGCTGCCAGTGCCATTTGCACAAACCGTGGGTAAACTAAGAGCTTGATCAAGAGTGTGACGGTAGCTCAACTGAGAGTATTGGAGAGTGATAGAGCAATTGAAGCATGAAGCATTCAAACCAATCTTGCCAACGACCCCACCAACATCCTAGAGGCTCTAATGAAGTTAGATATTCTATCTTTTTAGTCTTTCTTATTTAATTATTTTTGCAAAATTAAACAAATTAATTAAAGAAAAAAACATGTACAAAAGCTATGAATATCAATTAATTTGAAAAAGAAAAATAACCATACAAAACACATGAAAACCACAAAACAAATAAAAAAGAACTTAGAAAATAATAAAACCAAACAAGAAAACGATAAAAAAGAAACCCTTCAAAACAACTTAGAAAACCACAAAACTAATCTAGAAAACCACAAAAAAACCTTCAAAAACAACCTAGAAAACCCTTTAAAACCACAAAAAAACTATAATTTAGGTTTCCGAATTCAGGCTTCTGTGATCCATATTACATTAAGAAGAGTCTTTTCGGTAGAAGTCACATGGGAGAAAATTTTGCTTACCCGTTTCGAACGAGCTAGTGTGGTTCATCATCATCTCATCGTGATGATGAACCATAATGGTTGGTTCGAAACATGTCGGTAAAATTCTCATATGTAATTTCTACCGAAAATACTCTTCTTAATATAATTTAAGTTTTAATTTTTTTTTCTTAATTGCAATGTTTAGTTTATTAAATGCATATTTTCTAATTTTGAATGGTAAAAACATTTTTTTTCGAATTATTTCATGTTTCAAAGTTTTCTTTAGGAATTTTATAAAATAAGTTTTCAATTTTATTTTTTTTGTTATTTAAATTGCTTTTTAAATTTCTAGCAAATTTAAATGAAAATATACCCAAAAAAACTCCAAAATAAAAAGTGTCGAAACTATAACAAATAAATAAGTAAATTCGCAACTTGAGATTCACATTATGAATATGGTTGCTCATGGTGATCCTCTATTTATAAAATAAGAAATTTTATTTTATTTTATTATTTTAAATTTAAATTAATTTATATTTTAAATATTTTTTAAATAATAAATACAATACAATTATAGCTTTAAAAATAAAATATTAATCTTTAAAGTTAGAAATATAAAAGATAAAACATTGTTTTATATATATATATATATATATATATAAGATCATGCCACAATAATATTTAACTGTAACATCACATAGCAATATATTATAGTTCTATATATATTTTTTATAACGTAACATTGTTTTATTACTAATTAGTTAATAACATAAAGTTATTTAACATAACACACACATATATAATATAACATGTAATTACATAACTATAACTCTTTTATAACTATGTAACTATATAATTATTTAAATATAACTATATATATTTAACTAGATTAGAAAGTTATAACATATCACATATCTTTATATATTATAGTTCTATATATATTGTTTATAACATAAAATAATTATATCACTATTTAACATAACATAAAATGGTTCATAACATAACATAGTGTAACATGTATCATGCATAACTATAACATAACTATAAATATAACACTTGACATAGCATAATTATTTAAAACATAACATTATATATATATATATATATATATATATATATATATATATATATATATATGCACATGTTTCAACAATGCACCATTGATAGATACATTAAATCCATCATGAAAAGTGCATTTGGTCTATTGAATAAAAGCATTTAGACTCTTTTCTAATTTATACTATATTGTTTCACTATGTAGAGTATTGTACAAGAAACATTGTCTTCATGTGCTTGCACCTAGTACATGTCATATTCCTAAGTCAAACATTAAGAACTTAAAGTCTATTGTAGTATTTGGTTGGGGTGAAATTTTATCAATTTTGTAAATAGGTTTATTTCAAATTTTTACATATTTATGTGCTGTGAATAAAATTCATTATTTAGAAATGTGAAATTGTCTGCATAGCCACCTCCTATAATCCATACAAAGGATTAGGAGGTATGAGGTTAGAGGCCCAAATACTTGGGAGGTGGTGAAAGAGGCCACTAAGGACATTGATGTTCATGGGGAGCTGTTCGATATCCCTCTAGATTGCCCTGCTAGACATAGGTGTCCGATTCCACTGAAATATTTAAGGAATGTTGATGCAACCCCTATGATAGATTCATTGGATCTTGGGGCCAGTTCACCCATCATGACCATGTCATCATTTATTTTTCCAAGATTTTATATGCAGAGTTTTTGTTACATACGAGGTCAGATTACATTGATATTGGGTATCATTATTATGGACCTAACTTGGGACATACCTATGAACATGAGGGGGCTTGTAGGGACCCTGGGCATGTACCACCACCTATCATATTCTTTCCACTACCGTCTCAGATCTTGATATTATTGACACAGCTAGAAGAGTTATCGCAGCTTGGTGGTAAGACCAGTGAGACTATTGCAGAAAACATACAGATGTCATTGGCCCGTGTGTGTGTTGCATTAGATGGAGAGATTAGGAGACCACCACCATTGCCTCGTGACTTGCTAGTTCCCTTATATGATGATGCATTTATTGTGGGTTTACCCTTTGACTAGTTTTTGACATATACATCTATGTATCATGATGCCATTCATGAGGCTTGGAGGGTGCACAGTCTGTGTGACATAGACTAGGTAAACTTATATACAAAATTTTTTACTCTTATTTTCACATTATTCATAATTATTTATAATAATTTCTAGTTTGTAATAGATTGCATTTATATTGATAAGTTCATGATAACATGTAGACACATCCCAACTACATGGATGAACTTATGAGGTCATCTGAGGGGGTAGTTGATTAGTCAGGCCATCCTTGACCAGAGCATGTTTCCATGGATTCTCCTACTGCTCCACCTCCACCTCCACCTCCTGTGTTCACTAATGTGGAGGAGAGTCACTATGTACAACCAGATGGACCAACAATTGAGGTAAACATTTTTATTCCTAAGATTTCGACATTTTATTTTTTTAATTTACACATATATGCTAATTAAATTGTAGAATAATTATAATTTGTCCTTTCCATTGTTTACATAGGCCCTTATCTAGAGTGTCATTGATGTTGTTGTTATGTGGAGACATGAGTTGGATGTTGGGTTTAGAGGCAATAATGATGTGGGTCACTCAATGCAAGCCCCAATCATTGAGCCATGGGCAGGGGAACACCAAACTTAGATTCATGATCAAACCCCATCCTATATGACTTGCATTTGGACTTAATTGAGGTTAGTATAATAATGTATATGTAATTAAAAATGTAGTTCAAAATCATTTAATTCCATATTGTTTATTTTGTAAAAATAATTGTTAAACACCTAATCCTCTAAGGGTTTGTGTGAAAGTTGAACAGTCAAAGGAAGTCCAAGAGACCACTTGGAATATGAAACCAAGGGTCAGTAGACTTGTATAAATATGTATCATTTTGAATAATGTCTGCATTGAAGGCTCAACTTTCATATATCCTATATTTTCCCTTGTTGTGTCTAACATGGTATCAGAGTTGCAGGTCCCATTTCTTCATTGTTGAGAGGGTCATTCTAGATATGATGACTCCACATCAAGAGGAAATTGGGCTAAGAAGCAAGATGGGTGGTCATCCATGAAAGAAAATAATTTTTTGGTGCATATGCATTGAATCTCCTTCTAGCGTCATTGTTGACTGCAAACCTAGGAACTGGACAACAGACGAAAAGTTAACATCTTTACCATCTAGAACTGGAATGATATAGGAGGTTCTAAATAAGTAGTTGTAGATCATACAAGTGACTCATCAGAGTTGCGCAGCTGAATCATAAGGATTACTCACAATCAGATTTATTAATGTGGGGAACCTTTTGTGGATTGTCAAGGATTGAAATAGTAGGTTTTTCTCACACATCATCAAGCAGTACTCTTCACCGAGCACATCAAAATTCATATTCGCATCAAAATCATCAACAATGCATCTGATAAGTCCTTCTTTCACCATATCTTCCAATCAATTCAGTGCCATGCCGAATATAAATATTTTATGATGTGTTCCTTCTTTCGTTGATAGATAGCGATGAGCTTCAAATGTGTAGAAATATCCAATGGTAGTATCTACAACCACTATTTTTAGTAGACTTTGAATCACTTCCATCTCTCTTGACTCTTATCTGCCGATTTCCCTCCAATTGCTACAATTTTCTAGGAATCGTAGAACTCGTGACCAAATATGAATCCAATTGCAGCAATTTATGTGAAAAATTGTAGAGAGGGAAATAGAGATTCGAGATGTCAGTATTTTAGAGGATTTTCAAAGGCATTCCAATAATTTTCAATATCATTCTATGTTCTTCCTGGTAGATGCTTTTCTATTTCAGCCCATCTTTTGTCGAGCTATGCATGCACTTTGTCCAACATTTTCTCTTTCTCTGTTGTCCACACATATTGCTTGATATTGGGTTGCAAATGGTTCTACCACCATGCAATCAGGGAAGGAATGATCCAAAAAGGATCCTAAAAACCCTCTAAGTCTTTGAATGCTTAAAAACTATCACAAATAATAAACCTTCACGAATGGAAAATTACACTATCAGGCAAGAAAAACATGAAGAAATGGCAAAAATAGAGCCTATCAGAGGCCAAAAGAATAATGCATAGGAGCCATCGGATCTGGCCGATCAGCGGTCCAGATCTGATCGACATATCACAATTGGTGGTAGCATGCGGAGTTAATCGAGTGCGGCCTTATGGAAATCGTGATAGTGATCAAGCGCGATTAGACGAGGACCGTCAATCAAGCGTGCAGATCTGACGGTCCAGATCTACCCACACTATATTGCATCACTAACATAACATAGGGAAGGACTTAACCCACGGCCCGGAGGTTCAGCGATATGTGATTGCAATATTGCAATATCGCATCGCAACTATATAAGGGGTGATGCCAGAGGCCAGTGACCATGCGATACGCCAATGCGACGATAGCCAATAAGGCCGATTGGAGTACTTGGCGATCAAAAGCCAAAAGCGATATGCAACATGCGATATTATAATATTTGAAGTCTGATATGGGGACAATTGTCGGGTTTTTCTGTGTGTTTGGGATTTTCATAAAAACCCAAATACAAAGGATCCCATGACCAAGCGACTTGTGATAGCGATACAAAGGCAGACCAGATGGAGTTTAGGGCAGAATTGATAATATTTCAGGTCTGATAAAAGGCGTTTGGGCGGATTTTTACAGTGTTTCTGTGTATTTCTATGTGTAAACAGAGAACGACTATTTTGGGATTTCTAATGCGTCGATGGTCCCTTCCATTGCAAAACAAGTGGCCGCCATCCCTAAAGACATTTAACAATGATTGTTTAATGCTCAGAGGGGATTTGAGCGGATAGAAGACGAGAGCCAGAGAGCCCGAAAGGGAAAACAAACAGACAAGCAACGATTGGCTTAAAAGCCACTGAATGACAGACACAAGAGAAGGAATTGCTGAGACAGAGAGAAAACATAGACAGAGAGTGAGAGGGAGAGTCTGTGTACTCAGAAAGACTTGAGGGATTCAAGAAAAACCTTGTTGTTTGCTTCTGTTGTGTGAGACTCAATTTGAGCTCACATTTGTAAAAACTCTACTCTTGAAGACATAATAGAGAGTTCACCACTGAACGTTGGAATAGGAGACGTAGCCCAAGAGTTTTGGGTGAAATCCTTGATTATTTGTTGTGTTATGTGTGTTTATCTATTATGTTTCTCTAACTACTCATTGTCTATATTATTCGCAATCTTGTCGATCTGTTGCACTAAGTAATATAGGAAAATCCTTCACATGAGTCTATAATACCTTAAAATTAATCTAAGATCTCATTTTTAGATCAAGTGGAATCAGAACTTTTGGTTTAGGTTTGTTAAGGTTAGACAAGCTTGCACTAGATTTTGTATGCTAACTAGGTCAAAGCTCAAACTAGGAGAAGGAGAATTTGTAGAGGCTAATACAGATATTGGAAGACTCTACCCTCAAAGGAGAATGGTAGAAGAAACTCCATTGGAAATAGAATCTCAGTTCATGAACAGTTTTATGGCCATGCAAGCCATGGTAGAAGAGATGTATCGGGAATTTAAGAAAGGCTGAGGTGAAAGAACTTCAACATCTCAACCAGATAAAGGAGCAGAGGAATCTCTTATATTGCCCCACCCAGAAGGCAAAGGGAAAGAAGAGAGGCCTTCTCCACCATCTACTCCATCATCACCTTCATCATCCTCATCATCTTCTTCACATAAAACTAGCCCTGAAAAGAAAAAGAAGAAAACTTCTTTGATTAAATTAGATGTAAATTTTGATTTGCCAATTTATGATGGAGAATTAAATGCAGAAAAGGTAGATAACTGGATTATACAGATTGATGTATATTGCAGGGTGCAGAACATTGATTCAGAAAGGAGAAAGATTCAGCTGGCTAACCTTTGCCTTGGAGGAACTGCACTAATGTGGTGGGAAGGCAAGACACAAGCTGATCTGAAGAGACATGGTAAAATTATTTCTACCTGGAATGAATTTGTTTCTTCCATCAAAAAAAATTCTATCATCTAGCTTATATGTAGCAAACAATGATGAGTTGGCAAACTCTTCACGAATTGAAGGGCCAATCTGTACAAAGTTATACCCAGGAATTTAGAAAAAGAGCTTTAACTCTAGGCATATATCTAGACTCACCTGAAACTTTGTTGAAGTATATATGTGGTCTGCATAGCTATTTGAAGCACACCATTCTCATGTTTAATCCCACTATCCTAGATGATGTATCAGTTCAGGCTACACATCTAGAAGCTAGAGGAAACAATGTGAACCCAAAGGTTGGGGGATCATTAAACCCCTCTATAAGAAAGAACAAGGAAAAGAAGAAGTTGAAATGGAAGGAAAGGAAGACAAACGTTGTACAAAAGAACAAACCTTCATGCACTCACTGCAAGAAGGATGGACACGATGATCAACACTACTCGTCTTTGCATCTAGAGATGAAACCTAAGAAGTTCGATGGTAAGAAGAAGAAGGCTATTGCTGCTATTCAGAAAGACTTGGGGTCAGACTTAGGAGATGAAACAACAGTCACAGCCACAGGTATAAAAGGTAAAAATTCTAAAGCATCTACAAGTAATTCTGCACAATCTATTGATAATGAAGATAATGAGAGGAAAAGACATGAGCTTTTTCATATTAGAGTTATTTCCAAGCAGCCAAATATCGATACTTTATTTGATAGTGGATCACAAGTAAAACTTGATTTCTGAAACAATTGTAAAGAAGTTGGGATTACTAACCACACCTCACAAGAAGCCATATCCATTAGGTTGGGTATGTGATAAAGAAAAGCTACAAGTGACAAGACAATGTAAACTTAGGTTTGCTACTGGGTCAACATTTGTAGATGAGGTTGAGTTAGACATAGTTCCGTTGGATATATGTGGTATTTTTTTAGGAAGTCCTTACTTGTATGACAAAAAAGCCATTTTCTATAGAGTTTAAAATAAGTATCAACTCACTAAAGATGGAATAGAATATATTGTAAGAGCTCATAAACTCAAAAAATAACTATTCTCTCATAAACTCAGGGCAGATGAAAAGAATTGTAAATTTATGCAAGCAATTTTTAATAATGGTTGTAAAGGAAAAGGACATTGATAAAACCAATGTATTTGAAGGCTGTGATGCTAAACAGAAAGCTGATTTAGTTAAAGTTGTTTTAGAATATGATACCCTATTTCAAGAACCTAAATGTCTGCCACCTAAAAGGGAAATAGTAAATGATATTCATTTGCAACAAGATTCTCCATTACCTAACATTGGAATGTACAGGTTATCTGCTTTAGAGAATGCAGAGATCAAGAAGAAGGTACAGGAGCTACTCGATAAAGGGTTCATAAGGCCAAGCACATCACCATGTGGATCTCCAATCATACTAGTGAGAAAGAAAGATGGTTCGTCGAGGATGTGCATTGATTATAGAGCACTGAATAAAATAATGATCAAGAATCGTTATCCTCTTCCTCGCATTGATGATCTATTAGATCAGTTGAAAGAAGCAGTTTACTTTTCCAAGTTAGACTTGCGTAGTGGCTATCATCAGGTCAGAGTTGCAGAAAAAGATGCATGGAAGACTACTTTCAAGACAAATCAAGCACTGTATGAATGGATGGTTATGCCTTTTGGCTTAACTAATGCTCTTGCCACTTTCATGAGAGTTATGAATGATGTACTCAGACCTTTTATTGATGATTTTGTAATTGTATATTTAGATGACATTCTTGTTTTCAGTAAAACATGGGAAGAACATTTGAAGCATGTAAAGTAGACTTTAAATGTTTTGAAAAGTGAAAATCTCTATGTGAAGTTATCAAAATGTGAATTTGGCAAAACATATTTAAATTATTTGGGTCATATTGTAGGGGGTGGTGAATTGAAGATAGATCCCTCTAAGGTTTAAGTCATTGTGAACTGGCCTAAACCCAAATCTGCTACAGAAGTTAGGAGTTTCTTAGGAGCAGCACAATATTGGAGAAATTTTATTGCTAACTTTTCCTTGATTGCAGATCCCTTACATGATTTAACAGGATTGAACAAGGTGTTTCAGTGGGGACGCAAACAGAAGAAAGATTTCGACACCTTAAAAGAAAAAATTAGTACAGCACTAGTACTAGCACTGCTAGATCTTCAACTTCCTTTTGAGATTAAAACAAAGGCCAACGACTATGCCATGGGAGCAGTGTTGATGCAACATGGTAAATCCATATGCTATCCTTCTTTAATTTTGCAGTAGTTAATTATCCCACATATGATAAACAATTGTATGCATTAGTATAGAGTGTGAAAGAGTGGAAGCATTACCTAATGGGCAAAGAAACAATCATACATTCAGATCATCAACCACTTCAATATTTGCTCACAAACTAAATTGCAACAATCAAGACATTACAGGTGGATGGATTTCCTACAAAAATTTCATCTTGTCATCAGATATAAGAAAGGAATACACAATAAGGTTGTAGATATGCCATCAAGACCAATCATAAATTTATCTACTATACTTAAGCATAACTTAGTAATGCATGAAAGTTACATTGAACAATATGCTCAAGATGTAGATTTTAAAGATGTATATGCAACTTTAAGTCATGGAAAACAAGTATAAGAATTAGATTATCATGTTAAGGACCAGCTCTTATATCATTTGGGAAAATTGTGCATTCCACAAACTAAAAGAGTTAACATAATCCCAGAAGCACATACTTCTCTTATATCAGGTCATTTTGGTGTAAGTAAAATAATTGCACAGCTACAAAGGTTCTGTTATTGGCCAAGAATGCATGAAACAATTTCTAGACATATTAAAGGGTGTACCATGTGTGCTAAGAGTAGGCCCAACAATAGAAAAATAGGTTTGTACACTCCACTTCCAGTTCCTTCTCATCCTTGGGAAATTGTTTCCATGGACTTTGTTGGGGGATTTCCAAAATCTAGAAAAGGTCATGATTATTTGTATGTTATTGTGGATAGGTTCAGCAAAATGTGTATTTTGATACCTTGTAACAAGCAGGTTACAGCTGAACAAATAGCGAAGTTGTTCTTTCATCATGTATGGGTTCATTTTGGGTTACCCACTTCAATTGTATCTGATCGAGATTCCCGATTTGTTGGGAGTTTTGGTCAAGTGTTTCGGAGTTTATGGACACCAGATTGAAGAAGAGCGCAACATTTCATCCACAAACAGATGGTCAAACAGAGGTGGTCAATAGGATAGTGATCAAATTGCTCAAGGGCTATTGCAGCAAGCATCCCAAGATTTGGGATGAACATTTGTGTTATGTGCAACATGCTTACAACCATGCCAAGCACTGTTCTACTCAGAGATCTCCTTTTGAGACTTGTTTTGGTTTTACACCAAAGTCTCCCTTGGATTTTGTCTTTGGAAAAGACATAGTAGTTGATGGACACAGTGATGTGGACAAAGCAACCAAGCTCATTGAACAGATCCAAGAAATTCACCAGGCAGTGCAAGAACAACTAGAAAGAAGCCAGGCCAAGTACAAGGCAAGGCATGATAAGCATCGAATTGAGCATATCTTCCAAGTTGATGATCAAGTCTAGCTATACATCAGCAAAGACAAAATGCAAGGTGAAGGTAAGAAGCTGAAACCAATAAGGTATGGGCCTTTCAAGATACTTGAGAAAATTGGTGAAAACACTTTTCGCCTTGATTTGCCAGCTTATATGCATATCTATTCAGTTGTTAATGCATAGAACTTGAGACTATATGAACCTTCATTGATTGAAGATCTCGAAGAGCAAAGTCAGTTGCCTTCTATTGATGATATGCTGCCTGAATATCTCAATCAGTTGCAGGAAGACACTGTTCTGGACAGGAAGGTGAGAACTACATGCAGAGGGGATGTTAAGTACCTGAGAATCCAAATCAAAGGTTCAAAACCAAGCAGTGCAGAATGGATAGAGATTGGACAAGTGAGGAAGTTGTATCCTCACTTGATCGATGCCTAAAAACCAACTTTTGGTGGTCCAAAAGCTTTTCAGTGGAAAGGAATGATCCAAAAAGGATCCTAAAAACCCTCTAAGTCATCGAATACATAAAAACTATCGCAAAGAATAAACCTTAAAGAATGGCGGATTACACTATTGGGTGAGAAAAACATGAAGAAATGGTGAAAACAAAGCCTGTCGGAGGCCAAAAGAACAATGCACAGGAGCCATCGGATCTGGCCGACCAGTGGTCCAGATCTGATCAGCATATCGCAATCGGCGGTAGCAGGCAGATTTAATCGGGCGCGGCCTTATGGAAATCGTGATAACGATCAAGTGCGATTAGACGAGGACCGTTGATTAAGTGCGCAGATCCAACAGTCCAGATCTACCCGCGCTATATCGCATCGCTAACATAACACATGGAAGGACTTAACCCGTGGCCCGGAGGTTTAGCGATATGCGATTGTGATATCGCAATATCGCATCGCAACTATATAAGGGGTGATGCCATAGGCCAACGACCATGCGATATGCCAATGCGCCGATGGCCGATAAGGCCGATCGGAGCAATCGGTGATTGGAAGCCAAAAGCGATATGCAACATGTGATATGGCCAAACCTGAAAGGGTTATGAATGCAATATTATAATATTTGAAGTTCGATATGGGGCGAATTGTCAGGTTTTTCTATGTATTTGGGATTTTTCATAATAAACCCAAATACAAAGGAACCCATGACCAAGCGACCTGCAATAGAGATACAAAGGCGGACCTGATGGAGTTTAGGGTGGAATTGATAATATTTTAGGTCTGATAAAAGGCGTTTGGGCAGATTTTTACAGTGTTTCTATGTATTTCTCTGTGTAAACAGAGAACGACTATTTTGGGATTTCTAATGCGCTGATGGTCCCTTCCGTTGCAAAACAGGTGGCCGCCATCCCTGAAGACATTTAACAATGATTGTTTAACACTCAGAGGGGATTTGAGCAGACAGAAGCCGAGAGCCAAAGAGCCTAAAAGGGAAAATGAACAGACAAGCGTTGATTGGCTTAAAAGCCACCGAATGACAAAGACAGGAGAAGGCAGTGCTGAGACAGAGAGAAAACAAAGAAAGAGTGAGAGGGAGAGTCTGTGTACTCAGAAGACTTGAGGGATTCAAACAAAACCCTGTTGTTTTCTCATATTATGTGAGACTCAATTTGAGCTCACATTTGTAAAAACTCTGCTCTTGAAGACATAATAGAGAGGTCACCACTGAAAGCTAGACCAGGAGACGTAGCCCAAGAGTTTTGGGTGAACTTCTTGATTATTTGTTGTGTTATGTGTGTTTGTCTATTATGTTTCTCTAACTTCTCATTGTCTATATTATTCACAATCTTGTCGATCCATTGCACTAAGTAATATAGGAAAATCCTACACATGAGTTTGTAATACCTTAAAATTAATCTAAGATCTCATGTTTAGATCAAGGAATTCGACCCAACTATCTACTAGAGGATTTTCAAGTAGTTATCAAGCATTGTGTTTCTAATTTTTGTTCAAATTAACACCCACAGAGATGTTATTTTGGCTCTATTTTTGCGCTATGCGAGATGAATACCATAGATTTATTAGGCTGTAGTTCTTATATGTGTTGAGGTTATATTACGAACCAATCATTATTGATCATGGTTGGTGTGTATGCTGATGCTTGGTGAAAGTCGTTCGATTCCTGTATATGGGTTACAATTCTACCAAAAGGGACGATAGATGCATGGAACAAGCTCTTTTAAGAAAGGTATCTGTAAAAATGATCAAGTAGAGGGAAGGAGTTCGAGTCACAATGAGCCTAGAAGCATTTCTGATTATACTCTTATTAATTCTTAAACTCATTTTTCTCTCAGAGGTGATATCCACCTTGTATACATGAAATCCATTGAGGTTTGGTTCTATTATTAAGCACTACTTTCTTTGGAGAATCAGTTACAAGACCAAATTTTGCGGATATTTGGCTTCCAACGAGGTTTCAATCAAAACTTCCTAGCTACTAGCAGTTGAAAATAATAATTCTCTGAATTCCTTCACACACATATTTTTTCCCTTGTGGCTAAGATTTTCCATAGGAAGGAGGCACCAATATTGTGTGTGAAAGAGCACTATTTGTATTCATTACAACTAGAATGTTGTTTTTTATCAGCTTGAGTTGTTTGAAAAATGGCTAAAATTGGTGATGCATTAGAGTTATTGAATACCCTAATTTATTACACTATTGATGGGATGGTAAAAATTAGCAAAGCCTCTCTTGTCGAAATTCAAACATGTCTACAAAATGCATAGGAAATGATCGAGTTTCTGCAAGTTGAATCTCAATTCTAGTGAGACGAGTTACAATAATATAAATCATTCTAAACCTATTTTTGTTCAGAACATTGAGACAAACTCCCATCAACGAAAAAAATTACAGATGCAATACCCATTTCAGGAGCAATTTTGTATAAACATGCAAGAATTCAGGTTCCAGGCCCAAGCCCATCATCGGACCATGGGAAGAGCTTATTATAAACCAAAAAAAAATAATTCTTGGATATGATAATGGGGTGGCCTTTCATATTCCATATTACTCAAAGGCCATCAAATTTCAGAGTGAAAAAATTCTTCTTGACAACTCACCTTCACTTGGTCTAGATTCTGTTCCTACACATTCGCAATGAAAAGTTGTCAAATGCCAACATTGTGACCGAGTTGGCCATATGAAATATCATTGTTTTGATCTCCATCCATGTGAGCACTGTCATAAAACCACTCATTCTTTAAATAGATTCTTAAAAAACAAGCCTCTTGCAAGAACAAAGATTCATCTTGGTTGGATCACTTCTTAGTAATGGGCTTCAATAGCCAAGACGATATTTCAGTCATATGTCAGAACTTTTTCTAGAGTATTGAACAACCTTGCAGTTGGGTTTTCTCCATCTTCTCACCATGCATCTGGAAGGGGGGGATGATGGTCATCTACAAGTTTCAAAGCCTCCTAAAGCAAGCCTAAGCCACAACTTGCCATACCAGATTCAGAGTTGTAGCTAGAGACAGAGATGTCCCTTGAGCATGCCCTCAATTGGTGGTATGCCTTAAACCATTTTTACAAGGTTGAGACCTCCCTTTTCATGTTGATATTCTCCTTCTTCCAAGAATTGGGGACACCCCCTCTAGCAAGAGACTTTAGCTTCTTGCCAGTTTTGGAAGACTTCTAGAAATTGTATTAAGCATTCAAGAATTGATGATCATTCTTAAACCACCATAGGTTGTAGACCTCCCTTTTCTAGGTTGAAGGTCTCCCTGCCCAAAGCATGAGGGGCACTTCTTTTAGCATAATATTTCAGCTACTTACCAGATGTGGAATAGTTTCGAGAACTGCACTAAGCATTCCAATGTTGGTGGTCATCCTTAAACCACCCCCTTATACCAACATTTCAAAGAGCACATTCAACCTAGTGCTGCCATGCAATTTTTGCACATTTTGTATTATAACTCTCTTCTTGGACTCATACATACCCCTTCAGATTAAGGGGTGGAATTTTGGACACCTAATCCTCTAAGGGTCGGTGTGGAAGCTAAACAATCAAAGGGAATCCAAGAGACCACCTGGAATATGAAACCGAGGGTCAATAGACTTGCATAAATATGTATCATTATGAATAATATATGCATTCAAGGTTGATTTTTCATATCTTCTGACTTCGCCATTGTTGTGTCTAACAATAATGATCTAATTAGTTTGAATTTGAATGTGTTATATTGTAGTACCATCTTATAGACACTTACTTTGTGCGACGGAACTCACATAGGAGTTCCAGTGGTACTAGAGTGTCATAGTTTGTATATTTTCAGGCTCATTTCATAGGGAACATTCACAAGTGATACAAACTTTGTATATTTCCGTACATGGTCAGTTTATGGATGTACATCATGGAAATTATTTTAGTTTATGTATGCTAATTATTTTAGTTTATGGATGTTCATGTGATGTTTGTAATTTGTATATATTTTCATATGGATAGTTTATTGATACATGTATTCACTATTTCATTTTATGGATTTGTATTAATCTTGTTTATGGATGCTCATTAATTTTTGAAGTTTATGGATATGTTAAAATTATTTCTCTAATTTAATTTTTTTTTATATTCTATCACTTTTATTAGTAAACTATATGTTCAATTTTGATTTCCAATTTCATAAAGTAAGAAAATAAGTACAATCTTAAGTTATGATGTAAGTCACTTTGATACTTAAATTGAACTAAAATATATCATGTATCAATTTAATATTGAATATGGAAATAATTCAATCATGCTTCATATTGAGTTCTAAAAATCATAAAATATATCGAGTTGAAGATGAAATAGACGACGCTATGAAAATTTTCAAATGATATGGTCTAAAACTTGCAAACCTTGACAGTACAGTAGGAGCAACAGAACAAAAATCTGATAGCAAGAAAGACATGCCAGAAGCAGATGGGGGGGAGAGATCCCCTCTTACCATAATATAACGGCTGGAGAGTCAAGCAAGAAAACCAACAATCAGCCAAGTTCCCAAGGAGTGGAAAGTCCAACCAATGGCCCAGTCCTCGAAGCGAGATGGTAGGAAAGAAGCAGAGGGCAGTGCCTGCCATGTGCAATAGAGAAACCCAGATTTGTAATCCCGATGAACAAACTAGAAAGATACCGCAGCTACATGAAGGACCACGTGATGATCTAAAAATTCATAGGAGTTTGGCCAACGGAGAAGGACCTGATCAAGTGGATCCAACAGAAATGGCAACCCAAAGGCCATATAAAACTCAAGCTGGGAGCCAGAGGCTTCTTCACGGTAATCTTCTCAAACCTGCAAGATAAGGAAAGAGTATTTGAAAATGGCCCATATTTTCATTATAATGTAGGATTGTTCATGAGATATTGGGAAGAATGCTACAATCTGGATAAAGAGAAATTCCTGGCAGCCCCAGTATGGGTACAACTCTTCGGGCTCCCAATGGACTTCTGGGATCTAGAAATATTGGAAGGAATCAAGAACACAATAGGAAAATTTGTCAAAATAGTTAAAACCACAAAAAGGGGCCAATATACCTCATATGCTAGAATCTGTGTGTATATGAATATATCAGAGCCCATCCTTGAATCAGTCGAGCTAGAATATCATGAAGAAATCTGGAAACAGACCTTGGACTATGAGCATATCTCGTTCAAATGCCGAAGGTGCCATGAATATGGCCACTTATTTAAAGAATGCTCGTTGAATCAAGAAGGGCCGGATCTAAAAGAAAAACAAATGAAACCCCCACAGGAGGGGAATGAGGGGTTCCAAGAAGTGAAGCACAAGAGGAGGAATCCAAAAGGATCCCATAACCCATAAACCATCAATCAAACACAACCGAGCAGTAAAAACAGATATGAGGTATTGCAAGATGAAGAAGAAATAGAAAATGAAGCACAACTCATGGATTACTAGGAAAAAGAAAAAGAAAGCAGCCCAAGTAAATCGAAAACAACACCAAAGAGGAAAGCCCAAATAGATCTTACAGACAAAGAAGAACAGGTAGGAATGGATCTCACAATAATGGAAGTAGACTCAAGCAAGGGGGAGGAGTTAAGCATGGAAGAGGAAGTCCTAAAAAAACTATTAAATGAATGGAGGCACTTGGATGAAAGATTCATCCCAGAGGATCAAAAGAAATTGTACAAGGAAACCTTCCAGCAATACAAGGCCAACCAAGGATAGAGACAAGTAGAGATTGCAAAGAAACTGGGCATGCAACAAGAAAACCCCCAGGAATATCAAAATAGAACAAAAGGAGGGAAGAAAAGAGGAAGGAGGAATCTACAGGAATCGATCCAAATTATGGGAGAAATGTTGGTAAACACTGGAAGGGTAGTACCACTATCAGTGGTATTCCAACAACTCAACAAAGTTACCCAATGATAGTACTATCCTGGAACATAAGGGGCCTAAACAGCCAGGGAAAATAGAGATACCTACTAGATTGGTTGAAAAAGGAAAAGCCTCAAATAATGCTTCTCCAAGAAACAAAGCTAATAGGAGAGAAATTAGAAGATATTCTAAGGAGAATGAAACCAAGACATGAAGTAGTTTCAATGGACACGAAAGGAAGTGCAGGGGACATAGAAATCATCTGGAACCCAACAAAGGTAAAGGAAGATTACTGGATAGGAGTGGAGAGAATCCTTACAGGGCAATTTCGCAATATAGGGACCAAAGAATAGTTTATGGTCTCATCAATATTTGGGCCGCATATTCTAGTAGAAAAGGAAAAGTTTATGCAAAGCATAAGGAAACTAAACCAAATGCATGATGAAAAACTCTAGTTGATTGCAGGACGCTTCAATCTGATAACCACCCTAGGGAGAAGAAAGGAGGGATTATAAGAGAGGAACCTGAAATGGAACAATTTAGGGATCTACAAGAAGAGCTCCACCTGGTAGATATACCTACAATCAATGGAACATACACATGGAATAAATGAAGAGGAGGAAGCCGTCAAATAACATCATGAGTAGACAGATTCTTTGCAACTGAAAACTTAATTAGCATAGATGTATACTATGAGGCGTCCATCCTACCATGCATGGGATTTGACCACTGGCCAATTAGATTGGAAGTGGACTTGAAACAAGGGCAAACCAAGAGACCCTTCAGGTTTGAAGCATTCTGGTTGAGAAACCCAACCTTCCTAGGAAAACTAAAGTAATGGTGGAAAGCAAGTAAGAAAGAAGGAAGAAACAAAATGCATACATTCCAACTCCGACTCAAAGAAATCAAAGATAAAATTAAAAAATGGAATAAGGAAGAATTTGGTAAGACACATTAGGAACAGGAATTGCTACATGAAAGGATGAAAAAGGTGCAACAATAGATAATAAGAAATGGATGCACTGAACCCCTAGTGGAGGAAGAAGGACAGTTGGTGAATAGTTTGCATGAAAGGAGGCAACAGGAAGAGATTTTGTGGAAACAAAAATCAAGAATTCAGTGGCTGAGGGAGGGGGAAAGAAACACTATATTCTTCCAGAAAGTCATGATTCAACATTGCCAACATAACAAGAGTTTTTCCTTAGTAGACCAGGAAGGAAATCGCCTTATTCAAAAGGAAGAAATGGAGAACCTGCTAGTCCATCACTTCCAAAACTTATTGACAGAACCTAATCCAGATAGGACAGAAGATATAAAGAAGATTACTCGACATATCCCTCAGCTGTTCAGTAGGGATCAAAACCTAGCTCTCATGAGGGAAATAACTATGAGTGAGGTGGAAGAAGTGATCAAAGGACTAGCAAAGAACAAAGCTCTGAGCCTGGATGGCTTTACAGCAGAATTTTTCCAGGCAACCTGAATGATTTTAGGAGAAGATATCTTAGTAGTAGTGGAGGAGTCAAGATGAACTAAAAGGATGCACCCAGCCTTGAACTCCACCTTCCTAGCTCTTATCCCCAAAACAGACCATTCGGAAGAGCCTCAAGGGTTTAGACCTATAGCTCTATGCAATGTAATATACAAAATTTTGGCTACAATAATGGTAAATCACCTCAAACCGATCCTCCTAGGCTTAATCTCACAAGAGGAGACTAGTTTTGTAAAAGGAAGGAAATTGTGGATGGGATAGTCATGGCTCAAGAGGAAATTCACTCTCTGAAGAACCTAAAATCTAAAGGTATGATGATAAAACTAGATCTATCAAAAGCATACGACTGGCTAAGCTGGTCTTACCTCCAAGGAATCCTGAAAGCCTTTGGCTTCGATCCCAGATGGATAAACTGGATCTATTCTATGATATCAACCCCTGTGTTTTCAATCCTCCTGAATGGAGCTCCGACTGAGGCATTTAATGCAACAAGGGGGCTAAGACAAGGAGACTTGATGTCCCCTTTCTTGTTCATATTGGTAGCTGAAGGATTAGGAAGATATGTAAAAGAAAAGGTGCAAGGAGGTCAACTTAAAGTCTTACGCATGTGGGGTAATGACCTTCCATTAACACATCAATAGTTTGATGATGACATAATGATGTTTGGGAAAGCAACCCTCAAGGAAGCCAGAGTCCTGATAGACATCTTGCACAATTTCACGAATTCTTTAGGAACGCAAATCAACAAAGAGAAGTCGAATATCTTCTTCTTTAATACAACAACCCAATCCCAAGATTTCCTGGTGAGAACAATGGGCTTTCGTATAGAAAACCTCCCTTGGAAATATCTAGGGATCCCGCTAACTCTCAACCCGATCAGAGCGGAAAATTGGAAAGAACTTCTAGCAAAACTCCAAGGGAGTCTTTAGAGCTGGAAATTTAGGACTGTAAATATGGCGAGTAGAGTCATACTGCTAAAAGCAGTGCTTCATTCAATCCCCATATACCAATTATCAATTCAAGTTGTCCCTAAAATTGTATGTCATGGAATGATCAACATCTTCAAGAAATTCCAGTGGCAAGGGCCACACTCAGTAAAAAAATGGGCATTTCTATCTTGGAATTAGCTATGTAAACCAAACAAAGTGGGAGGGTTGGGACTCTGAGACCCATATATGCTAAACCAGATAATGGGGGCTAAGTTATGGTGGATATGGATTCAAGAAGGTACAAACCTATGGAAATAAATATGGGGGATAAAATATGGAATGCCAAGATCAATAGAAGGAAGATTAAGAGTCTAGGAAAACATAAAGGGGTCGGCTATATGGAATCTGGCATCTAAAAAATGAGAGTTGATAGGAAATCATAGTTTTTGGGAAATCAAGGGAGGAGACAAAGCTAGATTCTGGCAAGAGACATGGTAGCAGAGAGAGAAATTATTCAGTAGGCCAGACCTAATAGATATATTCCTATATACAAACAACCCAACAAATCAGTCGGTGAAAAACTATTGGGGAACGGATATAGGGGAACAATGGAGAAAATGGAAGAGGAAACAAGATTGGCCTAGCGCACTAGAGTCGATTTAATGGGAAACCTATGAGAAGGAATGGAGTTCCAAAAAATAGCAATAACAAAAGGATCAGACATAATAAGGTGGGGATATAGAATAAAAGGGATGTTCACCATCCAAGAAGGATACCATCTGCAAGCAGCACATCATCAACAGCAAGGGTTACCCATATGGGAACGAATCTGGAAGGATAAATTGTGGCCCAAAATAGCCTTCTTCCTATGGGTTGTCCTGCACGGAAGAGCACTAACATGGGATCAATTACAGGTAAGGGGGATGCAAGGACCATCAGTCTGCTGCATATGTGAAAGACAAATGGAATCGATGGAACACTTATTAAATTCTTGTAGTTACAGTGAAGTTCTATGGTAGTATCATGAACAACTATTCAGCCATAGAGACAAGGATCAATCAAGCACGAAAAAAAATGGAAAAATGGAGAAGGAAGCCTTACTAGAATCCCATCTTGAACCAAGCCTGGCAGATATCCCTTAGATTCTTGCTCTGGGTGGTGTGGAAGGAAAGGAACCGAAGAATTTTTAAAGGGGAAAAGAGAACAACAGTAGAGTTATGGGGAATGATAGTTCAGAACATTCGAGAAACGATTCTTACTAAGAACTGGTACCCATATGATTGGGAAGCCACTCCATAGGAATGTCGTATAATGGAAAGGTTAAGCTTGAATCCAAGCATGTTGATGGCCAATTCATGGAAACAGAAACCTACTCCTATGACTCCCCAACCCTTTTCGTATTTCCCCAGGAAGAGTTCATAAAACTAAACTTCGATGGTGCAACTAAAGGGAATCTGGGGCTACAGGTTTAGGAGGGGTGTTCAGAGACCATCAAGGCAACATCATTCGAATGTATGCTATGGATTGTGGAATAGCGAGTAACAATGAAGCAGAGCTCTATGCACTAAAGCGGGGGCTAGAAATAGCTTGGAGAGAAAATTTCCAGAAACTAGAGGTGGAAGGAGACTCGAGACTGGTAATAGACATAGTGAAAAAAACTTCAGCAAGGAACCAAATGGGAGAAGATAAGCCAAAGTTGGAGGACGGAAAGGTTGGTTCAGGATATAGGAAATCTAATACAAAGGATAGACTATATTATTCTGACACATGTTTGAATATCGGGGAATGTGGCAGCAAACTACCTAGCCAACTGGGGATGTGGCAAAACCGACAAAAACTTTGATATAAGGGGCAATGACTTAAGTCGAATAGAATGAATGAGTAGTCTTGTGGAAATATTGAGAATCGATAAAGAAAAAGGAGAGAACCCCCGATCAGGGTGTGGCGAGGAATGGTGGGTAGAGGTAAGAGAGGAAGGACATATGGAAGGGGTGTTGGAAAGCATACGTGGAGAACCAGGAAATACAGGACGACAGGAGCAGCTAGAAGTGGGAAGGCAATGATGATAGACATTAAATGGAAGGTAAGTGGGTGCTTAGTTTGAGACCCACACGCGAAGGAAAGGGAGGCGGCCAGCGGAGAAAAGAAAGTGGTGGGTACCTTGGGAGTGAGGATGGGTAGGTGGGAGAGAAAATTAAAGGAAAAGGTGGCAAGGTTGATGGGAATTTGCATGCAGGAAGCAGAGGTTGAACATGCAATTAGAGTTGGCAAGCGCCGAGAGTTGGGGGGCGTCGACTAGCATTCAACCTTCGCTTGTAAAACCTGGTATGTGCCTCCAGCCCTCCCCTACGTCGGTAAGGAAATAATGAATTGGAATTTGAGACGAATTTCGATTGCAAGAAGAAAAGTAATGAGTTATGTAGAAGAATGTTGGTTAATTATTATGGTTTCCCTAGTTGAAATAAGAAACGAAGCTTCTTGGATCCCTTGGGTTATTAGTCTGTTAACCTAGGTAGGGGTAGACCTAATAGCTATCCGGCAGGGTGGGGGGGGGTGGGGGAAGAGAAATTTGAACATCGTATGAAGGTCGCAAGGTCCTGGGGTAGAAGGAGATTATCGGGCCAAATTGACTCAGATAGCATAGTCATCCTAAGATTATTTCTCTGTACATGTATGAGGAACTTCTTATGGCAGTTAAGGAAGGTTATCTGGATTGGGTGGGAGGGAAACAAAGGGAACTGCGAGAGGCCTGGTGTGAAACCAAACCCTAGTGCAACCTCTAGCCTACTTGACTGGACGCACCCTGTCAGATTAGTGTTGAAGCAAGACCTAGAATTGGCTGGGAGAATCTGGAGAAGCCACTGGCCCCCCGACTGGGGAGGGGAAAAATCCCAAACCTAGAGGTGGCTAAGCATTATCGGGGGGATTGCTTGGAGAAGGTCAAGAATCTTGCTACCTAGAGACAAAATTGTAGATTTTTGGAATAGGATAAAGCAATTTCTTTCTCTCTGGGGCAGAGAAAACCAAGAGAGAAAGACCTCTGGGAGTCCCGATGGTAGGGTTGGTAGCATAGGATGCTTGAGGCTCAGGGAGGTCTTGAGGGATTCGGTCAAGGGGGAAAACTAACTGCCAAAGTGTAGCAACCCTGAAGATGGAGGAACTTTCTCTATCTTGCTAGCCTATGAGGGTAGAGAGGGGCACCTAGGAGTCGTCTGGGGAACAAGTAGTAGAGATGGCATAGAGTGGAGGACAAATATTGTACTGGAGCAGTCTCAACTTGAAATTGCGGGGAATAATGTTGGGAATTCGGGAAGGAATAAGGCCAATTCTTAGACCATAAAACAAAGCATGAACACAGGGAATTTTGTTAAAACCAAGACCAAAACCCATATCATAAAATATTATTCATATACTAAGGATAATTTCATTCTGGTTTATAATGTCTTAATTCTGGTTTACATTATAGGTAGCATAAATGCCAATGTTCAGAAGGCTCTGGCGAAACGAAATTGCATCACAAAAGTGCTCACCAGGCCTCAGTCTAGGTGTGCAGGAACAACAGGAGCAGTGAGAAGACAAATATGGCTAAGGAAGGAAAACAACAAGGAAGGAAAGGGAACAGAAGAACGAGAAAGACAGAGAAAAAAATGAAAGGCCTGGAGCCATCCACAAGCAAACCTCTGAGGAAAAGAGGAAGGAAAATAGGATAAGAAAGTATGCAGAATCTCATCAATGCCTACTATGTAGGAACCTCAACTGAAGTGAAAGTAGTTATTTCTGAATGGGAAAGAGAGTTAAATTCCAACATTAAGAATGAAGAGATTCAAGCAAAAGAATGGGAGACAATAATTAAGGATCCAGGCAATACCCGAGGTCGCCAAACATTGTTTCGGCAAACCATCCAACAATATTGGGTTATGAAAAACATCCTGGCTAAAGCAATGACCACTTACAAGGAAAGAGAAGAACCAGAAGAGGACAAACCAGCAAAACCAAGCCTAAAGGATCTCTAGAAGGAGATTTAGTCAGTTCAAATGCAACTGTATCATAACAACCTCTTCCTGAATAGAATTGAACAGCAGCTCCAGACTATGATGCAAAGTGAAGTACCTAGGTCAAGTGCAAAAGGCCCGACCCTAGTTGAATCCTTAGATGAATGAAGCAGTCTAGTTAGTCAAATTTTGTTTTTATAACAGTTAGCATTTACTTTTCAAGGATGAAGCATAGAGAAAATAAGGTAGCCAATGTATCATGGATGATAAGAATTACTCTGTTTAAATTTTGGACAGTGTTTGATGCAAATGGTGGCCAACAAACCTGGTTTCCTGTGAGCAGGTTGAGGCCACTAGCAGAATTTTGAAAACCAATCTACCAAGCTTACACAAAAACAAAAAAAAAAACAAAAAAGCATGCTTCATGTTGGCCTGTAAAAAGTGTCTTTTAGTGCAATCGACATGTATGTTATTATAATACAATTTTAAAAATAAGTTATTTTAATTATAAAGTCATCCATATTATTATATATATATATATATATATATATATATATATGGTTGAAGGGAAAGTACCCCTAGAGTCCTTTGGGCTGAGACTCTACCAGACTGAAAATTGCTTATACAAAGAAACACACACACACAGCCATCTTTTTTACTTTTAAGCAAATTCTAATGTTTAGGGTACATACCTAAGGTCCTACGTCCGAGAAGACCGTTAGGGTGCAAACCCTTCTTGGAGTTCCCTTCTTCTTTCTCTGACCTGCAAGACAAACAAATCAAAGAACACAACAGTACATGTATAGAAGTTTATGTATAAATCATCTTTATGCTATAAAGTTAGTTATAAATAATCTTTAAGTAACTACTTTCATAAGAATTCAACACAAGAATCTCATAAGCATAAAGAAAAATTATTCGGGAACAAAGACGTGTTTCTTTATATATAAAGGCAAATAAAGTACATATATCGGAAAGATATCACCTGAACACCTTCAGCAGGCTCCAAGCAAGCCTCCTCCCGGATTCGTTCCAGCCTCCAGCCTCCAACAAGAGCTCCTTCCAAGTCTTACTCAATGATGATGTCAAGGATGAATGATCACCAATACACATGGAAACAAGGGTTTCCTATGCAAAATGGGGGAAGTGCAAAATGCACCAAGGACTTCAGACCTGGTCTAAGGGAAAAATCTCAGCATAATAATCTTGCTCTCCTTTCTCTCTCCCTTTGGCCTTCCCTTTGATGTCTTTTTATACCCTCTCCAGAGTAGTTTTTTAGTTAGGAGTTGGTTGGGAACAGTTGGGCCACGGGCACTAACAGGTGATCCAGCAGGTAAACCCGCGATCACCGCCCGAAAAAGAGGAAATTATATTTTTTTAAGTGTTTTAATAGATACACGCGGGTTGGGTATGACAGACCCGCGTGTACACGCGTTTAACACAGGGCAAAGTCGCGTATAGGGAATAAAACACTGTTTTTTAAATTTTTGGACCAGGTCTGGAAGGAGGGGTTGCCCTAGGCCATAAGTGCAGCATCACAAACCATAAGAGTGAGATTTGGAGCTATAACAATATATATATATATATAGACGAAAATTTTTGTGACCCACCCATATAGCATTGCATGAACAATTTTTTAAAGTATTTCGATCAATTACTTATCTCAAGATTCAATTAAAAAACAAAAATATGATTGAAACAAGTTTTATTCAATTTTGAAAGATGTCATGTAAACAACAAGTAGGTTTTATTCAACAATATTTACTTTGAGATTATCTACAAGAGCTTAGTCATAACATGATATAAGCCAATCATATTGAAATTTACTATATAGGTCATAAAACAATACATGAAAATATTTCTATAATGCTATCATCTTTCCTAAATTTACAAGTAGTTATCAAAGTGTTTCAATCAATTCCTTCTGATGGAAATAAGTTTTATTCAATTTTTAAAAACTCAAAATCATTGAAATAAGTTATATATTCAATTTTTAAATGTGTGGAGATGTAAAAGTTACAAATAAAAGATTTATTTGATTTTATTTTGTTTGAGGTTTTCTACAAAAGCTTCGTCATAATGCACATTGTCAATATTTTTTTTTCACTTACATTGAAATCAATGCACAATGTTAAACTAATTACCTTAAAAGTAATGTGCACCATATATCTAGTTACATCAAATAAAAAATCAACATCTTCATTGAAATCAATGCGTCTAATGCGAGCAATCAAATAGGATGATAAATTAACATCTACACTAAAATCAATGCATCTAATGGAAAAAATCAAACAGGATTATAAATCAACATCTACTCTGAAATCAATGCATCTAATGTTGCAAGAAAATAAATAGGATTAGAAATCAACATTTGCACTTAAATCAATGCATCTAGTGCTAACAATCAAATAGGATTAGGAATCAACATCTATACTAAAACCAATGCATCTAATGCAATCCCAATCAAACAAGATTAGTGTCGTAGCGGAAAAAGTCGTTTGCGCGGACACAACTGACCTCCCTAGGAGTCTAAACTCTCTAGCGACAAACAAGACAAAATGGAGCGATCTTTCTCTAAATACATCTTTTAAAACATGAAAACTAAAAGTGTTTAGGCTTACCTTATTCCAAAACGCTGTTGTTGTAGTCCGTCCTTGCCGATCCGGATGAGCTCCTCCTTCACATCAATTCCCGCAACCACAAACAATCAAACAATTACCAAGCACTTGCATCTCATATAATAAAACATATATTCAACATGCAGACCAAGGAACACATGAAATAACTCATTAACACAAGCTATTGAGAAAAATGAACCAGTTTGTATTAATAACGAAACAAAGAAACTCTTACAACCTGGCCTTGGTGTTGTGCAAGTTCCTCCCAGGGTCCATCAAGGGTTTTCCTCTACTTTGACAAAGCTCACCCACTTCCAAGTAGAATCAAGCAAAGACAATCTCTCCTCACAAGGTTCTAAATGGGAGTCCTAATTCCTGCAGCATTTACCCAAAGAAAATGTATAGCTTCAACCTCCCCTCCCTCTGGCTCAATGCCTTTATTTATAGTGTTGTAAAGAGGTTATTCAGGTCCATCATCAATGGGATAATCCCCCTCTTTGGGTGGGATAGCTCCCTTATTGATGGGATAAGTTCCTCCTTAATAGGGATACATGAACCAACTGGAGGCGCATCCATTTCATCAAACCGACCTCTAGAAAGTTCTAGAAGTAACCACAAGTAACTTTTTTAAGATGAAACTTGCGCATTTTGCCTTTTACAGAAGGACGCACCTGTCCCTTAACATACAGAGCGTCCAAGGACGCAGACTTTGTGAACATTGTGAGCGTCCCCGCAGGTAAGGCTTGAGAGAACCTGCGTCCCCAGAGATAAACACATTTTTTACAAGACTTTCTCTCTTCTTTGAGTTTGAGATGGATAGCAGAGGCATAAGACTTGCCTAAGAGGGTAGCATGACTGTTGATTGAGCCATACTAACTGTAAATAGTCATGGTGACATTTTTTAGTGTAACAGATTGCCCCCTAAAGTGCGAAGCCTGGAATAGATTAGGGTTTTGTAATTCTAGGAAGGGTGAAGCGCTTTATCATTTAAGGATTGTCTTGTGGATGACCTGGTTGGAACCTGCAATTTTCAACACAAAATACATGTATAAGATTATATCATCACTGAGGTAGGCATTCCCATACTCAGATTCAAAACTTTAACTAATGGACTAACTACTCTGATACAGGAATGATCTTGCAGTACATCATTTTTATAGACTTTTGTAGACACAGTATGGACGCAGCCATCTGTTTATGATTAGTCTACATAGATAATGAATACAAAACTCCTCGCAGCCTGGATGGTAGAAACTAGATCCAGGGTCTTCACTTCTACTTCCCGAATTGGTACGATTCTAGCCATGTGATTAAATGATTTGATGTCGAACATGTTAGAAACCACTTGATTACCAGTCGATGATGTAAACTGTTAACAAGCGTGAGAGAGACCACCAGTAATGTCAATGGTTCTCAAAGTACCAAGCACAACCCGTGAAATGTGAATAGATGTTTTGATGTCGAACACTTCACGGAATCCTTTGATCGAAAGTCAATGATGTAAACTGACGTCAAAGGCGAGAAACCTGCCATTGATGCATGCAGACTTCAAGGTACTGTCGATTCCTAAGTCATCTTTCTAGATAATGTGTCGATGTCGATAGAAAGCGACCCGTTGCAGGCAAGCCCGCAACACGAAATCATTGTTCAAGTTGAAGAAATGTTGCTGTAAGGACTGACTCAGGGATGGTCAAATGGATGACAAGTATTTTGCAGATGAAAGTTTTGCTTGCAGACCTCTTGAACACATAACGACACGACAGATGGCTTGGTGACGAATAACTCAAAGTTAATCCCCGGAACCCGGTTAAAGACTTTCAAAGTGGTTTGATCAACTGTGAGGTAAAAGATTTCCCAACCCAGGTGAATGAAAAAGTGTCGTGTTCAAGAGTGGTAATAAAGTTTCTTTTGAGACAAAAGGTAACAAACAGGTTCATTCTTCTCTCTTTTCCCCCACCATTTCTGGCAAGTACCTCTTTATTTTTAACAAGCTTGAGGAGGATAACATATGCTTGATTATAAGCTCATCCTTCGGACGAGTCCAACCTAGTTTAAATTCGAACCCTAGGAAGGAGTGGTTCGTTCCTGTTTGTAATTGAACAGGTCCTCTACTGTAAAAGTTTAACGAGCCCAGTATAGGAAAAACTCGGCGTTTTTCAATTTTAGAGAGTCTGAAAAAACTAAAGGAGACTCCACGTTGAACTTTTTCGTACATTTGTGTCCCTCAAGCCCGAAAAAGTATAAAATAATACCTGGGGGAACCGCTTGATCTTGCGACCAAGGAGTACTTTCATAATAGTGTCGTTGACCTGAAAAGTAAAAAGCGATCAAGGACACGTCGTTTTATTTCCTTATCGAGTTTGAAACGACAAAAACCCGGCAATCTTTTCCTGATTTTGCGGTCAGAAAAGAGCTAAAAGGGGACCGTCTTTTAATTCCGTTTTAACGAGTGTAAAAGAAACGCTCGGCGATCTTTTCATGTTTTAGGAGTCAGAAAAGGGCTTAAAAGATGACTCTGATATTTTTGTTTGTGAAAAATGACAATTTCCCTCGAAATCCCTTTGTCCTGCACAAAAGCAACACATTACTCATACCTGTTTAAAATAGGCAAAAATACATCGAAAACATCTTTTCATGGTAAAAAATGAACTAATTCATCCAAAAAACCTATAAAAAGACCTTTTACCATGTCATTTTTACCGTTTGACTGTTGAGGTTGAAAAAGGAGCTTTTGACAAGAAACTTCCCGTGGTCGCTGCGGAAAATCCGACCGTCGGAATCGAACGCCGTCTTATCCAGGTATTTTACACATCCTACTCTGCATTTCTATCCGTTTAGAATTAATTTTTAGGTCTTAGTTTCAATTTTTGGGGGGGTTTTGGTTTTGGAATGCGCCTCTCGGCGGACGCGGGTGCCCTTCGGGTGACCCGCGTCCCCCGACTTTTTCCTATATAGGAAAACGGTCGGAAGACGCAATCCGCCTTCAGGCCAGCCGCGTCCGGGCGCCCTGTGCTGTAAAGGCGGGGTGCGTCTTCCGTGAAACGCGCATTTCAAAACCCCAACCCCCTCAAATAACTATCTAAAAATTCCCAAATCAATTTCTAATGACTATTTCTGGTGTGCAGGGCATTAACCATGTTAGATTGGAGAGAAAGAGAGCATGTAGAGGATGATGAAGCTGCAATAAATCATCAACCTTCCCTGGATGCCCTAAGAGCATGCGGGTTATACAAATACTGGACCATACCGGGCATGAGGGGCCAGGTAAGATTCTTGGAATGGCTGGTTGAGCGATGGAACGTTCAAGAACAATGCTTTTACATAGGAGGGCACCAGCTCGAGATAGAGCCCTCGGATGTATACTTTCTCACTGGCTTGCCGAACAGAGGCGAGCAACTCAGTCTTGCGGGGACTAGGCCGGGTGGCCAATCCCTTGATAGTCTCCGCGACGAGTGGTGCACACCTGGGGCTCACCATTCGAAAGGCATAGAGATAAAACACATCACTTTGCGTGAACTCAAAGTCATAGCGTTCACGGTTACCAGAATTTGCGGCGCGGCCGCTTTACACATTGCTTCCGGATCCCAAATGCGGATGGCAATTGACTGTTACCAAGGCACCATTTTCAACTGGTGTGAAGCTGTGTCGGCTCATATGAAGAGCCAACTGACCAAGGCAAAGAACGGACGACTAAAGACTTTTGGATATGGGCCTCTAGTCGTGAGCTTTGCCTTGGAGAGAGTTCCAATGCTGATCCCTCAGCAACTCACTGTTGATATCTTGGGTCCTCGGGAGCCAAAGCTGATACGATGGGTTGCGGTGATGGCCCGGCATCCTGACGAGGGCACGGCGGTGGTTCGATTCTCAGATAGTTACTTTCACTGGTTAGAGGACCAGGTTTTTTCGATACAGGACTTTCCGTATGCCGGAGTGGATTTTAGAGGTGATCCGGACATGGTTCTTCCACAGGGAGAACAATGGGATGACAGAGGTACTTTATTTTCCACAAGTTTTTAAATTATGTATTTTTTTTTGTTTTTATATATATCGTCTCAAAACTGACAGTAAAAATTTTCAAAATGCAGATGTTGGTCCACAGCGCCAGCCAACCTCCGGCCTTTTGAGAGAGACATCCAGCTGCACCGGTACCGGCCCCACAGGACGCGACTGCAGAAGTACTAGCTGAGTTGGAGCATGATCTAGAGCGTCTCACGGCAGATATACCTGAGACTACTATGGATGACATTCCTATCAGGCTTCAGCGCTTTGTAGTCGCAGTCCCTGGACCGTTTAGGAGATTTTTGCGTAAGGTAGCCCGTGCAGTGGTGTCGTATAGGGAGCACCACCAGTGATTGACTAGTCACTTTTGTGGACACATGTGACATTTTGACTTTTTGTACTATCATTTTGCCGATCATAAGGTGTTTTCAACCTATGATCGAAGACGATGTATATATTTTTTGACACACTCCTATCTATATATATCACTATTACCGGCTTATCTTGTTTAACATATGTGATGAAATGTTTTTAAATTTACTTGCATGATTATCGTAAATGTCTGTCCAACATTCGAGAAGCAATTGCATCTGCTAATGTATTTAAAGACCTTGGAATATGCTGATATTCAATGTAATCAAATTCACGTTCCAAGAGACGCACTCTCAAAAACAACCTTAATAACACAGGATTTCTAATGGCATAAACTCTATTAAGCTGTAATACAACAAGTTCAGAATCTAACCTCACTATCAAACGTCGAATTCCAAATGAAATAGATTCGGATAATAATTCAACCACTGCACTGTATTCTGCAATGTTGTTCGTTGTTTGACCGAGGCTTACCCCATGCATAGAAACTAACTCGTCAGAGGGCGAATAGATAACCCAAGCTGCGGAAGAGATATTCCGTGTACTACGACAAGCACCATCAGCAAATCCAATGTATGTTTGGAGAGGCGTCGACATCTGCAATATCAAGAGTAAAACCAAGATAAGCCAGAATAACGACGAAAAACACACTCTCTAAGCTAAGCACACTGACTAAACTAACAAACACGCTAGCTAGAAAGAAAATCTAACCTATCTAAAAATTTCTCCATACCCACCATTTAAGCATAATACCTCTTTAGGTAAAGTCCATTTCTGGGTTTACCCAAAGAGTCCCCATCAAAATCAACCAGCTCATAAGCCCCTTTTGCTAGCTTTCGCTTTACAATGTAGGGTCCATGCCACATAGGAACGAATTTTCCAGCACCTAGCTTATCGTTAGCTTGATCATATAATAGCACTAGGTCTCCCTCCGAAAAACTTCGAGGGGTTACATTTCTATCATACTGAGCTTTCATTCGTTTCGCGTGAGTCTCGATTGCCAATGTAGCGTCACGTCGAGTCTCATCTAATTTAGCTAAGTACAATAAACGTTTCTCCTCTTCGGAAGTAGCTGGAAGTAATTCGACAGCCATTTGAAGTGATGGGATTTCGCATTCAATGGGTAACACAGCTTCCAAGCCATAAACTAGCTGGAAAGGAGTGAACCCTGTTGAATTTTTCACTGAGGTTCGGTATGCCCATAGCGCTGAAAATAACATGTTGTGCCAATTCGACCGATGGACACCAATGGTTCGTCGGATCATGATAACTAGAACTTTGTTGATAGACTCAACCAAACCGTTGGCTTGCGGATAATAAGGAGTAGAGCTATCGTGGCGCAAACCAAGCTGGCTTGTAAGCTCAGTCATCATGATGTTTCGAAAATGGCTCCCATGGTCAGTAATGATTGCTTGTGGGACACCAAACCTAGTTATGATATGATTGAATACGAAAACTGCAGCTGTTTTGCCGCTTGCGTCGAATGTAGGCATCGCCTCGGCCCATTTAGTAAAATAATCAACCGCGAGGATGATATACGCATGCCCCCCGGCCGAGTGAGGGTTACAAGTAATAAAGTCGATACCCCATTTGGCGAATGGACCAACGGCAATTATAGGGTGGAGAGGAGCAGGTGGAGCGCGCATCTTGCGATCAAACACTTGACAGTTGTGGCACTTCCTGACGGCAATGATACAATCTTTAAACATAGACGGCCAGAAATAGCCAGCGCGCAACACCTTCTGAGCTGTGGCATACCCAGACATATGACCGCCACATGCTCCAGAGTGACAATCATTCAAAACCTTCTCAGCCTCTTCGTGAGTTAAACAACGTCGAAAAACTAAGTCTGCCCCCGGCGATAAAGTGTATCTCCAATAATTCTGTATGGCTGGGATTGAAACCGAATTTTTCGACGTTCCGCTTTGGAAGCTTCAGGCCGAAAGGTTTGGGTTTGGAGATAGATGATTATATCCCCGTACCACGGATCTACAGTACTGATAAGAAACAAAGATTCGTCCGCAATGGACTCTTCTGCCACAGTCTCTGTGTCAGCACTCGGGAAATCACACATCAATTCCGCAAAAACTAAGGATTTCTTAGACTTGGACTTCTCGAACTCCAAGTCGAACTCTTGCAGGATAACAATCCATTTAGAGTACTTGCCCCCTAGCAGTTGTTTTGTCAAAATATAAATCATAGGGTTGCAATCCGAAATAACTGTAGTTTTACGGAGAAGAATGTAGTGACGGAAACGCTGGACAGCTTGAACGGCTGCCAGGGCCAATTTCTCCACATGCGAATATTTTAACTCAGTGGGATTTAAGGTCCTACTAAGATAATATATCACATGTTCCGCTCCGAATTCATCTTCTTGAACTAACACCATTCCAATGGTGGAATGCGAAGCTGCGAGGTATAAGAAGTAGTCCTGGTTGTAGTTGGGAGGATGCAACAACGGTGCATGGGTCAACGCGTGTTTAAGTGCATCAAAAGATTGTTGGGCAATCTCGTCCCAAAAGAATTGTGCGTTCTGTTTCAACAACCGTGTAAAACCTTTAGTGACCTCGGCGTAGTTTGGGATGAATCGGCGTAAAAAGTTCGCTTTCCCTTGCAAACTTTGGAGTTGGCGCAAACTCGAAGGAGGAGGCAATTTGATGATAGCCTCGACTTTCGAGGGATCGACGCGAATGCCGGCTTTTGAAACAACAAATCCCAGCAATCGACCTGTTTCTATACAGAAAACACACTTGTGGGGATTCAACCGAATTCGATAATGCCTACACCTCATAAAGATTGCTCGTAGGTGGACAAGGTGATCAGCTCGATGTAAAGAATGAGCAGGCAAATCATCGAGATAGGGTTGCACAATGTGCTTGATGTCATGAAATGCATAAGACATCGCCCGTTGAAAAGTGGCCCCGGCATTCTTAAGCCCAAAAGGTAACTTGCAATAAGCAAATGTCCCCCATGGACAAATGAATGCCGTTTTTGGTTGGTCGGCAGGTAGAATATTGATTTGATTATAGCCCGAAAAACCATCCATGAAGGAAAACATTTCACTTCCGGCACAATCATCAATAATTTGATCGATATAAGGCGTAGGATAGTTGTCTTTTGGACAAGCTCGATTTATATCCCTATAGTCGATACAGATTCTTATTGTTCCTTGTTTCTTGTTGACCGGAACAATATTCGATACCCAATCCGTTAACGGGATCGGATAAATGAAACCTGCTTTCAACAGCTTTTCGACTTCTGCTTTAATCGCAGCCGCTTTTCGAGGGTGAATCTGACGCAACCGTTGCCGGACGGGTTTAGCATCCGGGTAGGTCTTTATTTCATGAACAACAATGGCAGGATCAATTCCCGGCATTTCCTCGTAAGACCAGGCAAACACGTCGCGGAATTCTTGGAATAGGGCCTTGTAAGTTTGGATTTCATCTTCTGTACATGCGGCACCTATATGAATGTTTTCCTCGATTCCGGGCTTCACTGAAATATCAATGGGAATAGTACGAGAAATATTCCCCAAATTCAACTCTGAATCAGAATGTTTCGTTGGATCCTGAGCGTCTTTGACATATTCAGCGGTAAAGATAGATGAAAAATCATTTTCAAATGCATCATCCTTAGGTAAAAACGAAGATCTGTGATGGAGATCCTCCCATGGTAGATCGTCTACACTTAGGATTTCGCGAAGTTGTTCGTCAGATGACACGACTTCGGGAAACGCTATCCGTTCTAAGGGTGAGGTGAAAAGTGACTCTTCACTGACCACATTCATTTGGTCGATTTCGGTTGAATGCGAGTCGGTAAAAGACATGACAGCTTCATAAGCAATTTCATATGGACTCAAAGGCATAGCATCACCGAATGAGTCTATCTCAGAGTCAGATGGGACAATCCAAGGATCATCATAAATAATGTTTTCTGATGTAATCATATGAATTGTTGCAAATGAAGGGTCTACGTTGAGTGGAGGGAGAGGAAAAGTTCCCAGTAAACCGGAAT
Source organism: Pinus tabuliformis (assembly GCA_031772625.1). NCBI lineage: Eukaryota > Viridiplantae > Streptophyta > Pinopsida > Pinales > Pinaceae > Pinus > Pinus tabuliformis. The sequence goes on from CM062809.1 coordinate 1,265,932,664, forward strand.
CCTTAACTAAACCTACACCAACGTCCCTATAAGGGATTGTCGTCTTACCGACATGCTGGATACTCTCTGAAGAGGCTGGGTCGGATGAAAAGTATGTCAGCTGATCAATAGTCACGATCTTACCGTTATGTGGAAACTTAATTACTCTGAAGACCGATGAAACGACCGCTGTCATAGCATATGACCAACTTCGACCCAAAAGAAGGTTGTAGTCTAGAGGGGCATCAACCACTTCCACATCCAGACTAACGGTTTTACCTTCTACCCCTATAGGCAATTCTTGTAGAATACCAAACGGACGGAACCCACGGCCATCAAAGGCCTTAAGGATGGTGGGGGATTGGTTCAACGAAGGAGAACCAAGCGATCTCCAACATTGAATCGACATAATACACGTAGAAGCTCCCTCATCAATCACAGTCCGATGAATAGGCCTGTTTTTGACTATCACTGGAATTTGGAAAGCCATTTGATGGGGGAGACGTGGCGTACTATTTTCTAGATCAAAGATCATTAGGTTCGGGTCCTGAACATCGACAGCTCCGATAGCCGACAAAAGCAATTTTCGTTGTGCTGGGCATGATTGCAGCACTTCTAACGCCGACATTGCTGAGGGTGAAACAGCTAAGTCCTCAACAATGTTGTAATTCTGGGCAGCTCTCGCATGTGGATTGAAAGCAGACCTTCGAAGTACACCCTTGGCGGGCGGTTTAATTACTAAGTCTGGGTTAGGTTTTTCGATCTGTAGTGGATCGGAACCAGGAGCTGAGGTTGATGGGTTAGAGTGAGAAGATTCTGCTTCCTTACCATCAACAGGAGCCTTACTACCATAATCTTGCGATCGAGTCGCAATCCTCACATGAGACATCATCAAAATGGGTTCTTCACTGGCATTCGAAGAAGAACCTATCATCTTATTCTCCTGCTCTGGAAATGGATTCTTTAACACAGCAGGAGTGGGAGAACCTTTGACTATTTTCACAACCTCGGCCCGATGAGGGCAATCTCTCGTAAAATGATCCTCTTCACAAATAAGACAAGGATATCGAGGTTTGCGCTTTTCGTCATTGGTTTCCGACTTTTCTGTTTTCTCCTTTGGAGCCTTGTCTGCTTTAGCCTTCTTCTTTCCTTTCTTCTTTCCACCGTTTTTTGATTTGGCCGTAGATGACTCTACAGCGTGAATGTCGGCGGTAAGTTCAGGAGGAGAAGACTCTCCTGTCGGAGAATCAGGCAAAGTGATAATTGGAGTATTTGAAGCCTTGGAAGACTTCTTCTTGCTCTTCGTAGTCACGATACCAATCATACCATCAGCGGCATGAGATCCCGAAGGAGCAGCAGCGATTTGATTCGACTTTGGAAGATCTGGAATCTTCTCGTGTAACGTACCCGACTGAGTGTAAACTAAGTCAAGGTATTGTGCCTGAGCAATGACTTGCTCCTCAGTAACTACTCCGGCCTTAGCTACATCTTCAGTAATCTTCGGTAATAATGATTTGACAAACCATTCAGCTAAGATTTGGTCCGGGATAAAAACTTTCACTAACCTCCTACGACGTCTCCACTCATGGATGTGATCAGAAATGTACGTGGACGTCGATTGTTTTAGTGAAGTTAATAACTCCGTGCCGTTATCGTATCTGACCGACAACTGAAAGTGAGTTAAGAACGAGGTAGCTAACTGGCTAAAGTTGTAAAAAGAGGCCCGTGGTAACTCAATGTACCACTTGGCCGCGAGACCAATGAGTGTACGTTGAAAAAGACGTAAGCGGATCGAATCATCCGAGATAGAATTTGAAGCACACCAGAGGTGGTAAGTCATCACGTGATTGGACGGATCCTCTCCAGACTTACCTTCGAACTTGGGTATATCACTGGGCAACTTATTTGGCATTGGCGGCCAGAACTGAAGATATTGAATTGGATCGTTCGTTAGGCGCGTCAAGTCTGGTAAATCCAAAGTTGCGATAAACGGTAACTGCCGGTTAGGATCTCTAAAACTCTGGGTCACAATACCAGCCCCAGGAGGAGGATATCCAGGATAACTAGGAACAGGAGTCGCATTTGGGATATTATATCCTCCTGGAAAACCAGGATTAACCGGACCGTACTGGGGTTGTTGAGGTTGTTGATAAGTGTACCCAGGATACGGTTGATACTGGTAAACTGGTTGTTGGACAGCTTGCCCATGTTGGTACTGTCCCTGGTACGGAGGTTGAACAAATTGAGGTTGAGTAGTGACAACCGTACTTATACCAGGCTGACCTACAGGCATCTGGACCGTGGTTTGAATCGTAGATCCAGACAACGGTAAAGATGTCTGAGGTGTGGTAACAGGGACAGTAGAAACTGGAGCCGTCGATACTCCAGAAGTAAGTATGGTAGATGTAGCGGTAGTTGCAGCAGCCGTTTGAGATGGAGTACTAGGTGCAATTGACGGCTGAGTAACTACCGAAGTTACAGAAGTTTGAACATTTGGCTGGACAGGTTGCGGTTGCTGGGTTGGACCAGAAACTACGGGTTGTCCAGCTTGAGGAACCATCTGTACACTTGGCTGCAACACCTGTTGACCCTGTGATGGATCCCACACTAACATTCCAGGGTATTGACCCGTAACAGGTTGAGGATACTGAGATCCATAACCAGATTGAGGGTAGGATTGATAATTGTAAGGTGCAGTTCCAATACTTGGAACATATGACTGACCTTGAGGCGGTTGATAACCTTGACTCGAGTATTGACCTTGGGGTTGATAACCTTGGGGTAAATACTGATACTGGGGTTGACCTTGACCTTGAGGTTGGTACCCTTGAGGTTGATAACCTTGGGGTTGATACCCTTGAGGTTGCCATCCTTGAGGTTGCCATCCTTGAGGTTGATATTGATACTGAGGTTGACCCTAGGGTACATATTGAGGCTGGGGTTGACCTTGAGGCGCGTATTGCACCATAGGTGCATACTGACTTTGAGGTTGCCCCCCAGACACGATTTGTGTACCTTGAGGTTGCCCCCCAGGCGTTAACTGCGGTTGCCCCCTAGGCGGTAATTGGCCACCTTGAGGTTTGGAAACGGGAACTGAACCTGACATCATGTAAATGTCTCCTACACCCAATGGTACATTACCACTGTTTCCAATTAATAACCCACGATCAACGGGTTGAGGAGATGCTCCCGCAAAGGTACCAGAAAGAGATTGATACCCAGTGGGGACAGAAGGACCGCCGTGTAAGAAAGATTCAGGACTTTGAGTAAACACGGACGACTGACCAGACATATTTACAGGAGTATAAATACCTCCAGGTGGAAAAGGAGTACGAGGTGGAGAAAAACGTACCCCTGAGTTGTCTAAATAATTGGTTAACGAAAGGTACCAAGTAGTACTTCTAGGAGGACTGTAAAAGATGGATTCACGCTCCCTTAGATCAATAGTAAGTTGACCTTCAAGGTGAGAGACACCTATATCCTCTTCTGGAGCAAGTTCTTCTATAGCAATCAAACCAGAAGGTAGATTTTCAGTGATAATTCTTTCTATTCTTGGTGAATCTGGAACACTAGAAGTTGGAGTAACAGGTTCAGATATTTCTGGTTCTTCGCCTGTATCACTAGCAGACGAAAAACTACCAACAAGCTCAGAAACTGAAACAGCTTCGGGATTATAACCTGTCTCTAAACTTTGGTAATCTGGATGGACTACCAAGGAAGATTCTCCTTCTTCAGGTGAACCTACTCTACTGTCACTAGGAGGAGTTACAAGGACCTTTAACCCTTCGTACTGACCCGGAATATCTTCAGGAGGTTCACCCCGCGATTTACGGAGTTTTCTTAACAAATCTATTCCGGTAACAATCTCAGGAGACTTGCCCCGAAGTCTACGGGACTGTCTCGGTAATTCCGCCACAGCTAAATATTTTTAACTACAACACACGAAAACAAAGTAAAAATTTCAAATCAAACCACCTAAAGTCTTCTAAAGAAGCAAACAAATTTGAAGCACACACCTAAAGAATCTAGAGCGTCAAACCAAACACAAACAGTAGTCTTCCGGACCAAAAGCGCTAGTTGGTGATGAAGCCCAACCTCACTGGATTCAGTACAGAAATGGCGGGTGGAACAGTTACCCCGGCAACCTGCTTAATGAATAGACCGGCACAAGTTCCTCCACTTTAACCGTCTCGAAGTGAAGTGAACCCCCTGGAAAATCCAAGTGAGTATAACCGACGTCTGCTCCAGGTACAGTGGGACCTTCCCTCCACCGTCACCTCGGTAGAACCCTAAAGATTATGGTCACTAAAGTTACCAATCACAACAATTACACCTGGGGGAACAGTCTAAACTCCGACAGCACGCAAGGGCAGAGTAACAAGCTCAATCCCCTTACCGGCTCCTTGACAGTAATCCAAGGTTTACCGATAAGTGACCCCTGGCTCCTCGACAATGGTTAATCCGAGGTTTACCGTTTGTAATACGTACTGTCTGGCGTCGTTCCCAACGAGGGGGGAATGATCCCCTCACTGGTTCGGACACGAGCTCGTGCTTCTCCTTTAAGAGGAGCTTTCCCAGAGTGAAATTGAAACAATTGGATTTATTCTACTCAAGATAAACTATCTGTTTGGTTTTGTAGTCTTGGAGAGTTAAGTACTCACCTACTCCAAGACCCTAGCCTAAGCTATGTTGGTGTTTCAGAGCCCTAGAAAAATAAAAATTACTAGATTGATTTTAATTTAAGCGTTACTTTTAAGGTTGTTTATTAAGTCAAAAGGTGATGGAAGTGAAACCAGTGGTGTGTTGACTCGACTCGAAACCACTACAAAATGCACTTAGGATGATTTACCCACTACTTTACTTTTTCGATGAATTGCTTAACTAAAAAGTTGAGAGAATGCAATTTTTATAAAAGCAACTTCTTAATTAAAGACAATCAAAGAAACAATTCGTTTGTCTTTTCCAAGCATAAAAACATGACCGCTCTTTACTTGCACGAAAAAACTCTTTTTCTTCCAAAAACTTTAAATGCTACTTGAAACAAAACTTTTAAAAGGAGATGTTTTTGTATTTTTCTTATTTAACGAAAAACATAAATCTATTTTAATAAAAATCAATTGCAAACTATGCAATCTATGAAAATTCACTCAAAAAATAAAAACAAACAAATCAAAAGGAAATTACCCTAATTAAACCTAATGAGGCAAAGCCAACAATGATTATTCTAAGGTGTTTTACTTGATCACAATCAAATCAAGGACTAGCTTATTGCAGAACCAAAAACTAGTCAAAACAAAACTCTAATCTTTTTGTTCTTTTGTAAAATGGAAATCAACACTTTATAAACAAGTAATTCGAAATTTGACCCAAAAGACAACTTAAATGGCAAGCTGCTCACAAAAGGAGACTTTATGACAGGCCCGACTTCTAAGAAGGCTGACAAACCAGAGAGATCTAAGGCTGGACGACTTTCTACCGTCAAAGTCACTACAGGACCTATTCAAAAATCAAACCCTAGGCCTAAACTTCGTTGAAATCCACTAAAACACTCAAAGCTCACAAAACAGGTTCAGGTGAAAATTTTTGACAGGGTACTAAAGGATCTGGGCAGAAAACACTAAGAAAAAACAAAATCTAAAAGCAATTAAAGCAAAAATGGAGTTTTCCTAAATTTTTACAGGAAGACGCAGGCAACCCGTTAGAACAGGCGTGGGCTCGCTCTGTGCAAACGGCAACAGCGCGTCCAAAGACGCACTGTGCAGTACTCAGAGGGTGCGTCCTTCTGGAAAAGTTAAGAAAAACCAAATCTAACTAAATCTAAAGCTAAGCCACCCAAATACTAATTCTCACAGTCAAAAACCAGAAAATAAAAATGATTTTCTCAGAGCAAAGTTCACACAAAGGAAAAGACTTTCACATTAATGGCTTCCCCAGCGGAGTCGCCAATTTGTCGTAGCGGAAAAAGTCGTTTGCGCGGACACAACTGACCTCCCTAGGAGTCTAAACTCTCTAGCAACAAGCAAGACAAAATGGAGCGATCTTTCTCTAAATACATCTTTTAAAACATGAAAACTACAAGTGTTTAGGCTTACCTTATTCCAAAACGCTGTTGTTGTAGTCCGTCCTTGCCAATCCGGATGAGCTCCTCCTTCACATCAATTCCTGCAACCACAAACAATCAAACATTTACCAAGCACTTGCATCTCATATAATAAAACATATATTCAACATGCAGACCAAGGAACACATGAAATAACTCATTAACACAAGCTATTGAGAAAAATGAACCAGTTTGTATTAATAACGAAACAAAGAAACTCTTACAACCTGGCCTTGGTGTTGTGCAAGTTCCTCCCAGGGTCCATCAAGGGTTTTCCTCTACTTTGACAAAGCTCACCCACTTCCAAGTAGAATCAAGCAAAGACAATCTCTCCTCACAAGGTTCTAAATGGGAGTCCTAATTCCTGCAGCATTTACCCAAAGAAAATGTATAGCTTCAACCTCCCCTCCCTTTGGCTCAATGCCTTTATTTATAGTGCTGTAAAGAGGTTATTCAGGTCCACCATCAATGGGATAATCCCCCTCTTTGGGTGGGATAGCTCCCTTATTGATGGGATAAGTTCCTCCTTAATAGGGATACATGAACCAACTGGAGGCGCATCCATTTCATCAAACCGACCTCTAGAAAGTTCTAGAAGTAACCACAAGTAACTTTTTTAAGATGAAACTTGCGCATTTTTCCTTTTACAGAAGGACGCACCTGTCCCTTAACATACAGAGCGTCCAAGGACGCAGACTTTGTGAACATTGTGAGCGTCCCCGCAGGTAAGGCTTGAGAGAACCTGCGTCCCCAGAGATAAACACATTTTTTACAAGACTTTCTCTCTTCTTTGAGTTTGAGATGGATAGTAGAGGCATAAGACTTGCCTAAGAGGATAGCATGACTGTTGATTGAGCCATACTAACTGTAAATAGTCATGGTGACATTTTTTAGTGTAACAATTAGAAATTAACATTTTTAATGAAATTAATGCATCTAATGCAAGCAATGAAATAGAATTACAAATGAACATCTACATAGAAATCAATGCATCTAATGCAAGAAATCAAATAGGATTAGAAATCAGAATTTGTACATTGAAATTAATGCATCTAGTGCAAGCTATTTTCTTTCCTTTCTCTCCCCCCTCCATCTATCCTTATCTATCTCTCTATCTCACCACCCTAGACACATGCGCTCTATCTCTCTTCATATCCATCTATCTCTCCCTCCCTCCCTCTATCTATCTCTTCTTCGCTCTCTCCCCCTTTCATCTATATCCCTATCTCCCTCTATCTCTCCTTCTTCATCTCTCTATATCACCCTGCAAACGTACACATTGTTTCTCCATATCTATATATATCTCCCTCTCTCTCCCTCTCCCTCTCCCTCTCTATCTCTCTTCCCCTTCTCTCCCTTTGTCTTCCATTCTATCTCTCTTCCATCCTACTCTCCTCTCTCCTTTCTCTCCATCTCCCTTGTCACTCACTCTCTCTCTCTCTCCATCTACCTTGCCACTCCCTCTATCTCTCTCTGCCTTTCTCTCTTTGTATGTATTTCTTCTTACCTCCCTCTCTCTCCCCCTCCCTCTCAATTCCTCTCTTTCTTTCTTTCTCTCCCACCTTCTCCACCTCGTCAGTCACTCACTCATTCTCTATTTATATATAGATATATAGATGTATCTCTGCCTTTCTCTCTTTTTATGTATTTCTTCTTACCTCCCTTTCTCTCCCCCTCCCTCTCAATTCCTCTCTTTCTTCCTTTCTCTCCCACCTCCCTCTATCTCTCCACTTCGTCAGTCACTCTCTCTCTCTCTCTCTCTCTCTCTCTCTCTCTCTCTCTCGCTATATATATATATATATATATATATATCTTTCTCTTTGAAGCTTCATCCTACAACTATGTTGACTATCTCCCTCCCTCTCTCATTCTCTCTCCCCCTTCTCTCCATATCTCCTTATTTGTATTTCTATCTCATCCCAAAACATACACACTCTCTCTCCATCTCTCCCTTGTCACTCTCTCTCTTTCTTTCTCTCACCTTTCTCTCTCTATATGTCTTGAACTTCTTCCTTCCCTATATTTTCCTCCAACTCCATTTCTCAAGCTCCCTCTCTTTCTCAAAGACTTTCTCGTCCTCTCCCTCTCTCCCTCTTTGTGTTCCTCTCTCTCTCTCTCTTTTACCCTTCTCTCCCCCTCTCACCTCTATATTTCAAAAGTTTTAAATTACTTTGACAATTAAAAATATTATGTTTAAATATTTATTTTTTATTTTGATGTCATGCAACAAAATAATTTTTTTGTATAATACATTTTTAAAATGCAAGATTTCAAATGTGTGTGATACATTCAACTCGAGGGAAAATGATAATTTTCCATGGAAATATTTTCTAAAATAGTAGTGTTCTAGCTACCTCTATCAAAGATACATAGAGTGCTTCATGTGCTCTCATTGAAATTGTTTATGTTTTATTTCTTTAAAGGTAGCTTTAGGTTATGATTACTTTGGGATTTCAAAATTATTATATATTTTATTATGTGAATTTATAAAATAGTTTGAATAAAATTAACATATTGACTCAACTTGTATGACTCTTTTTGTGTTAATGACTCTTTTATTGATGCCTAAGACATATATCAACCACATTTATAATTTTTTTTGTGCTAGTATATATTCTAATATAACAAATTTTGTATTATATTAATCCAAAATTAATAAATTTAATATTAACGTTAAAATATATTAATATTATTTGTTTATATTAATATCAAATTTCATAATTTAATTTAATAATAATAATAATTTTCTAATATTAATATTATATTTAATAAGGTTTCTAAATGAAATGATAACAAAAAATATAATAAAAATTGGGATTTTAAAATGTGGTAAAAACTTAAATTTTAGATCATTCAATCATTTTTGTAAAGGCTCAATCGAGCCATAATGCTCTATAAATCCCATCTTAACCACATATATGGCTCGATCGAGGGTTTATGAAACCCTTGTTAAAGCAGTTCTTTATGAAATTAATTGAAGAAAGGAGGGAAGTGAAGACGGAGGTGGAGCTCTGGTTCTAGGGTTTCACTAAGTGAGGGATGGAGGGCAACAAGCACCCATGGAGACACAGGGAGGAGGGAGCTCTGCTCCCTCCTACAGTAATATGGTAGCAAACAGAGGACGAGGAGGGAAAAAGAACAAACCTCCACAACCCTTGGAGAGCAAGACAAAAAACACTGAAACGCAGAAGGCGGAAGGCAGCAAAACCCATGCAGAGCAAGGGACCCATGAAGAAGACTGTGAGGAGGAAAAAGAGGAAGACAGAGGTCAGGGGTCAAAAAACAGAGCCAATATGGGGCCCTGTAAACCCAAAAACACTACTAAACCTTGGGTTATTCTGAATGATCCAGCTGTGCAAGCGCACAGGGATCACATGGCAAACTATGCCATCATATGCAAATTTATGGGAATTTGACCATCAGAGAAAGCGTTGTACACCTGGATAAAATACAACTGGAAACCAAAGCGGGAGTTAAATATACATCTTGGATCCAAAGGTTTTTTTATTGTGGTGTTTACGAACATGGAAGACAGAGATAAGATTTTTGAAAGAGGGCCATACTTCTTTGCACCTGTTGGTCTCTATATGCGGCTGTGGACAATGAACTTTGTGCCAGAACGAGAGACCTTCACTTCGGTACTGGTATGGATTAGAATATACTCCTTACCTTTAGATTATTGGATGCTAGAATCTTTAAAAGCTATAGGCAATAAATTAGGTCATTTCTTAAAAATCTCAGAGGCAACTCTAAGGGGAAAATATACATCCTATTCCCATATATGTGTGGAGATGGACCTATCAGGAGCCCTCCCTTATGAGGTCATTCTAGAAGTCTATGACAAGGAATGGGTTCAAACAGTTGACTACGAACATATCCCATTCAGATGTCACAAGTGTCATGAGCATGGGCACCTATCTAGAGACTGTCCTCTTAATAGAAAGGAGGAAAACCTAAATACTAGCAAAGTTAAAGACCAGATAGGTTTCACTAGAGTAGAAGGAAGAGGAAAACGAAGGGGAAGGAAGACACAAAAGAACCCCATTTGGAATGATAAAACTAAAAGTAACAACAAGTTTGAGATCTTAGGAGAACAAGAGGCAGAGGGAGGGGAACACGAGAGTACAGAGAAGAAGACAGCAAGGGGGAAAGAAAGAGGGACCATCATGGAGTTCACTTAGGAACAGAACAAACACATAATGTATCCTTTGAGTAACATGGAAATAGAAAAATACCAGGAGATGTCTCAAAGTGAAAGTGGCACAAAGGATCGAGACTTACAGGAGATCCTAGAAAGGGAAAACCTAGAGCTGGAAAAGTTTCTAGAACAGGGAGGAAACCTGGGAATAAACTCCATCCCTTAGGAGGATGTGGACAAGGTCCAATAGATATTCTTGAACAAGTCAACCAAACAGCTGCAGGAGTCAAAATGGGACATGACAACCAGGAAAACAAAGGGACTTCCTTAATAATAGGAAAACTAACAAAGAATCTAGGCAAGAGGTGGGGAAGAAAAAGACAGAAAGAACTACTACTGGAGTGTGGAAAACTCATGATTGACTCAGGAAGGATGAAATACATTTCCAGTTACTCCTTTAAAACCCCACCTCAATGAAAATTACAACTTGGAACATTAGAGGACTGGGGAGCAGAAGAAAATAGAGGAATCTAGGTAAAAGAATCAAAGAGGAAAAACCTGACATAATATTCATACAGGAAACAAAATGCTCTGTGGAAAGAATCTGCGAAAAACATAGAAAATGGTTAAATAGATATGAATACTTTGAAGTTAAGGCAAATAAATCTGTTGGTGGCATTCTCACTCTATGGGATCCACAAAAATTTGATGTGATTGATGCGGAGGCATCCAGACATCACCTTTCACTAATTTTCCAACCGGTGGGTGGCAAACAATGCTACATGATCACCAATTTCTATGGTCCACAGCCAATGGAGGACAAACTTCGACTCCTCAGAACACTGGAGGATATGAAGAAGAGATACCCAGCTCTACCCTAGATTCTTGGAGGAGATTTTAACATAACAAAATCACTAATGGAGAAGAAAGGAGGAACTAGAACACTTGGCAGAGACTCAGTTGCCTTCCAGAACTTCATCACCAATATGAAATTAGTTGATATGGAAACAAGCAATGGAATTTTCACTTGGAATAACAAAAGAGGGGGACCTACCCAAGTAGCCTCTAAATTGGATAGATTTATGGTTTCAGAGGAACTTCTTCTCAGGAGAGGAAACACTGCTGCACTCATTCTACGTTTTGGAGGTTCAGATCACTAGCCTATCCAATTGGAAGCTTCCCTCTTTGGAAAACCAAGGAACACCCCCTTCAGGTTTGAGAACACTTGGCTCACACATTCAGATTTCCTCACCAACATTGAAGAATGGTGGAAGGAAGAGCTTCACCTTCAAGGTACAAAAATGTTCCTTCTACATAGCAGGCTCAAACACATTAAAGTCAAATTGAAAGAGTGGAACAAAAAAGAATTTGGTAACATCTTCAAAGCTAAGGAAGATGTGGGAAAGAAACTAAACGAAATAAACCAGATTCTTATCACTGAAGGCTACACAGAAGAAAGGAAAGAGATGGCAGAGTCACTCTAGCAGGAGTGGGACGACATATGCCTTCAAGAGGAAATATTTTGGAGACAGAAATCCAGAGTACAATGCATTAAAGAAGGGGAGAGAAACACCAAATTCTTTCATAGACCCACCATATCTCACAGAATAGCAATAGAATTGTGAAACTTACAGACCAACATGGAATAGAGCAAGTCGCACATGAAGAGATGGAGAAGGTTCTACTCCAGCATTTTCAGAAAATTGCTGAGGAAACCTTGGAAGATAGATACCAGTCCACGAAAATATTTACTCGGTACATCCCTAAATTGGTCACTAGAGAAGACAATTTCAACCTCAACAGACCAGTAACATAGGAAGAAATAGAGGAAGTTGTGAAAGAGATGCAAAACAGGAAAGCTCCAGGCCCGGATGGCTTTAATGTAGACTTTTTCAAAGCCTATTGGAGGATAGTGAAACAGGACATCCTAGAGGTAGTAGAAGACTCTCGAAGATTCAAGACAGTCTTAAAGGCACTCAGCAAATCTTTCATAGCCTTAATACCAAACCAGGAAAAGGCCACCTCTCCAGACAGATTTACACCTATAGCATTATGCAATGTGATATACAAAATTATATCCAAAGTCATTGCTAACCGGCCCAAACCTCTCCTCGAACCCTAGTGGCAAAGGAGCAAATAGGCTATGTGGAATGAAGACAAATTCTAGATAATATAATTCAAGCTCATGAAATGGTTCATTCACTCATTACCAACAAACAGGCAAGAATGATTATGCAGCTGGACATAGCAAAGGCTTATGAAAAGCTTAGCTGGTCATACATAAGAGCAATATTAAAAGCCTATGGCTTTGATCACAATTGGATTAAATTGGTTATGGCGCTAGTAACCACTATCAGCTATTCAATTCTTCTCAATGGCTCTCCGTCTACAACCTTCAAGCCTTCTACAGGTCTCAAGCAAGGATATCCTCTTTCTCCTTTCCTTTTCATTCTAATGATGGAAGGGATAGGGAGAGCAATCAGAGCTGCTAAGGAGGAAGGCAGAATTCAGGGTCTGAGACTCACTCAAGGTCAGGACACGATGACACATCAGCAATTTGTATATGATACCATGCTTCAAGGTACACCCACTGTCAGGGAAGCCAAAGCATTCAAACAAATTCTCAGTGAGTTTGCTAGGCCAACAGACACAGAGGTAAGTCTTATTAAATCAAAGATTTTCTTTTTCAATACGAATATTTCAATACAAAGAAATATTTCTAGAATTTTGGGCTTTCAAAGGTTGTCACTGCCTACGAAGTACTTAGGAGTTCATCTCACTGAAAAACCACTTCACAAAGATATCTGGGAGCCTGTTATTAATAAGCTAAAAGACAAGATTAGAAAATGGACAAATAGAGCACTAAATCTAGCAGGGAGACTAGTTCTCACTAAGGCTATCCTCCAAAGTATCCCTATCTATATGCTATCTGCCATTCCAGCACCAACTAGTGTAGTTACTAATATAAGAAACATTCATAGAGACTTTCTCTGGGGGAAAGGGGAAGAAAAGAAGAAATGGGCCCTTATGGCATGGGACAAAGTGTGCAAACCTAACTCCCATGGTGGCTTGGGTCTGCATGACCTAGGAATTCCTAATAGAGTTCTTGGACCAAAATCTGATGGAGATGGCTAAAAGAAATACAGGCCCCCTGGATAAAACTTTGGAAGCAAAAGTATGCTAGTGAATGGCAGGAGAATAATATAATCAGAATGATAGGACAAATAATAGGTTCTGCAATTTGGAATAGGGCATGGGAGAACATGGCCCTAGTCCAAAATCACAGTTTCTGGGAGATCAGAATTGGAAACCTGGCTTGGTTCTGGGAGGATAATTGGCAGCAAGAGGACAATCTTTGAAGTGAATAACTAGCAAACCTTCACACTGATACCATCAGCAAAGGATTAAGGTGGGTAAGTGACTACTGGGATCAATCAAGGAACAATGGGAAATGGAGAACTTGAAAACTTCTAGAGTACAAGGAAATGGACATGTTGCATACTCAAGCTATAGCCCTTAAAGGTATTTTAGATAAGAGACAAATCTTAAACTCAGACATGGATGATCAACTAAGATGGGGTAAGAACAAGGCAGGTCTCTTCAATCTCAAGGAAGCTAAAAGGATTGATGCAGGTTTTAACCTTTCAAACACAGATAAGACGTGGAAATAAATCTGGGAAAATCCTCATTGGATGAAAGTCAAACTATTCAAGTGGCTGGTTCACTAGGACAAGATTCTGACATGGGATAATCTTAAAAAAAGAAGCTTTGTTGGCCCCTCAAGATGTCACTTATGTAGACAACAGGAAAAAAATACAAATCATCTCCTGAATAGATGCACTTTCACCACAACACTTTGGAATTGGGTTGGAGAAGTCTTTGAGCAGACAGATAGAGAAGTTAATGACATCATCACTACTTTGAAAAATTGGAGGAAAAAATTCTTAGATAATGAGATCATAAACTCTTCCTAGATGTTGACTCCAGGATACTTAATCTAGAATGTTTGGAAGGAATGCAACAATAGGATTTTCAAGGAGAAAGCGAGTCCAGTGAGCAACATCCTCAAACTAGTCCTTAAACAAATCAAAGAAACTGTGCATATCCTGGGAGGAGCAGCTACAGGTAAACCCATTGGACAAAGAGACGCTAGAATATTGGAGAAGTTAGGGCTTAAGGTTATTTCCCCTCAGGGTTCTATGCATATTTTCAAGAATACCTCAACAAAAAAGTCTTCTTGGCAACCCCTTTCTTAGGGTTTTTTAAAATTCAACATAGACGGTGCTTCAAAAGGGAATTCAGGAGAAGCTAGTTATGGAGGAGTTTTGAGGGATTAGGAAGGAAACATACAGATCATCTTCCACGGTTATCTAGGAAAAGAAACTAACAATATGGCTGAGCTCATGACGATGGCATTATGCCTGGAAATACTGCTAAAGTACAACATTCAAAATGTCATCATTGAGGTTGATTTAGAACTGGTCATTAACTCAGTAAAGAGGATAAATGATGGCACTGCTCCTAAGAAAATCTCAGAACATTGGAGGCTTCTGCAAGTCTACCAAATAATCCAAGCACACCTAAGAATGCTGAGAACCCTCAGGTTGATGCATGTTCGTAGGGAAGCCAACAAAGTTGCGGACTAGCTTGCCAATGAGGGGGTATGAAATAAGCATATTGATTTATGCTATTGGTGGGAGGAGATAATAGATGACAGGTTGAAGGAGGGATGTTCATCCAGGGCCCTCAGTGACCGACAACAGCATCAGGAAAATCAAGAGATAGTTTTTGCTGACACAGAGCCACAGTGACAGGGTCCAGTTATTCTGGTTTCTTTATGAAGTGTTTAAACATAAGTAAGATCCTTTTTAGGTTGCAGGTCTATATCGTCCTCATTAACGCAAGTAATGGAAAACCAGATGTCTCAGGGGGACAGCTGGATGGAGGGATCTTTATCTCCCTTTGGCCCATGAGCCAGAACCTAGATTTTCTCAATAAACGTAAAACCACAACTTTTATTCCCATGAATAACTTTACTGCCCTTTTGCTGGTTTCCGACATATCGCATGCTCATCAAGCTGGAAGCAGATTTTCACATTTGGGAGTGATTCCACTCACCATGCAACACATGGCTAAGGGTGGGGTCGAATTACCACCTTCATCGCGCGGTAACTATTGGGCACTTAGTCCGTGCGATATGATCCATAATAGTTGGATCTAGCGAGGTTAATCTACGGCTAGGATTTGTTGTGCAAGTTGGTGGGTCTGCATCAGAGGTTATGTTTCGAGCTGTTCGCAAGAACTCTCTTGGATCACGCAAAAATGGTGAATTTCAGATGGTTAAAGTGATCGAAGGATATGTCAAAAACGGACCCGATAGGATTATAGATTATGGTCTATTGGGTTCATTGAGTCTGTTTTATTTGTTAAAAGGGGTCCTTGTTGGCCACCCGATATGGGTTTCATTCGTTGGATCTTCAGTTCAAGATCCAGCAGTCAGTTTTGGATTGCAAGTTTGTTTTGGCGAGCCCAATTTCTTGGGTCTGCATTGTCATTTTTGAGACCTTGAATTGGGGTAGGCCTGTCCTATTGGTGGGCCTCACTGATGCGGTCACCTTTGTACAATATTTCTCCTTTTTAAATTGAATAGAAGGATCCGCTCTTACCTTAGAAAAAAAAAAAGAAAACCTTGTTAAAGCTATTTAAATTTGAATTATAAACGCTCCATCTAAAGTCCTAAAATCCACAATTTTAGCACCCATTCTGCAACATTTCCTACAACATCATTTTGTACCTTAGCGGACTTAGGGAAAAAATTATGCTTAGGTGGCAGAGTTGATCATGTTGGATTCATGAAAGAATCCTCTATCCAATGGAATATGAGTTTCACATTTACAAATTCATATGATATTTTTCATCTAATTTCTTTTAAACATAATGCTTGAAATTTGTTTGAATGGTTGTAAATAGGTTGGATAAAAAATCAATATCATAAAATATACAGAACGAAATTTAAAAGAGAAAAACCATTATCTTCATTTACGAGTCCTCTTCAAAAGGGTACTCTTGGTTTTTCAATTTATTTAAATAGTTGAAAAAATCATTACGTGAACATGTGCCTATAAAATGTAATTGAAATATTACTTCGCGAACTTTGAAAATTATATAAAATATAATTTTGCATAAAAAAATAAATTTAATATGAAAAACTTATCTCTCCATACATCATTCTCACATATATATATATATATATATATATATATATATATATATATATATATATATATATATATATATATATATATATATATATATATATAGATATATAGATATATATATATATATATATTACACATTTTATACTAAGGTATGCTACGTGAACACATGCATTCCTCTTAAGATGTGTGAAAATTTTCAAGGACAAGAATTTCATTTAATGGAAAATTGACATATTATACAACACTAAATATTTTTCCAAAAAAAATCATTAGGACAACAACATAATTCTCCACAATTTTTTTTTTTACTCTGAATCAAAACTCACATTTCTTATATGAATTTTGAGGGCTTCAATTCAATAAAAGAGGACAAGCTTGAAATTTTATCGCCACGTTTGGCCCAAAAGTGGAACGCATCTTCATTCATTCACCCAGGTATTGCTAAGGTCAAGACTCTATGAGATGAGGTAGGACCTCTAAAAGAACCTCTATGTGATGATTCAACACTTCCAAAAAGGTCTTCGCTCTCTTTGAGAGACCTAAGAAAGACTTGGACTAGACCTAGATTTTTATGAAAAATTGTGGGAAGAGATTCTTCTAAGGTACTCACAAGGTCAAAGAAAGGGAGGAGAAAGGGTATCTTATTATTTATACCATTGAATACTATGCTCATACAACCCTCAAGAAATACACCTATCCAAGGAAATACAAACTAGGTTTCCCTACTAGGGCACACTTAGGGCATAAGAATTTATGGAAGGATCATTGTGGGAAATCAACCAAAATTTGAGATCCTCTAGATGAGGCATAAAGGCAGATTCTTGTTTGAACATAATCCAAAGATTTACTCTCCAAAATATTTTTCTTGATACTTTAGCTAGTCGTGTTAGGAAAGATGGATGAAAATTTAAAGAGGAGAAAATATGGAGAAAAGAGGTGCTAATATCCAAAATTCTTGGACCAACGCCTAGTCCTATGGGCTATGGAGTCTAAGATGATTCAAAATTGGGCAAAACCATCCTTAAGGAGGTTGGAGATTAATTCCTTAGCAAACAATCTTTAACATTTACCCACCCAATATTTATGTATTTTTATGCAATAAAAACAAAATTTCATCCACTAGGAATGTTCATAATTTGCCATTAAATGAGTAACATATGAAATTTCCAACCAAGTAGCTTTTCCAATAATGATTTTCAACAATCAAGGCTCAATAAAATTAACCTAGTTGTGCCAATTCCATACATTAGACATATTTCGAAGAAAATATTCAACAAGAAACACCTATTAGATGACAATATCATATATCCATCCACAAATTGAGAAGTAGCTCTAAACAAGATAAAACAATTGAGTTCCAAATGTCAAAATACACAAAGAATCTCTAATAATGTCCAAAGAAAAAGTGTGAGTTATTTTACAAGAGAAGAATCAAAGTGGTGATGATGAGTTCCCACAAATGAGAGTCACTTCTATTTATATGAGTCTATCTAAATTGAATTAGCCTAATGAGCCCCTGAAATTCTAAAATAATGTGCTAAGAACAAGACTTGGTCACAAGCCAACCAAGTAGTTATCACAAGTTATGAATAAGACATCCATATGCAAGTCAAGTTGATGATTTCATGATGATGTAGGGTCATTGAAGTACCACATTGAATCCTACAAGTGCCATGATAAGAGAGAGGGCTCAAATAAATATGAGTAAGTGCATGGCCCCTAATTTTCCATGCAATTCATCATGTGCTATCCCATAGGGTTTTGGGCACAAATGTTGGTCTCATGGGTCTCTAGGTGAAATAAAAACATGTACAATGCTCCAAATGAGGGCTTTGATGAGGATGCTTTCTCTCCCATGTCTCAAGGGTGAGACAAACCTCCTCTGAGCCTCACATCAACTACCATGATCATGCTAAGCCGACTATGAAATGCCAGTCCAAGTCATCATCTTGCGAATAATGTGGGCCAATGAACAAACTATTGAAGGTGTTGAGGGTGCTCATGGCATGAAATGATGCTCTAACACATGATGGAATCCCGTTGCTCTCAATGCATACCCTAGGGGTGTCAATATGATCGTTTAGTGGGACTGGGCCATATTTAAGTTTCCCATCCCATAATGAAGTTACCTTCAAACATATGCTCTCAACATATGGGCAAGGGGACATACTATTGGCTAAGGGAGAAAACATCAAATGACATAACGCATCAACTGCACTGGTGGATTTAAGGGGCTGTTGGATAATAGATGAAGAAAAATATAGGAGAAACATTAACCTATGGGTTCACCCACTTTTGGTGGGTAATATCTGGGTCCAACTGGCACATGAGCTCAATGGAGAGTGCATAAACCATGTATTGAATGAGAGGTCATGAGAACACTAGAGATCCTTTGGGACTGGATAAGTGTATCCTGCAGATCATAGAGAATGTTGGAAGTATTCATCATGGGTGTACTTTTATCACCCATGTTTTCATCAAAGAATAAAAACCATACAAAAAATAAAATATATTCTATGATGCAAATGTAACCTAAATACAACTATTCTAGCATGAGAACATGATATGATGATAATAGCTATGCAAAAATCAAAATGTAATGCATCCTACTCTAAAATTCATAATGTACAATGTCAAGTATCCAAGAAAGGGGTAATATGACAAGATTTTATGGGGTTAGACCAAAGCTCGTCATTAAGTCTTGCTATGTAATAGTATCCCTAACCAACATTACTGTGGATATTGATGGGAATGGGATTTTTATCTACCAACACTACCTCCCTAAATTTAAACTCTATCTTAGTTTTTTGCACCCACTTCTTTTTAGGCCTATGATCTTTATTATTAGGCCTTTTGAGGAGACAGACTTCCTAGGAATGAGGGAAGGAGCTAGGAGTTTTGGATTTAGGTTACTTGTCAGGATATAGAATAAGGCCATATTCCTCAACATGAGCTGGAAATTTCATCTTCATATAAAGAATGAATGGGATCCAATTAGTTTGTGGAATGGTGGGGTAATATAAGTCCATTTGAGGTCAATCATCCATAGAGTCGCCCCATTTTCTAAACAAAAACACTCCCCACACATCAGGTATATTGATAACCAAAACATCCATGAGAAAAGTTATGTATTCATTTATAGATAATGCTACTTTGAGATCTTTAACAAGGCTCTAAACGAGAATGGATCTAGAATCAAAGCCACATACATTCTTATAACATTGGTGTTGAAATAAGGAATTGTTTGGGGGGGGGTGAGTAATTATGAAACTCTCATATTTTTCTTATTCTGCTTATAGTCCCTTCTTATTTTCTTTTATTTGTTAGAGAATTAATTCACACAATTTCATACAACATTCTGAAACATACACACATTTGGCACATTGCTTTTCATGTGGAAACCTAGAGGGAAAAAAACACCAAATTTGTTTTTTTTATAATGTAAATTAAGCACCCACTTAATCACATACGTTTGTTTCTGAGCACCTACTCACATGAGGCACCGACCCCCTTTGATTAGCAAGCACCAACTTTCCAAGAGGAACCAACCTCTTCAATATGTAGGCACGAACCTTCTCTTGCCACTATTCTACTATTTCATACAATTTTCAAATTGAAAATAGAGACATACAATAATACAAGTAAAATACCAACAATGGTTGTTTTCAGATTCAAATTCTGCACTTTTTCTTCTATGCTCACATGCAACAGATATTTTCTAGCTTCTCACATCAACACTTCCTTTGTTCTCTGCCTCCACTGTCAAGGTCTCTTCATTGATTTCTCTTCAGCACTACCCTTGCAATTCTCCACTCGGCACTCTTGCTGCACCTGTTATTGTATAACATAGTATCCTCCTTGGTGCTACAACTTCTCTGTCTCAATGCACTCTACTCACACCATATCACACTTGCAATATGCTCAGTTCCCCATCTTCTCCATTGCAGGCAGTGGTTTTTCTCCACTGAGGCACTCTGCGCAAGGAAATATTTTCTATATGTACTTTAGCTGCCCAACTATACTTAGGTATGGCTCCCCTTGCCACTATTGTGTGTCCTAGTTGTTTCTTTTCACAGTACCCAAAGAAATATGGTCCTTGTATTTCTTCATCATCTAACTATGGAGACATTTATGCTAATAAATTAATTCTTAGGTGAATTGCACACTCCTCTGTGGTGCAGGTAAATTCACAGCGTGGACACAAACAATTCCTCTAGCTCGAGAGAGCAGGTCTAGCCACAAACAAACAATCTATTGTAAATCTCATTAAGCTAGAATCAAATAAGAGGGCCTACCTCTTAGAATGCTATTCTTCTTGGTGATGATCTTGATTCCTCACTCCAACTACCTTTCATTTCCTTCCTTTGAATACCTGAAACAAGCAAACAAACAACAACAATAAACATGATAACATACAAATTGCATTAATCCTACTAAAGAGGTCAAGGAACATTAAGCCATCAAATGTAAGATAACACTTGAATGTAGGAAATCAATCAATATTTGTATTCATATAAGTTCAGAAAGAGATTACAACCAATGCCTTGATGTTGTTGGCCTCCTCCGACGTATCTAGGTTCCCACACTTCTGCTAGCATCTCATGGATAGCCCCAAAAATGGAAGTTCTAAGGCCTCTTCCCTTTAGTCTCAAACCAAATCAAACACACTATTATCTCTCAAACATAAACTAGAGAGCTACAAGCTATATATGTCTTGTCGATTATTCAAACTCCAAAAATTCCAATACTTAAACTAGTGAAGCCTATAAAAGGAGGGGTTTATATACCTTGGATAGAGGGGAGATGGTTCCTCTTATCATGGGATAAGGCTTTATCTCTTGGGATGGTTCCATCCTAATAGGTGAAAGGAGCCCAAATTGACTTCCTCGGCTCCATCTAACCCAACCATTTACCAAACTTCCATTACGAGACTTCTAGACCGGGAAGCTTTGACTCCATGCTTAAAAAACTTGCCAAAAGAGGATCAACATGACTGAGAAAAGGCTCAGTAGCACCGTATGGCACTAGTCCTGATTTTAATCTCTGCAAATCAGCGCGAGGAAACTGGTTAGTAGTGTCATTCTTGTAAACTGGGGTAAAAGGAAGATTCTTAGGAAATGATGCAAAAGGGAATCATTCTGCTCATGAAGAGTGACATAATGGTAGTTTCTTCATGATGGGAAAGCATGTAGGGTTCACTGTAGAGGTCCTCCAGGATCGTGGAATGGGGAGTACAGGGACAGTGGCAAAATTTTGTGTAACATATACCCCCTAAATCATGAAGTCTCAACTAGAGTGAGGGGTAAAATTCTTTACAAGTAGATGCGGCGAATTGGAGTCCATCATCCGAAAACCTACAAGCAAGCATAGATACATGTACATCACTGAAAATTTTGAGAAATGATACATGAATCGTGGTATGGATGTAGCCATCCAGAGAATGACCATGTAAATGGATCTAAGGCATGGACGCAGCCATCCGACTAGAGGGATCATATGAAATAGATCCACGACATGGGCACAACGATCCGTGTAAAGGATCATGTATATAATCATGAATGACTCATTACTCCTTGCAACTTGGACTTTTGTAATCTAAGTCCAGGGTCTTGTTCTCCAACACAACACGATCAAAGTAAAAATTCTAACATGTGAATAAATGTGTTGAAGTTGAACATGTTCACCTGATTACCGGTCAATGATGTGAACCGTTAACAAGCGTGAGAGAAACTACCAATAATGACATTGGCTCTCAACGTACCAACATCACAATTCACGGGTTGTGAATAAGGAACTAAATTCGAACACCCATGAAATAATTGAATCGAAGGCCAATGATGAGAACATGTCATCGAGTGCGAAGAACTTGCCATTGAGGCATGCAAGATCTAAGGTACTGGAAAGGAGTTTCTAGATCAATTTCCTGGATAATGAGCTGAAGTCGACAAGAAGCGATCCATTGAAGGAAGGTAATAATGAATCCTTCATCATCGACATGAAACAAGAACACAATGAATGAGAGTAATCCAAGATGATTATACAATGTACAGGTAAGGAGACTTCTCTTGAACATATGGATGACATGACTGTGGAGTTTGGCAACATTTGACATAATAGGATCAAAGGTCATGGTGATGTGGAAGAGATCATATGAGAGGTTTAAAATTGATAACCCAAAACCCATGGAGACAAGTGACAAAGTGAGGATGTCCCAAAACCCGACATGAACATCAAATTAGTGTCAATTTTCAAGAGCGACACGCTGCCTCAAGTGAATACAACTGATGAAATACTTCCAATTTTCCCTCACCATTTTTGGCGAGTACCCAAGTTATTTTTACACAAGCTTGACAGGGATAGCATATGCTTATAATATAAGTCCATCCTTCGGATGAATTTGACCTAGAAAGATTAATGAGCCCTAGGAAGAAGAATCTCATGCTCATCATGGTGACAAATCTAATGTCATTTAATGTTTTAACGAGTCCGACAAAGGTGTAACTCAGTATATTTTTCATGTTTAGAGAGTTTGAAAAAGACATGGAAAAGAAAACTCCACATGGTCCCTGTTATCACTCAGGTTGTTCCCCAAAAGCATCGGAAAGGGGAATACGGCTGAGGTAACCACTAACCAGTCTTTTAGCTGCAGATTCTAGCCAATCTGCAACCAGAGAGGGCTCTCTCTTTATGATTTAGCTTTGTTTTGCTGTATGTTAGGCTAGTTATGGAGCACAAGTATTTGTTTGATGTTTGGATGGTGACATTCAATAGAACAGGGCTGCAAAGTATGAGAAGTTCAGACCATTGGGTTAATGGAGTCAATGAAAATAAACCTCTGGGTATGGTTTCTTTGGCAAAAGGAGGAACTACAGAGCAAGATAATTAAACATAGAACAATTTTCAAGCTGGAATAAGATGAAATGAAGTCAGGGAATGAAAGGCAATTAAGAATCTTTCATTATGCTAACAGAGGGAAAATGAATAAATATTACCAAGGAGAAGTTAAGAATTCCTTAATTATATTTATAGTGTAAGAACTAGGGAGACAGAAGCAGTCAAGAATTCCTGCCTATGCTGGTTTTGTAGAAAACATACAAAATGACAGAAATTGAACACAGAGTACAGCAAAGTAAATTTTGGGCTATTCTTTTTTCCTGCAATTTAGAACATGATATATAGATGATATATAAAACATAGGAACAGTAAAACAAGAGTTAAAAAGACTTATTGATCCATGAGGTAATACGAGAATTCTGTAACATATTCTTCTGCCATTAATTCCACAACCAACAAGTTCATCAGCAAAGCATTCCAGCAATCTTTATTCAGAAGAGTTCTCAAAATTTACAGCGCAGGTCCAGAATGATATTCACCAACCAACCCTCAATACATCTCTAGGGGAGGTATTTATACAAAAAGAGTTACAAAATATCTCATAGAGAAAATATCAAGCAATAAATTTATCCATCTACTTCTTCAAAGGCAATAAATGACATTGAAAACAGAGTGCAATGAATGTAGGAGTAACTTCCACTGTACTGGCTGCCTTAGGTGGTATACTATACTTGACTTTTTGACTCAACAAGTCGGCTGGTAGCTGTCTCTTTAATTTGCATTCCTGTGTTGTTGTCACGGCCCTGTCATCTGTGCCTGATTCTGCTTTAACGCATTTTAGCGTGAATTCCTTCCTTTGTTATTTTCATTTTTCTGATATGTGACACGTGCATTTGAATTTGATTATATGCAGATGATCAAAAAGAACAAGCACCAAAAACTACCTTGGTAAAACCTCCAACATGCTCTACCATCATTGGTCTTTTGGCAACTGGTGACTTTGTAGTTTTATTAGTATTTCATCAGCTTCAGTATACCTGTATAAATTGGGTTGTACCTCAAAAAGATGTGTTATTTCATGCTCAATATAGAACATATTTTCTAACTTGCCATATAAGCTTTGTCCAGAGGGAGGTACTATGTCTTTTGAAGTGCTTGATGATGCTGTGATCTGATTTGCAACATATGTATTCACCCTGTGAGCATACTGTTCATGTGTCAACAGCCTCTGATTGCTGGTTAAAAAACTGGGTAGACCCCTTTTCTGCAAGGTTGTAAACTTTTCTGTAAAAGCATTTATTTCTACCTGCATTTCTTAACATTTTCTCTCCAGATTTTGCACAAAATTCTTCATAGTCGGCACCTTTTTAATTGTCAAAATTGTACCTTTTCTGTCTCCGATATCTAGAGCCGCTAGTTGTTCTCTAGTATGAGTATTAAAAAAATGAATTAATCTGTTGGCTTGTTCGGGCATGTTTCTCAATAATGCTCTGGCCTTTTGGATCTCCACTTGGGCTATTTCTATCAATTCAATTTGCTCATGGATGGTTTGTATTGATCTCCATTGATCAGTGATGGACTGGCCAATCTTAGTCCACAAAATTGTTTTGATTTCAGACAGAGTTTTATGAAGATTCAGATCTTCCTCCAAAGATTTTACCTTATTTTCCAAGGCCTGAACCTTTCTTGTTTTCTCAGCCACAGTTATTTTTTATTTATGTTAGGATATTCCGACACATAGGATATAGTTAAGTTCAACTTGGTCTAGTTTAGAGTTAGGTATAGAGTTAGGTAAAGTGTGTTTCTTTACCGTTGTACATATTGTAACTTACAATCCGACGGTCACGATATGTAGTGATCCGACGGTTCACTCTCACCTCGGTATTATCGACACTTGATCCGTGGCTTGACACCCGATTGGTCCATGAGTTCTATTTAAAGTGCATGGAGGTTCATTGTTCAGGTAATCCGTGCATGAGAGAAGCTTATGTAAATTTTCATTCTTTGATTAATAAATTGCCTGTAGTACCCACGTTGGGACAGGCCGTGGACTGTTTCCCTCCTTGCACTCTGAGGGTTTAACCACGTCAAAAATACTGGTGTATTGATTTGAGATCTGGTTGTGAGCGGTGTCCTTTTGGTATTCTTTCTGAGGAACTTACCCTGTAAATTCCTACATGGTATCAGAGCTATTTGAGAGCCGCGTCCGTTGGTGATCCAAATCTGAAGCCGGTAGAACTGCATGCGGCTGTTGTTTCCTAGATCTGCTGTTTCTGACTGCTTTCGGGCCGAGAGGACTGCTCTGTTGCGTTCAGAGCATCTGTTTCAGTGAGGAACCCCTTTCGTTTCACGCGAAAAGGTTTCCGGTAGCCCTAGCTGCGTCATTTTTCAGATCGGGAGGTATACAGTGTTTTTTGCAGTTTACAGTTATTTTCTCTCTGCTTATTTCGGTTTCGGTTTATTTAGCCTTTTTTTTTAACCGGATCTATACCTTTCATTTCTGCGTATGCTCTTTGCCCTGCGACTCTGTGCGATCTGGGCAAATCAGAAATAGAAAGGAAGGATTTTTCTCATGCGTATGCTCTTTTCCCTGCACCTTAGTGTGATCTCG
This sequence comes from Pinus tabuliformis, assembly GCA_031772625.1. Classification (NCBI taxonomy): domain Eukaryota; kingdom Viridiplantae; phylum Streptophyta; class Pinopsida; order Pinales; family Pinaceae; genus Pinus; species Pinus tabuliformis. Next base: position 1,265,958,544 of record CM062809.1, read on the forward strand.
GAAAATCAGAAACATTGAGAAAAATATTTAGTTTTTCGGCTAAAGCTAACTTTGAGATTTTTTTTTAAATTTCTAGTTTTTTGGCTAAAGCTAACTTCGAGCCGCAAGGTTCGTTTTTCTTTGCATATTCGTGTTGGGTTTTGTGTTTTGTGTTTTGTAGGGAAAAAGAGCTTTCTCAAGGCAAGCACGCAAATCAAGGCCCCCCCCCCCCTCTCTCTCTCTCTCTCTCTCTCTCTCTCTCTCTCAAATTTTTTGTATAGATCAATTGGTTCAAAGCTATTTTAAGAGAGTAGAGGTCTTGGGTTCAAGTCTCCATTTTGTGGGGGCGGATTTTTTCATTCGCGCACTTTGCCGGCATCGTCAACAATTGTTTTTAAAAAAGCCATAACTTCTTCATCTGGAAGCCTTTTTCAGAGCCGTTTTTTTTAAAACCGCCTATTTTTTCGAGATCTATCCATTGGACCACTTACTTTCAGCATCTTCAGCTTCAGTTTTTCTTCAAAAAATGGAAAGTCCATGCCAAGTCATTCTTGACAGCACTAACTACTTCCAATGGGTAGCCTACATGGGAGATTTACTTAGAAGTAAAGGTCTCTACAGAATAGCCACAGACCAAGAGAAGAAACCAAAAGATGAAGACAAGGCGGCAAAATGGGAAAATAGACAAGATCAAGCACGTGGTTTGATAGGGATGTCTGTTTCTCCTGATCTTAGATTCCACATTGCAGAACTTGAGACTCCTCATGAAGCATTAGAAAAACTTGCTAAAGTTTTTGGAATTAAAAATGAAATTAGAGCCCATCAACTTGAAAATGAGCTGCTTACTTTGGATCCTAATAATTTTTCTTGCATTGAAGATTTCTTGTCCAAATTCAAGACCCTTAGATATCTCTTGGAAGGTGTTAAAGTTAAGAAAGAAGATGGTAACCTTATTTATTCCATCCTTACTAAGTTGGGACCAGCCTACTCTGTATTTGTTTCCACTTTCCATTCTACAAGGGAAGCTTTCATTTGTCAAGGACAAGAATACAAGGCCCCTTCCTTTGACTCCTTTTGTGATTCCTTAATAAGAGAACAAGAAAAACTCTTACACCTTGGTCTTCTTAATCTTGGAAACTCTTCCACGAAAGCATTAGCCGCCCAGCAGCAACCAAATTCAAAGAATCCTAAGAAGTCATATCCTCAAAAGAATGGTCCTAAACCATCTCAGCCTCAAAATGAAAGATCATTTCAGCAAAATGATAAGACCAATAAAAACAAATGGAAGAAGACTGATAGACATTGTAACTTTTGTAATCGAGATGGCCACTTAGAATCTAAATGCTTTAAGAAGATGGAAGCCTTGGAAGCCGCAATGAAGAAACATAACATCCATGTGGAGCCTACTTCAACTTCAACTTCCGGAATGGCACTTTCTGCATGTCATTATCAATCATCTCAGTCTGGTTATGCATTAAATGTATCTTCTTCTTCTTCTCATTCTCATGAGTGGCTCATTGATTCTGGAGCCTCTTGTCACATGGCCAAAAATCAAGCCATGTTTTCTTCTTTAAATGATTGTAACACCAAAAATATATATATTGGTGATGATAGATCTCTTAATGTTGTAGGGACTGGAACTGTTCATCTAGACAATGGTCAGTTTAATGATGTATTATGTGTTCCAACCTTATCCTGCAACCTTCTATCTGTCTATCAGATAACTCATTCAGGTGAAGGTAAAATTGTTGAATTTTCACCTCATGATGTTGTAATCAAGGATCTAAAAGATCCTAAACAGATTCTAGCTACTGGTCTTGCTGATGATTCCAAAAGGTTGTATAAGTTTCACAACTTTGGGTCATCAAATCTTCCCTCAGTATTTGTTGCTCATAATGATGAAGTGAGCAAACTTTGGCATGAGCGATTTGGTCACTTAAACTATCGCTCCCTTCAGCATCTATGTAAAGAAAATATGGTGACAGGTCTTCCTATGGTATCTTGCAGAGATGGTGTTTGTTCCGGATGTGTACTCAGAAAACATCATCGGGACAATTTTGACAAACGTGCCTCTTGGCACGCCTCAGCCCCTTTACAGCTTGTGCACAGTGATTTATGTGGTCCTCTTCCTGTTGCTTCATTCTCTGGCTGCAAGTACTTCTTAACTTTCATTGATGATTTCTCCAGACGCACTTGGGTATACTTCTTAAAACTCAAGAGCGAAGTATTTAACACTTTTTTGGCCTTCAAAGCCTTTGTTGAAAAACAATCTGGACATCAAATTCTTAAGCTAAGAACTGATAATGGTGGAGAATATGTTAAAAACACATTCATCAACTTTTGCACTGAAAATGGAATTCAAATGCAACATACTGTTCCATACACTCCACAACAAAATGGTGTAGCTGAAAGGAAAAATCGCACCTTAAAGGAAATGGCTAATTGTATGCTGCAATCTAAAGGACTCAGTCTTAGTTTTTGGGCCGAAGCAATTAATTGTGCAAATTATATAATCAATCGCACTCCTACTAAGGTTCTAGAGAATATCACTCCAGAAGAAGCTTGGAGTTCCATTAAACCAGATGTAAGTCACTTTCGTGTGTTTGGAAGTGAAGCATGGGCCCATATTCCAGATGAAAAGCATAAAGCTTTAGAACCTAAGAGTGAGAAATGTACTTTTGTTGGATATTCTGAAGATGTAAAAGGTTATAGACTTATTCCATTTAAGTCCAAAAATGTTATCATTAGAAGAGATGTAAAATTTGATGAAAATAAATCGGCCTGCGAGCCTAGTCCGGCGGATGTGCCACCTCTTCCTATCTCTTCTACTTTTGAAAACATTTCTTCTTCAGATGATGAAAGTGAGGATGACAATCCTCCCCCACCTTCTCAGGATCCTCAACTTCCAAGATGGGTCCGTGCTACTCGAGATGCAGCAGGTGATCTTGCCGGTGATCCTACAGATCAGCGACGTACACGTTCTCAGTTTGAAAGAGCCTCTTCTTTACTGGCTCAAGCTCCAGTAAATCATGATCCTGACACTTTTGCAGAAGCTTCAGGCCATCCACATTGGGAAGCAGCTATGAATGAAGAATATCATTCATTGATGACAAATGATACATGGGATCTTGTTCCTCTACCAAAGGGACGAAAACTTGTAAGATGTAAATGGGTTTACAGAACCAAGTATGGACCAGATGGCAAAATTGATAAACATAAAGCTCGTCTTGTTGCTAAGGGCTTTTCACAGGTTGAAGGCATTGACTACACTGAAACCTTCTCCCCTGTTGCCAAAATGAACTCTATCCGCCTTGTTCTTTCCCTTGCTGCCTCTTTAAAATGGGAAGTCCATCATATGGATGTTAAATCTGCCTTCTTGCATGGGGACTTGCAGGAAGAAATCTATATGGAACAACCCATTGGCTTCATACAAATAGACTCCAACCTTGTTTGTCGACTTAAGAAATCCCTTTATGGTCTCAAGCAAGCTCCTCGGGCTTGGTATGCCAAAATGGATAGCTTTCTTTTAGAATCTGGCTTTTCTAGGTGTCATTCTGACAATACTGTCTACACCAAGAAAGTGGGTGACTCTCTTATCATCCTTGTTCTTTATGTTGATGATCTTATCCTTACTGGTAGTGATCCCAACCTTATAAACCATGTGAAGTCTATCCTTAAAAAGAAATTTGAAATGACAGACTTAGGACACTTACACTATTTTCTCGGTCTTCAAGTCTTGCAATCCAAGGAAGGTATTTCCCTTTCCCAGTCCAAGTATGCTTGTGATATTCTTCGTCATTTTCACATGGAAGACTGTAAGCCAGCCCCTTCTCCCTTTCAGTCTGGAGTCAAACTTTCAGTCTCTTGTACTTCTCCTGAAGTTGATGCTACCTTATACCGTCAACTTGTAGGAAAACTCTTGTACTTAACCCATACTCGTCCTGATCTTTCCTTTGCTGTTGGCCTTGTTGCTCGTTTTATGCAAAACCCCCGTGAAAGTCATTGGAAAGCAGCTAAAAGAATACTTCGTTATGTTCGAGGTACAGTACAGTTTGGGATTCATTACAGTGCCAAAGCAGCTCCTCTGTTAGTTGGTTTCACTGATTCTGATTGGGCTGGTGACCCTGATGATCGGAAGTCTACTGCCGGTTATGTCTTCACTCTTGGTTCAGGACCTATTACATGGGCTTGTAAGAAACAGGCTGCCATTTCTCTTTCGTCAGCAGAAGCAGAGTATCGTGGTGCCGTGGAAGCTAGTAAGGAAGCCTTGTGGCTTCGTCAGATCCTATCAGAGTTTGGCTTTGAGCAGCAGCATCCAACCACACTTTGGTGTGATAATCAAAGTGCCATTCAGCTATGCAAAGATCCAGTTCAGCATCAGCGCAGCAAACACATTGAACTACACATGCACTTCATCAGAAAGCTCATTCATGACCATGTTCTTGAAGTGCAATATTGTCCAACAGATGATCAGGTTGCAGACATCTTCACAAAGGCTCTCACAGAGGCGAAGTTCACTAAACTTCGATATATGCTTGGAGTTCAGGAAGTTGTCACTAAGGGGGGATAGGCTCTAGTGCCTCCTTCCTTCTCCTATTGTGTCATATTTGTAAATCCTTCAATCCTATCCCAAGTTGTTCTTAAGGGGGGATGTTAGGATATTCCGACACATAGGATATAGTTAAGTTCAACTTGGTCTAGTTTAGAGTTAGGTATAGAGTTAGGTAAAGTGTGTTTCTTTACCGTTGTACATATTGTAACTTACAATCCGACGGTCACGATATGTAGTGATCCGACGGTTCACTCTCACCTCGGTATTATCGACACTTGATCCGTGGCTTGACACCCGATTGGTCCATGAGTTCTATTTAAAGCGCATGGAGGGTCATTGTTCGGGTAATCCGTGCATGAGAGAAGCTTATGTAAATTTTCATTCTTTGATTAATAAATTGCCTGTAGTACCCACGTTGGGACAGGCCGTGGACTGTTTCCCTCCTTGCACTCTGAGGGTTTTAACCACGTCAAAAATACTGGTGTATTGATTTGAGATCTGGTTGTGAGCGGTGTCCTTTTGGTATTCTTTCTGAGGAACTTACCCTGTAAATTCCTACAGATTTTACCTTATTTTCCAAGGCCTGAACCTTTCTTGTTTTCTCAGCCACAGTTATTTTTTATTTATCATAGCTTACCTCCAACTTGGCCAGTTTTTCTTTGGCTTCCTTTAGCTCTGCCATTTGGAGCTCTAAGGCCTTTATTTCCTCCATCATCTTTTCCATTCTCATGCTGGTATCTGGCACTGTTGTTTTTGCTCCTGCTGAAGTATTTGTGGCTGATGTACCTGTTGTTGATGCTGGGGCAGTGTGAGGGACTGATGTTGTTGCTGTAGGAGCAGTTGTAGCTATTGGGGTTGTTTGAGCTGACTGAGAGGCCAACTCTCCCTGTTTTTCCTGCAATGCTTTCTCCAAAGCCTGCTCTATTTCACTTAGCCTTTGATTCATTTTTATTAATAACTCCATCATATCTTCTTCTTCCTTTTCTTTCACCATCTTTGTGGCCTGCGGATGCATAGTAACTGGCAGTTTTAACTATTTCTTGAGAGCAGCTATGTCATCCTCCTTTTTCTTTATCAGTTCTTTTATTGCCTTAGGGTCCTTGGGATTATGTCCCAGCTCAATGATGATTTCTTCCAAGGACTTCATCCTGTTGTCCTTGGCCAGAGAGGATACCCTTTCCAACTCTAATTGAGCGGATGTATTGTTTAGTGAATTTTGCAATTGCTGAGCTAGTATGGCTTTATCTGCTAAAGTGGAATAAACCATTTCACCGGTTTTTTTGTGCAGCTCAACCTGGTCCAAAGGGTGAATGTCTTTAGCAAGATCCTCCAGGTTTGTTCTAATATAATCGGCAACTGACTGTGGCTGCTGCACTGTGGGCTTGAAATGACTCAAGATCAATTTCCCTTCCTTGATATCATAGGCAGACATCAATCTCTGCTTTTTGGCAGGAGTCATTTTAAGGAACTGATTGTAAAGCTGCATTCTTATTGGCTCATTTTGTGCCTTGATCTCCATGAACCACCTCTTAATATCAGAACTCTGTTTGCTTTGTGGCCATGCTGATGAAATTTCCATACTAGGCTGTTTTCCCGATTGCTGTCCATGAGAACTGGTAGGTGATTCTGTCCCTAGGGAAATTAATGGGTTGGCTGCCCTTTCACTTCTCGGACTCTCAATAATCTCCTCTATAACTTCCTCTTCAGGTAGAGGATCCACTCTCTGCCTCTTTGCTTATGGCTGTTCTGCTGGCCCACTTATGGATGTGGCCTCTTCCCGATCCCTTTTTCTGCCCTTCTCCTCATTGAGAGGAGTCTGTAATGCTGGTATCTCTGGTGCATTGGTCTAGGCAGGAGAGATTTTCCCTTGGCCTTGCTGCTGTGATAATGTAGGCTGATCTATGACTTCTTGTTGTTTTGAATGCATCACTTCTTTGCCTTTGGATGTGCCTGCAGGAGGAGTATCTTCTTGGGTAGCTTGTTGTGAAGTTGTAGCAGCTGATGTGCCCGCTCCAATGTGTTGAGGCAATTTGAAAGAGACTTGTCCAAAAGAGTCTAGGTCAAGAATTTTTTCAAGGTCTTTCATTGTCTGCTCCATTTTCTCTTCCTGAGTAATCTGTTCTACCAATGTGCCCTCTACCCATTCATCTTGATTATCATATTGTTCTATATCAGGGATTCTACAATGTTCATAGCCTGATAGCCTATTTTTTGTCTTTCTATCATTGATAAATCCTTTTGGGTCATAGGGTACCCACCAAAAGCTACTTTTTAGTTTGAGCTGCTCACTTAATATCTTTTCAGCATCTTTCCACCCTTCCTTTTTGTTAATGATGAGGGGGCCTAATTGGTTTCTTAGCTTCAGCTGAGCCTTTTTCTTGGCCTCATAAAAATGATTCAAATCTGAGCTAATAAACTACCTAAAGTATTCAAGGGAAAACAATCTCATAGGCACATATCTTGGCAGCTTGTAGGGGCACAATTCACAACCATAAATCCTGATCTCTGTGTGATTTTGGTAAAAGTACCAATCACCTATTTTATAACTTTTGGACAGCTGCAAGATTTTCTGCATTTCAGCTGAGAGTCTAGGAGGGAGACTTCTCATCAGCAGAGATGAGACTGGATATATGAATAGGTGAATGAACTCACAATAAGTATAAGGAGTGTTACACAAAAATATTGTCATCATGATTATTTGCAGTCAGTATGGGTCTATCATTACTTGTACTGTCCTCCTAAGCAAGTCTCAGATCTCAGCTCTTCAAATCAAGCTTTGGAAATGAGAGAAAGACATTAAAAATCAATGTAACTCTGGTTCCGCACTTTCTCTCATGGTCACCTGCGGTCCCGCACCTTCTGTGTACAAAAACTGCGGACCTGACCGCTCTGTCCCTAACGATGTAGGTGCGGACCCCTGTGAAAGTCAAAAGGCACAAGTTTTATCTTAAAAAACTCAATTTGGGTTAATTCTAGAGGTTTCTAGAAGGAATTTTGACGTGGATTGTTCGCTCTGAGGTGGTTCATGCATCCCAAAAGAGAAGGAGCTAATCCCTTGATGAGAGGAGCTATCCCTTTGAAGGAGGGCTTTATCCCTTTGAAGGAGGACCTAGTAACTTCCCTCCATTGCACTATAAATACAGGCATTGGGCTGGTTGCTGGGGAGGTTAGAAGCTGAACATTTTTTAGGGTAAATGCTGGTGAAATCAAGACTTCCTAGTTAAGCCTAAAGAGGAGAGATCACATACCTTTTTGGTTTCATTGGGGAGTGAGTAAAACTTGTCAAAGTAGAGGAGACTTCTTGCTGGACCCTGGGAGGAGCTTGTACAGCGTCAAGGCAAAGGTTGTAAGGTTCTTCTTCTTTTGAATTAATACAATCAAACTCATTTTTCTCAACAAGTATCTTATGTTATTTGTTTCATGGACTCCTTGACTTTCATGTTAAATATGTTTTATGCAATTGGCTTTTCAGGTGCTATTTAATTTGTTTGCCTTGTTTGTGTTTGCAGATCCGTGAAAAGGAGCTCATTTGGATTGAAGGAGCGAGGGCATCCACAAGCTAGCGTTGGACCTAAGGTAGGCCCTAAAAACACTTGTTTGCTATTGTTTATTAAAGCATATTTAGAGAAAGATAGTGTCTGGTTGGTTTGCTTGTCATTAGGTCTTCTTTAGATTCTAGGAAGGTCTATCTTATCCGCAAGATCGACTTATTCCGTGTGAAAAAATGGCGACTCCACTGGGGACTTGATTGTTTTCCTTGTTTATACTTTGACCTGAGAAACTGTATTTTTTGTTTCTGTTTTTGACTTGATGATTGTGGGATTGGGTGTTTTTAGTTAATCTTGAGTTAGTTTTTATTTTTCATAATTTTGGGAGAAGTACACACCCTCTGATTTAAGCACAGTGCGTACATGTACACGCTTTTGCTTTGTGCACAGAGCGTGAATGCACCTGTGTAAACAAGCTGCCTGCGTACCTTGTCAAAATTTTGAGAAATTTTAAATTTTTCTCTTTTTTATCAGTTTAGAATTTGTTTATAGGTTTTAGCCATTGCCCAGACCTGCATGTACTCTGTCAAAAACTTTCCTTGGATTGATTTCGTTAGTGTTAGGGTTTTAGGTGAATTTCCTAGGAGTTTTGCTTGTTGGGTTTGTTTTTCATTTTGGTTGTGTAGTGGCTCTGAGCTTAGAGGCTGTAGGGACTTCAGATCACCTTAATGTCTACCAGCTTTCTTATGAGTCTGACCATGTATGAAATCTCCCCTTGTTGAGGAATCCACTTTGTATTTTCTCATTTCCAAACTTCGAAAAGCTTGTGTTTGAGAGTTTGGATTTTCATTTTCAAAAAGAAAACGAAATTGGTTGTTCTTGACTAATTTGTGATTCTGCATAAATTAGTCCTTAGCTTGCATCTAGCTGAGTAAAACATCCTTAAAAAAGACTTTTAGTAGGCTTTGACTTCAAATAGGTTTTTATAGTTTATAGCTCTCAAAGTTAGTCATTTCCATTAGTTTTGAGTGTTTTATTTACAAAATATAAAAAATCTCTTTTAAAAAAAAAATTGATTTTTGTAGTGATTGAATGCTTTGAAACGAAAAGGGAATTTTTTGTGAAATAACTAGTTGTCTCGTTTTGAGTGCTTTGAAAAGAAAAGCTTTTCTTTTAATTTGTTTAATTGAGAAAGATTTGTGTTACAAAGTATTTGCATTCTCAAACTCTTTCTTAGTTTTAGAAGTTCATCGAAGAGAAAAAGATTGTTTAGATCATCTTAGGTGCATTTTTAGTGATTTTGAGTTGAGTCTTCATACCACGAGTTTCATCTCCGCACCTTTGGACTTAAACAAAAAACCACTAAAATTAACGCTTAAAGTAAAATTCACCTAGTAACATTTTTATTTCTAGGGCTCTGATACACCAACTTAGATTAGGCTAGTGTCTTGGAGTAGGAGAGTAATTAACTCTCCAAGACAGTAAAAACAAACAAGTAGCTGTATCTTGTGGTAGGGAAGAAATCCAATTGTTGCATTTATGCTCTGGGAAAGCTCCTCTTAAAGGAGAAGCACGAGATCATGTCCGAACTAGTGTGGGAATCAATCTTTCCTCATTGGGAACGACGCCAGATATTCACGTATTAAAAACAGTAAACCTCGGATTAACCATTGTCGAGGAGCCTGGGGTCACTTGTTGGTAAACCTTGGATTATGTCAAGGAGCCTTCAAGGGGATTGAGCTTGCTACTCTGCCCTTGCGTGCGTATCGGATCGTAGACTGTTCCCCCAGGTGTATTTGTCTCAGTTGGTAACCTTAGTGGCCATATTCTTTAGGACTCTTCCTGAGGTGACAGTGGTGGGAAGATCCCACTATCCCTGGAGCAAACGTCGGCTAGACTCACTTGGATTTTCTGGGGGGTGCACTTCACTCAAGACGGTTAAGTGGAGGAACTTGTGCCAGTCTATTCATTAAGTAGGTTGACGGGGTAACTGTTCCAACCGCCATTTCTGTATTGAACTCTGCGACGTTGGATTTCATCACCAACTAGTGTTTTCAGTCCGGAAAGTTACTGTTTGTGTGTGTTTGATCTCCTAGATTCTTTAGGCGTGTGATTCAAATTTGTTTGGTTCTTTAGAGACCTTAGGTGCTTTTCATTGAGATTTTACTTTGTTTGCATGTGAAGTAGTTAAAAGTCTTTAACTGTGGTTGAATTACCAAGACAGTCCCGTAGACTTCGGGGCCAGTCTCCTGAGATTATAAACGTGGCTGAGTTACTTAGGAAGTCCCGTAGACTTCGGGGCCAACCTCCTGAGGAAGTACCGAGCCAACTTGAAGGCTTAAAAGTCCTCGTAACTACTAGAGACAGTAGAGTTGGGTCACCGGAAGAAGGAGAATCTTCTTTGATAGTACATCCTGATTTTCAAACACCAGTAGCAGAATATAATCCACAGTTAGTGTCTGTCTCCGAAATCACTGGTAGTTTTTCATCTACTAGTGATATAGGTGAAGAACCCGAAATATCCGAGCCTGAAATTGAATTTGTTGCTACTCCGACATCGGGGTTTGTTTCTCCAACTTTTAGTGGTCCTGGTTCACTTAGGGTAGAAAGAGTCATCACTCAAGATCTTCCTTCTGGACTTATTTCTATTGAAGAACTTACTCTGGAAGAAGAAGAAGTAGGCATCCCTATCCCTGAAAATCAACCTATCATTGAACTAAGGGAGCGTGAATCAATTTTTTACAGTCCACCTAGGAGTAGTTCTTGGTATCTTTCTTTGACTAATTATTTAGAAAACTCAGGGTTAAGTTTTTCACCACCTCGTGCTCCTTATCACTCAACACCTAGAGGTTTTTATACTCCCGTAAATATCTCAGGACAATCGTCCATGTTTACTCAATCGCCCGAATCCTTTTTGTACGGCGGTCCATTTGTTCCCTCTGGGTATCAGTCTCTTTCTGGTACTTTTTTGGGAGCATCTCCTCAACCCATTGAGCAAGGGTTATTAACTAGAAGCAATGGTAATAAACTGTTGAGCGTAGAAGACATTCTTATGATGTCAGGTTCTATTCCCAATCCTCAACCTCAAGGTGGCCAGTTACCGCCTGGGGGGCAGCCTCAATTAACGCCTGGGGGGCAACCTCAAGGACAATACATACCTACGGGATAGTACGTTCCTCAAGGTCAACCCCAGACTCAATATGTACCCCAAGGTCAACCCCAGTATCAATTTATACCTCAAGGTCAACCCCAGTATCAGTATGTGCCTCAAGGGTATCAACCCCAAGGTCAGTACTCGAACCAAGGTTTCCAACCACCCCAAGGTCAAACATTTGTTCAAGGAACGGGAAATGTACCTTTCAATTATCAATCCTACCCTCAACCTGGTTATGGTCCTCAATATTCTCAACCAGTTATGGGTCAGTACCCCGGAATGAATATAGTGTGGGATCCATCGCAAACCCAACAGGTGTTGCAGCCAAGTGTACAGTTGTCATCTCAAACTGGACAACCCTTAGTTTCTGGTACATCCCAGCAACCGGTCCAGTCTAACATTCAAACTTCTGTACCTTCGGTAGTTTCTCAGCCTGGGCCTAGTACACCTCATACTCCGCCTCAAACGACTCCTACAACTACCGCTACATCTGTTCAATCTACCCCACCTACTTTTGGACTATCGACAGCTCCAGTTTCTACTGTTCCTGTATCTACTCCTCAGACATCTTTACCACCATCTGGATCTACGATTCAAACTTCAGTTCAGATACCTGTAGGACAACCTGGTTTAAGTACGGTTGTCACAAGTCAACCACAATTCACCTATCAACCGTACTAGGGATAGTACAAATTCGGTCCTACTTTCCAGCAGCCAGTTTATCAGTATCAACCGTATCCTAGGTACACTTATCAACAGCCTCAACAACCCCAGTACGGTACGGTTTATCCTGGTTTTCCGGGAGGATACAATATCCCGAACGCGATTCCTATTCCTAGTTATCCTAGATATCCTCCTCCTGCGGCTGGTCTCATGACCCAGAGTTTTAGGGATCCTAATCGGCAGTTACCATTTATCGCAACTTTGGACTTACCTGACTTGTCGCGCCTAACGAACGATCCCATTAATTATCTTCCGTTTTGGTCACCAATGCCGAATAAGTTGCCCAGTGACATTCCCAAGTTCGAAGGTAAATCAGGAGAGGACCCGTCCAACCATGTGATGACTTACCACCTTTGGTGTGCGTCTAACTCCATCACAGATGATTCGATCCGTCTTAGACTTTTCCAGCGCACTCTAATTGGTCTCGCGGCCAAGTGGTACAATGAGTTACCGCGAGGCACTTTTTATAATTTTAGTCAGTTAGCTACCTCATTTTTAACTCATTTCCAATTGCCAGTCTGATATGACAATGGCACAGAATTGTTAACTTCGCTAAAACAATCGACATCCACGTACATTTAAGATCATATTCATGAGTGGAGACGTCGACGTCGTTTAGTGAAGGTATTTATTCTGGATCGGATCTTAGCTGAGTGGTTTGTAAAATCTTTGTTGCCAAAGATCACTGAAGATGTTGCTAAAGCCGGAGTGGTTACTGAGGAGCAAGTCATTGCCCAAGCACAGTACCTTGACTTGGTCTATACTCAGTCAGGTACGTTACACGAAAAAATCCCCGATCTTCCCAAGTCAAATCAAATCGCTGCAGCTCCTTCAGGATCTCATGCCGTTGACGATATGATTGGTACGGTTAACACTAAAAGTAAGAAGAAGTCTTCCAAGAATTCTTCTCCTATCATGACCTTGCCTGATTTCCCAACAGGAGATTTTTCTACAGAGATTTCCGTCGATATTCACGTTGTAGAGTCATCTACAGCCAAATCAAAATCCGGTGGGAAGAAGAAAGGAAAGAAGAAGAATAAAATGGACAAAAGTTCAAAGGAGAAACCTGAAAAGGCGGAATCCAATGACAAAAAACGCAAAACCTCGTTATCCTTGTCTCATTTGTGACGATGAACATTTTACAAGAGACTGCCCTCATCGTGCAGAGGTTGCGAAGATGTCAAGGGTTCCCAAACTCCTGCTGTTTTGAAGGATCCTTTTCCGGCTCAAGACAGTAAGATGATAGGTTCATCCTCGAGTGCCAATGAAGAACCCATACTGATGATGTCCCATGTTAGGATTGCGACTCGATCGCAAGATTATGGTAGTAAGAGTCCTGTTTATGGTAAAGAATCATAATCTTCTCATTCTAATCCATCAACCTCAGCTCCCGATTCCGATCCACTACAGATCGAGAAACCTAATCCAGACTTGGTAATCAAACTCACCGCCAAGGGTATACTTCAAAAGTCAGCTTTCAATCCACATGCGAGAGCGGCTCAGAATTATAACATTGTTGAGGATTTAGCTGTTTCACCCTCAGCAATGTCGGCTTTGGAAGTGCTGCAATCATGCCCAGCACAATGTAAATTACTTTTGTTGGCTATAAGAGCTGTTGATGTTCAGGACCCGAACCTAATAATTTTCGATCTAGAAAATAGTACACCGCGTTTGCCTCATCAAATGGCTTTCCAAATTCCAATGATAGTCAAAAACAGGCCTATTCATCAGACTGTAATTGATGAGGGAGCCTCAACGTGTATTATGTCGATACAGTGTTGGAGATCCCTTGGTTCTCCTTCACTAAATCAATCCCCGACGATTCTAAAGGCCTTTGATGGCCGTGGGTTTCATCCTTTTGGCATTTTACAGGATTTGCCTATAGGGGTTGAAGGAAAAACCATTAGTTTAGATGTGGAGGTGCTTGATGCCCCTCTAGACTACAACCTTCTCTTGGGGCAAAGTTGGTCTTACGCTATGACAGCGGTCGTTTCATCGGTCTTTCAAGTAATAAAGTTTCCACATAATGGAAAGATCGTAACAATAGACCAGCTGGCTTACTTTTCATCCGACCCAGCCTCTTCGGCGAGTATTCAGCATGTTGATAAAACGACTATCCCATATAAGGATGTTGGAGTAGGATTAGTTAAAGATGCTGGTTTACTGGGAACTTTTCCTTTTCCTCCAATCAACGCATCATCTTCATTTGCAACCATTCATATGATTACATCAGACACCATTATTTATGATGATCCTTGGATCGTCCCTTCTGAATCAGAGATAGACTCAATTGGTAATTCTATGCCTTTCAGTCCATATGAAATTGCCTATGAAGCTATGCAGTCGTTTGCTGACTCGTTTTCAACCAAAAATGACTTAATGAATGTGGTCCGTGAGGAATCACTTTTCACATCAACCTCAGATTTAACTACGTTTTCTGAACTTGTTCACTCTGATGAGAAAATTCGTGAAATCTTATGTGTAGATGATTTACCATGGGAAGATCTCCATCACAGATCTTCGTTTTTACCTAAGGAAGATCGTTTTGAAAATGATTTCTCATCAATTTTTACAACTGAATATGTCAAGGAACCTCAGAATCCAATGAAACATCCCGATTCAGAGTTAAATTTGGGAAACATCTCTCGAACTATTCCTATTGACATTTCGGTTAAGCCCAGAATTGTTGAGAACATTCATATAGGTGCCTCGTGTTCAGATAACGAAATTCAATTATATAAGGCCCTATTTCAAGAATTCTGCGACGTGTTTGCCTGGTCTTATGAGGAAATGCCAGGAATTGATCCCGCGATTGTTGTTCATGAGATCAAGACTTACCCGGACGCTAAACCCGTCCGGCAACGTTTGCGTCAGATTCACCCACGAAAAGCTGCTGCAATTAAAGGAGAAGTTGAAAAACTGTTGAAAGCAGGTTTCATTTATCCGATCCCGTTAACGGATTGGGTATCGAATAGTTTTCCGGTTAACAAAAAGCAGGGAACAATAAGAATATGCATCGACTATAGGGACATTAATCGAGCCTGTCCAAAGGACAATTACCCAACCCCCTATATCGATCAAATCATTGATGATTGTGCTGGCAGTGAAATATTTTCCTTTATGGACGGTTTTTCCGGATACAATCAAATCAACATTCTACCTGCCGATCAACCAAAAATGGCTTTCATTTGTCCATGGGGGACATTTGCTTATTGCAAATTACCTTTTGGGCTTAAGAATGCCGGAGCAACTTTTCAAAGGGCGATGTCTTATGCGTTTCATGACATCAAGCACATTGTGCAACCGTATCTTGATGATTTGCCTGCTCATTCATTACATCGATCTGATCACCTCGTCCATTTACGAGCAATCTTTATGAGGTGTAGGCATTATCGTATTCGGTTGAACCCACACAAATGTGTCTTCTGTATAGAAACGGGTCGATTGCTGGGATTTGTAGTTTCGAAAGCCGGCATTCGCGTTGATCCCTCGAAGGTCGAAGCTATCATCAAATTGCCTCCTCCTTCGAGTCTTCGCCAACTCCAAAGTTTGCAAGGGAAAGCAAACTTTTTACGACGATTCATTCCTAACTACGTCGAGGTTACAAAGGGTTTTACCTGGTTGTTGAAGCAAAACACTCAATTCTATTGGGATGAGATAGCTCAGAAATCTTTTGATGCACTCAAACACACGTTGACCCATGCACCGTTGTTGCATCCTCCCAACTACAACCAGGATTACTTCTTGTATCTCGCCGCTTCGCATTCCACCATTGGAATGGTCTTAGTTCAGGAAGATGAATTTGGAACGGAACATGTGATATATTACCTTAGTCGAACGTTAAATCCAACTGAGCTAAAATACTCGCATGTGGATAAATTGGCATTGGCAGCCGTCCAAGTTGTCCAACGTTTTCGTCACTACATTCTACTACGTAAAACTACAGTCATTTCGGATTGCAACCCTATGATCTACATTTTGACCAAGCAATTGCTAGGGGGCAAGTACTCTAAATGGATTGTTATCCTGCAAGAGTTTGACTTGGAATTTGAGAAATCTAAGTCTAAGAAATCTTTAGTTTTTGCAGAGTTAATGTGTGACTTCCCGCGTGCTGACACGGAAACTGTGGCGGAGGAGCCCATTGCGGACGAATCCTTGTTTCTAATCAGCACTTTAGATCCGTGGTATGGGGATATCATCGTTTATCTCCAGACCCAATCCTTTCGGCCAGAAATTTCAAGGTCAGAACGTCGGAAAATTCGACTCCAGCCCCAACAATTCAGAATTATTGGAGATACTCTTTATCGCTGTGGAGCGGACTCTATTTTTCGACGTTGCTTAACTCACGAGGAAGCTGAAAGGGTTCTAAATGACTGTCACTCTGGAGCGTGTGGTGGTCATATGTCTGGGTATGCCACAGCCCAAAAGATATTGCGCGTTGGCTACTTCTGGCCATCCTTATTTAAGGATTGTATTATGGCGGTCCGAAAATGCCACAACTGCCAGATTTTTTATCATAAGATGTGTGCTCCACCTGCTCCTCTCCACCCTATAATTGCCGTTGGTCCTTTTGCCAAATGGGGTATCGATTTTATTACATGTAACCCTCACTCAGTCGGGGGGCATGCGTATATCATCCTTGCGGTAGATTATTTTACTAAGTGGGCCGAGGTGATGCCTACATTCGAGGCAGACGGCAAGACAGCTGCAATTTTCGTGTTCAATCATATAATTGCTAGGTTTGGTGTCCTGCAAGCGATAATCACTGATCATGGGTGTCATTTTCGAAACGTTATGATGATCGAACTTACAGGCCGGCTTGGTTTACGTCACGATAGTTCAACCCCTTATTATCCACAAGCGAATGGTCTGGTTGAGTCCATCAACAAAGTTTTAGTTATCATGATCCGACAAATCATTGGGATTCATCGGTCGAATTGGCACAACATGCTATTTTCAGCACTTTGGGCGTACTGAACTTCAGTAAAAACATCAACAGGGTTCACTCCTTTCCAACCAGTCTATGGTTTGGAAGCCGTGTTACCCATTGAATGCGAAATCCCATCACTGCAAATGGCCATCGAGTTACTTCCAGCCACTTCCGAAGAGGAAAAGTGTTTGTTATACTTGGCCCAATTAGATGAGAATCGACGTGATGCTGCATTGGCGATTGAGACTCACGCAAAACAGATAAAAGCTCAGTATGATCGAAATGTGACCCCTCGAAATTTTTCGGAAGGAGATCTAGTCTTATTTTATGATCAATCTAATGATAAATTAGGCGCTGGAAAATTCGTTCCTATGTGGCATGGTCCCTATGTTGTCAAGCAAAAGCTAGCCAAAGGGGCTTATGAATTGGTAGACTTTGATGGGGACTCTTTGGGTAAACCCAGAAATGGCCTTTACTTGAAGAGGTATTATGCTTAAAAGAATGGGTATGGAGATTTTTTAGTTAGGATAGTTTTTTCTTTCTAGCTGGTGTGTTTTATTTTAAACAGTGTGCTTAGATTAGAGAGTGTTTTTCGTCATTATTCCTGCTTATCTTGGTTTTACTCTTGATATTGCAGATGTCGATGCCTCTCCAAACATACATTGGTTTCGCTGAGGGCGCTTGTCGTAATACACGGAACATCTCTTCTGCAGCTTGGGTTATCTATTCGCCCTCTGACGAGTTAGTATCTATGCATGGGGTAAGCCTCGGTCAAACAATGAACAACATTGCCGAGTACAGTGCAGTGATTGAGTTATTGTCTGAATCTATTTCATTTGGGATTCGGAGTTTGATAGTGAGGTTAGATTCTGAACTCGTTGTATTACAACTTAATAGAGTGTATGCCATTAGAAATCCAGCGTTATTAAGATTATTTTTGAGAGTGCGTCTCTTGGAACGTGAGTTTGATTACATTGAATATCAGCATATTCCAAGGTCTTTAAATACATTAGTGTTACACTAAAATTTGTCACCATGACTGTTTGCAGTCAGTATGGCTCCATCAATAACCATACTGTCCTCCTTGGCAAGTCTTATACCTCTGCTCCTCATGTCAAACTCCAAAAAAGAGAGAAAGCCTTTAGAAAATCAATATAACTCTGGTTCCGCACTTTCTCTTACTCTTACCTGCGGGCACGCACCTCAAGTACATAATAACTGCGTACTTGTACGCTCTGTCTGTAAAGGGGTGGGTGCGTACCCCTGTAAAAGTCAAAAGGCGCAAGTTTTACTTCAAAAAACTTACTTGCGGTCGATTCTAGAGCATTCTAGAAGATGGTTTGACGTGGATTGAGCGCCTCCAGATGGTTCATGCATCCCAATGAAAGAGGAACTTATCCCATGAAGAGGGGAGCTATCCCTTTGAAAGAGGGGCTTATCCCATTGATGGTGGACCTGTTTAACTTCCTCCAAAGCATTATAAATATAGGCATTGGGCCAGAGTCAAGAGAGGTTGAAAGCTGAACATTCCTAAGGGTAGATGCTGTTGAAATTAGGACTCCCTTATAGAGCTTGAGAGGAGAGATCCCAATCCTTTCTTAGCTTCATTTGGAAGTGGGTGAGCTGATCAAAGTAGAGGAGAACTCTTGCTGGACCCTGGGAGGGACCTGCACAACACCAAGGCACTGGTTGTAAGGTTTCCTTTGTCCCCAGTATGGTCGCCATTTTGTCACGCGGAAAGAGTCAATTTTGCGGACAAAACCGACCTCCCTAGAAACTAAGGCATTTCTAGTGACAAACAAAACAATCAAGCACTATCTTTCCCTAAATATGCATTTAAAATAAGAGCAACCAGATGTTTAAGGCTTACCTTTAGTCCAACGTTGTTTGTAGCAGCCAAGCCTCTTGGATCCAGATGAGCTCCTCTCCTTGAAACCTGCATACACAAACAAGCAAACGATTACATAGCACCTGAATAACTCATATAATAAAACATATTCATCATAAAGATCGAGTTTATGAAACAAATTATATATAACAACTTGTTGAGAAAAATGAACTTAATTGTATTAATTGGAAAGTTAAACTCATGAAAATACCGAGATTATTTTGCTATCTTTCATTCTCGTAAAACAAATGAAAATGCCGAGTTCTTTCCGTCTTTTCCTGCTCGTAAATTAAATTGAAAGTCGGCCATATGAGTACATTTTTATCATTTTTTCGAACTCATTAAAACTTACGAAAAAGTGAAAACCATGAGTACATTTTTGTCATTTTTTCGAACTCGTTAAAACTTACGAAAAAATGAATCCTTGGAGTTCTCTTTTAAGCCCTTTTCAGACTCTTAAAATGTGAAAAGATTGCCGAGTTTTCTTTTTAGCTCGTTAAAACAGAATTAAAAAGATGGTCCTCTTACAGCCCTTTTCTAACCGTAAAAACATGAAAAGATTGTCGGATTTTTGTCGTTTCAAATTCGATATTGGAAATAAAACGACGTGTCCTTGATTGCTTTCTACTTTTCAGATCAGAGACACTAATCATGAAAGTACTCCTTGGTCGTAAAGATCAAGCGGTTCTCTCAAGTATTATTTTATACTTTTTCGGGCTTGGGAGACACAAATTTATGAAAAAGGTCAACCCTGGAGTCTTCTTAAGTTTTTCAGACTCTCTAAAATTGAAAAACGCCGAGTTTCTCCTATACTGGACTCGTTAAAATTTCATAGTAAAGGACCTGTTCGATTACAAATAGGAACGGACCACTCCTTCTTAGGGTTCGAATCTAAACTAAGTTGGACTCATCCGAAGGATGAGCTTATAATCAAGCAAATGTTATCCTCCTCAAGCTTGTAAAAAATAAAGTGGTACTTGCTAGAAATGGTGGGGGAAAAGAGAGGAAAATGAGCCTATTTGTTATACTCTGTCTCGGAAAAACCTTATCACCACTCTTGAACACGACACTTTTCATTAACCTGGGTTGGGAAATCCTTTGCCTAACAGTTGATCAAACCACATTGAAAGTCTTCAGCCGGTTTATGGGTATTAACTCTAGGTCAATTGTCACCAAGTCATCTGTTGTGTCGTTATGTGTCATTATGTGTCATTATTGATTACATTGAATATCAGCATATTCCAAGGTCTTTAAATACATTAGTGTTACACTAAAATTTGTCACCATGACTGTTTGCAGTCAGTATGGCTCCATCAATAACCATACTGTCCTCCTTGGCAAGTCTTATACCTCTGCTCCTCATGTCAAACTCCAAAAAAGAGAGAAAGCCTTTAGAAAATCAATATAACTCTGGTTCCGCACTTTCTCTTACTCTTACCTGCGGGCACGCACCTCAAGTACATAATAACTGCGTACTTGTACGCTCTGTCTGTAAAGGGGTGGGTGCGTACCCCTGTAAAAGTCAAAAGGCGCAAGTTTTACTTCAAAAAACTTACTTGCGGTCGATTCTAGAGCATTCTAGAAGATGGTTTGACGTGGATTGAGCACCTCCAGATGGTTCATGCATCCCAATGAAAGAGGAACTTATCCCATGAAGAGGGGAGCTATCCCTTTGAAAGAGGGGCTTATCCCATTGATGGTGGACCTGTTTAACTTCCTCCAAAGCATTATAAATATAGGCATTGGGCCAGAGTCAAGAGAGGTTGAAAGCTGAACATTCCTAAGGGTAGATGCTGTTGAAATTAGGACTCCCTTATAGAGCTTGAGAGGAGAGATCCCAATCCTTTCTTAGCTTCATTTGGAAGTGGGTGAGCTGATCAAAGTAGAGGAGAACTCTTGCTGGACCCTGGGAGGGACCTGCACAACACCAAGGCACTGGTTGTAAGGTTTCCTTTGTCCCCAGTATGGTCGCCATTTTGTCACGCGGAAAGAGTCAATTTTGCGGACAAAACCGACCTCCCTAGAAACTAAGGCATTTCTAGTGACACATAACATATCTGTCATCCATCTTGACCATCCCTGAGTCAGTCCTTGCAACTAAATTTCTTCAACTTGATCTATGATTTCGTGTTGTGGGCTTGCCTATGACGGATCGCTTTCTATCGACATCAGCACATTATCTAGAAAGATGATCTAGAAATCATCAGTACCTTGGGATCTGCATGCCTCAATGGCAGGTTTCTCGCCTTTGATGACAGGTTACATCAATGACCTTCGATCAAGGGATTCTGTGACATGTTCGACATCAACACATCTACTCACATCTCATGGATTGTACTGGGTACTTTGAGAACCATTAACATCACTGGTGGTCTCTCTCACACTTGTTAACAGTTTACATCATTGACTGGTAATCAAGTGGTTTCTACCATGTTCGACATTAACTCATTTATTCGCATGGATAGAATCGTACTATTTCGGGAAGCAGAAATGAAGACCCTGGATCTAGTTTCCGCCATCCAGGCTGCGAGGAGTTTTGTATTCATTATACAATAGACTAATTATAAACAGATGGCTGCATCCATACTGTGTCTACATGTGTCTATGATTATGATGTATTGCAAAATCATTCCTATATCAAAGCAGTAGTTAGTTGGTTAGTTAAGTTTTTGATCTGAGTATGGGAATGCCTACCTCAGCGATGATATGATCTCATATATGTATTTTGTGTTGAATATTTGCAGGTTCCGACTGGGCTCTCCACAAGATAATCCTCGAAATGATAAAGTGCTTCACCCTTCCTAGATGATATAAAACCCTAATCTACTACAGACCTCGCACTTTAGGGAGCAATCTGTTACACTAAAATTTGTCACCATGACTGTTTGTAGTCAGTATGGCTCCATCAATAACCATACTGTCCTCTTTGGCAAGTCTTATACCTCTGCTCCTCATGTCAAACTCCAAAAAAGAGAGAAAGCCTTTAGAAAATCAATATAACTCTGGTTCCGCACTTTCTCTTACTCTTACCTGCGGGCACGCACCTCAAGTACATAATACCTGCATACTTGTACGCTCTGTCTGTAAAGGGGTGGGTGCGTACCCCTGTAAAAGTCAAAAGGCGCAAGTTTTACTTCAAAAAACTTACTTGCGGTCGATTCTAGAGCATTCTAGAAGATGGTTTGACGTGGATTGAGCGCCTCCAGATAGTTCATGCATCCCAATGAAAGAGGAACTTATCCCATGAAGAGGGGAGCTATCCCTTTGAAAGAGGGGCTTATCCCATTGATGGTGGACCTGTTTAACTTCCTCCAAAGCATTATAAATACAGGCATTGGGCCAGAGGCAAGAGAGGTTGAAAGCTGAACATTCCTAAGGGTAGATGCTGCTGAAATTAGGACTCCCTTATAGAGCTTGAGAGGAGAGATCCCAATCCTTTCTTAGCTTTATTTGGAAGTGGGTGAGCTGATCAAAGTAGAGGAGAACTCTTGTTGGACCTTGGGAGGGACCTGCACAACACCAAGGCACTCGTTGTTAGGTTTCCTTTGTTTCCAATTAATACAATTAAGTTCATTTTTCTCAACAAGTTGTTATATATAATTTGTTTCATCAACTCCTTGGTCTTTATGATGAATATGTTTTATTATATGAGTTATTCAGGTGTTATGTAATCGTTTGCTTGTTTGTGTATGCAGGTTTCAAGGAGAGGAGCTCATCTGGATCCAAGAGGCTTGGCTGCTACAAACAGCGTTGGACTAAAGGTAAGCCTTAAACACTTGGTTGCTCTTATTTTAAATGCATATTTAGGGAAAGATAGTGCTTGATTGTTTTGTTTGTCACTAGAAACGCCTTAGTTTCTAGGGAGGTCGGTTTTGTCCGCAAAATTGACTCTTTCCGTGTGACAATTAGCAGATGCAATTGTTTCTCAAATGTTAAATAGACATTTTCAATAATCATACATGTGAATTTAAAATCATTCCATAACATGATTTACAAGATAAGCCGGTAATAGTGATATATATATATATATATATATATATATATATATATATATATATATATATATATATATATATATATATATATATATATATATAGGAGTGTGTCAAAAAATACATCGTCCTCGATCATAGGTTGAAAAACACCTTATGATCGGAAAAAATGATAAGTACAAAAAACAAAAATGTCACATGTGCCCACAATAGGTGATCATCCTATCACTGGTGATGATCTCTATAAGAAACCACTGCACGGGCCACCTTGCAAAGGAACCTCCTAAAAGGTCCCGGGACTCCAATCACATAGCGCTGAAGTCGATGAGGAATGTCGTCTATAGTGGTCTCAGGAATATCTCCTGTCAAGCTCTCGAGATGACCCTCCAACTCGGCCAAAACCTCTGCTGATTCGTCTTGTGGGGCTAGCGCGGGTGCAACTGGTTGCCTCCTCTCGAAAGGCCGAAGAGCGGCTGGTCGTTGTGGACCCACATCTGCATTTTAAAATTTTTACTATCAGTTTTGAGACGATGGAGAAAATAAAAAAAAAAAAAAAATAGGAAAAATGTTGCAAAGGATTTTACCTGACTTGTCCCACTGCTCTCCTAGTGGAAGAACCATGTCTGGGTCACCACGAAAATCTATCCCAGCGTAAGGGAAGTCCTAAATGGAAAAGACCTGGTTTTCCAGCCATTGGAAATACTCAGGTTTGAATCAAGCAACCTCTGTCCTCTCATCTAGGTGACGGGACATGACTGCGACCCATCGCATCAGTTTGGGCTCTTGAGGAAACCCAGCTCCAACAGTAAGGTGCTGTGGGATCAGCATAGGAACCCTCTCCAGGCCAAAACTCACGACCAAAGCCCCATAACCAAAGGTCTTTAGTCATCCGTTCTTGGCCCTGGTCAGTTGGCCTTTCACATTGGCCAACACGGCATCGCACCAGTTGAAGATGGTGCCTTGAAAGCAATCAACTGCCATACGCATCTAGGATCCGATGGCAATATGTAAAGTGGCAGCTCCGTAAAGTCTGGTGACAGTAAACGCAATCACCATGAGTTCAGGACGGAATATGGTCTTTATGTCTATCCCTTTGTCTCTAGCCTGGCTGTTGCAGTACTCTAGCCGGAGGCTATCGACAGACTGGCCACCTGGCCTAGTCCCGTGCAGAGTGAAGTCTTCGCCTCTCTTAGGCAAACCAGTCAAGAAATATATGTCCGCCGGCTCGATTTCGAGCTGGTGGCTGCCAATGAAGAAGCACTAGTCCTGTATGCTCCATTTGTCAACCAGCCATTGTAAGAAATCCACCTGAGCCCTCATGCCAAGAATGGCCCAGAATTTGTACAGTCCGCACGCCCTCAAAGCATCAAGTGAAGGCTGATGATTCCATGCGGCAGCATCCACGTCCTCATGCTCTCGTTCACGCCAATCTAGCATGATGTACTCTCTGCATCAAGTATAAAGATTAATTAAATTGCTAGAAAATATTTTGATTGGTCCATTTTTGAGAATTTTTGGGTTCAAAACCCTTGCAGCGGGGTACGCACCCTCCGGGTTAGACACAGTGCGTGGGACCGCACTTTGTCTACAGGGAAGGTGTGGACCCCGAACTGTTTCCTAATGGAGAAAAAGTCGGGGTCCGCGGGTCCGCAATGGTAAACCTGTGGGCCCTCGCGCGCGGGTTTTGCGCCTAAAAACCCTCCCAAAAAAGAATTAAAGGACTAAAACAAAAAATTTAATGGTTAAAAATGAAGAGTAGGATGATGTGGATTACCTGGAGAAGACGACGCTCGATTCCGACGGTTGGATTTTCCGCAATCTTCACGGGAAGTTTTCTAAGCAAAAGCACTATTTTCTCACCCAAACTCAAACGATAAAAATGATTTGACAAAGGCCTTTTTTATAAGTTTTTTGAGTAAATAAATCGCAAATTTGTTTATGTTTCACTTTGAAAAGGTATTTTGCGACATTTTTATTCATTTCAAACAGGTATGAGTAATGTTTGTGTTTTTGTGCAGAATAAAGGATTATTCAGGCGAAATCTACCATTTTCGACAGAAAAACATGTAGAGTCATCTTTAAGCTCTTTTCTGACTCCTAAAACATGAAAAGATTGCCGAGTGTTTCTTTTAAACTCGTTAAAACGGAATTCGAAGATGGTCCACTTACAGCTCTTTTCTGACCGTAAAAACATGAAAAGATTGCCGGATTTTTGTCGTTTCAAATTCGATACTGGTTATAAAACGACGTGTCATTGATCGGTTTTTTACTTTTTCGGGTCAAGGGCACTAATGACAAAAAGTGCTCCTTGGTTGTAAAAGATCAAGCGGTTCTCTCAAGTATTATTTTATACTTTTTCGGGCTTGAGAGACATAAATTTACGAAAAAGGTCAACCCTGGAGTCTTCTTAAGTTTTTTCAGACTCTCTAAAATTGAAAAATGCCGAGTTTCTCCTATACTGGACTCGTTAAAATTTCACAGTAAAGGACCTGTTCAATTAAAAATAGGAACGAACCACTCATTCTTAGTGTTCGAATTTAAACTAAGTTGGACTCATCCGAAGGATGAGCTTATAATCAAGCAAATGTTATCCTCCTTAAGCTTGTCAAAAATAAAGAGGTACTTGCCAGAAATGGTGGGGGAAAAGAGAGAAAAATGAGCCTGTTTGTCATACTTTGTAACCACTCTTGAACACGACACTTTTATTCACCTGGGTTGGGAAATCCTTTGCCTAACAGTTGATCAAACCACATTGAAAGTATTCAGCTGGTTTCTGGGTATTAACTTTGGTTCAATTGTCACCAAACCATCTATCGTGTCGTTATGTGTTCAAGAGGTCACTGCCAATAAGCCATTCATCTGCAAAATATCTGTCATCCATCTTGACCATCCCTGAGTCAGTTCTTGCAACTAAATTTCTTCAACTTGATCTATGATTTCGTGTTGTGGGCTTGCCTACGACGGATCGCTTTCTATCGACATCAACTCATTATCTAGAAAGTTGATCTAGGAATCGTCAGTACCTTGAGATCTGCATGCATCAATGGCAGGTTTCTCGCCTTTGACGACAGTTTATATCATTGACTTTCGATCAAAAGATTCCGTGACATGCTCGACATCAGCACATTTATTCGCATCTCATGGATTGTACTGGGTACTTTGAGAGCCATTGACATCACTAGTGGTTTCTCTCACACTTGTTAACAGTTTACATCATTGACTGGTAATCAAGTGGTTTCTACCATGTTCGACATCAACACATTCATTCGCATGGATAGAATCGTACTGTTTCGGGAAGTAGAAATGAAGACCCTGGATCTAGTTTCCACAATCCAGGCTACGAGGAATTTTGTATTCATTATATAATGGACTATTCATAAACAGATGGCTGCGTCCATACTGTGTCCACATGAGTCTATACTTGTGATGTTTTACAAGATCATTCCTGTATCAGAGCAGTAGTTAGTTTTTCTAGTCAGTTTTGATCTGAGCATGGGAATGCCTACCTTAGCGATGATATGATCTCATATATATATTTTGCATTGAATGTTTTTACAGGTTCCAACCGGGTTCTCCACAAGATGATCCTCGAAATGATAAAGTACTTCACTCTTCCTAAATGATAAGAAATCCTCATCTACTACAGACTTCGCACTTTAAGGGGAAATCTGTTACACAAAAATATCATCATCATGATTATTTGCAGTTAGTATGGGTCTATCATTACATGTACTGTCCTCCTAAGCAAGTCTCAGACCTCAGCTCTTCAAATCAAGCTTTGGAAATGAGAGAAAGACATTAAAAATCAATGTAACTCTGGTTCCGCACTTTCTCTCATGGTCACCTGTGGTCCCGCACCTTCTGTGTACAAAAACTGTAGACCTGACCACTCTGTCCCTAACGGTGTAGGTGCGGACCCCTGTGAAAGTCAAAAGACGCAAGTTTTATCTTAAAAAACTCACTTTGGGTTAATTCTAGAGGTTTCTAGAAGGAATTTTGACGTGGATTGTTCGCTCTGAGGTGGTTCATGCATCCCAAAAGAGAAGGAGCTAATCCCTTGATGAGAGGAGCTATCCCTTTGAAGGAGGGCTTTATCCCTTTGAAGGAGGACCTAGTAACTTCCCTCCATTGCACTATAAATACAGGCATTGGGTTGGTTGCTGGGGAGGTTAGAAGCTGAACATTTTTTAGGGTAAATGCTGGTGAAATCAAGACTTCCTAGTTAAGCCTAAAGAGGAGAGATCACATACCTTTTTGGTTTCATTGGGGAGTGAGTGAAACTTGTCAAAGTAGAGGAGACTTCTTGCTGGACCCTGGGAGGAGCTTGTACAGCATCAAGGCAAACGTTGTAAGGTTCTTCTTCTTTTGAATTAATACAATCAAACTCATTTTTCTCAACAAGTATCTTATGTTATTTGTTTCATGGACTCCTTGACTTTCATGTTAAATACGTTTTATGCAATTGGCTTTTCAGGTGCTATTTAATTTGTTTGCCTTGTTTGTGTTTGCAGATCCCCGAAAAGGAGCTCATTTGGATTGAAGGAGCGAGGGCATCCACAAGCTAGCGTTGGACCTAAGGTAGGCCCTAAAAACACTTGTTTGCTATTGTTTATTAAAGCATATTTAGAGAAATATAGTGTCTGGTTGGTTTGCTTGTCATTAGGTCTTCTTTAGATTCTAGAAAGGTCTATCTTGTCCGCAAGATCGACTTATTCCGTGTGACAAGTAGAATTATGGACTATATGGAAGACTGGGGTCCAAAATATGATAGATCTCCTTTCTCCTTTTGCATCCAATTTTTTGACAGGGAACTGAAAACTATCTGTTCGATAGTATAAGAACAGATGATATATATAGGTTGTATACTTGAAAACCCCTTCCCTATTTAGGCTCATGAATTGTTCATGGATTTTGTTGCTAATGAAGGTAGCAAAGTCAAACTTGATGGTAGGAGGGTGTCCTGGAATAAATATAGCCATCAGAGCTAGAATGGTTTCATCAACATACTCACTTGTTCTAAAACCCAGGACATAGGATATCATCTCAATAACAGTTCTCCCAACTTCATTGAAATAGACTTGGTGAAAAGGAGGTGAGTCTCTGGGCTGGGAGTCTGGGCTCATGAATAATTTGTCAATTCGGCCTATTTCTGCAGAGGATAGTTTGGAACCTTGGTCCAACAAATGTTTCATAGACAGAGGAGTCAGAGGATGATTAGGCTTGAAATGCAACATCTCATTGATTGAGTGAGGAGTGATAAAGAATAGGACAGTTTCATTTGGGGACATGACTGCCCTTTGAGTAGGCTCATAGTTAGCACAACACAAGCGGATTATATCTGGAAATACATTGACTGATGGAAGATAATATATGGGCAGATTGGACTCACAGATGCCACAGAGATCAAACTTGTTTAGATAGTTGTTTCTAATTTCACAAAAGGTTTGCAGATGATTTTTAATACCCATTAAGTCTTGTATTTAGAAGTCCCTATCAGCTAAGGGAAACCATTCCAGCTCCTTGTGTGGTGCATTCAAGGGGGCAACATTGAGGGCCACTGGAGGTTCCATTCTTCAATCCTTTGTGATTATTTAATTTGAAATTTTGAGGTTTCACAGTGACAGTATGGTAAAATGATAGTTTCTGGGGCTTTCTGCGGGGATTGTGGGCCGAATTGAGCTTGAACTTGAGCTAAATGGATGAGTTTGTAGAGGGAGACAAATTCTGAGGAATTTCTTGGAAAAAATGGGCCGAACAAAGTTTAAAATGTAGAGGTTAGGGGGCAGAACTGTGTTTTTAATTCAAAATTTGGTTATACAGGAAATTTTTGGAGAAAAACTTGGAAAAACAGGGTTTGGGAGAAGAATTTGGGTAAATACCTGTTTTATGGACGCCTGGTGCACAATGCGATTGGCAGGCCAAGCTGAGGGACCGAGCAGTGGAGTTGATTTTCCTGGGTGGTGGACTGTGCAGTGACAATGGTGTTTTGGACGTTGAAAATCATGCAAACATCACACAGAGGAAACAAGGTGAAATGGACAAAAAACGATGTATAACGGCTTTTTGACAAAAATTTTGATTTTGGCAGGTTTTTGGCACGCTTTGGTCAGGTGATGTCAGCATGATGTCATGATTTTGTCGTATAGCAGGGGGGTACAGAGGCCAACCTGGTAGTGACGTGGCGGACACAGCAGATGATACGGAAGCGAGGTGGTGGGTGACGTCTCTGATTATGTGAGGGTGACGTCAGTGGGGCGGGGGCATAGGCGGTAAGCGGTTTGGCCCCCGCACCGCCTTTGGGCCATAGTGGTATTGTCAGAGGGGGTAGCGATCACGCAGGGCACCTAACGCTTGTCTCGTGTACGGCAGAAATACCGCCCATCCCCCGAACGCTATCGTTCGGTGTATAAGGGCTAGCGATATGCATGAGGGCCGTCCAATCTGGGGGATCGGATCCGACGGCTGGTGGCATGTTAAACAGGCTGAGGTGTAATATACGGGACCCGCCATAATATTTTATTGTTTTTTAATGTTTTTGCGAAGAATTACAGTGTAATTCAATTTTGGGTTTCGCGGGTTGGTTATTTAATCAACCCAGTGTTAATTAAATCCCATGGTTTGTATGCGCAGGGAGGGTTATTATAAGGTTCCAAGTGAACCTATAATTCCCGTAAACCTTAGTATATGGCTATATTAAGCCGGGGGTTGGGATATTTAGATTTTTAGGGACTTTTATGCTATTTTATGTATAATAGGGGCGGGGAAAACTTTAAATAGGAGCTATATAATAAAGTTAAAGTGTTAATATGGTTTTGTAGATAGGAAACGCTAAGTTTATAAGGTAACAACTTAGGTTTTTAGGGAAATGAAAGTGAAATGGAATGATTATTTTTACACAAGAAATGTGGCTTGTTTTGGCTAAGTAAACACAGAGTTTCACTTAGTATTTCTCATAAAATGAAATGAACTTGGACCATTAAGCAGATCCCAATGTCCTTGAGGGGATGCTAGTAAGTATGCTCCAACTATTTTGCAGCCACTTTGCCATGGTACCTGTGATAGCCATGAGATAGATCAAAAAAAGGACAAAACTTTTCATGAACTTGCTTCTGCAACATCCAACTGCCTACTCAGCCTAATACACCTAACATTTTTTCTTCTTTTTCCAGGGTGCATTTGAATTAGCAAACCCTTTCTCTTTTGTTTTTATTTTAGCTATCCTCCTATCTAAGTCTGCCCTTATCTCTTCCAGGGGCTCAGATTTAGCTGTTGAGCACCCTTGCTTCTCTACCTAACTAATGATCTGCCAAGCTTGAACTGTTGGAACAGATCTTATTCTCTAGTTCTACAACAAGAAATTTAAACATGGACTGGCCAAGATTGAGCTGTTTGGCCATCCATCAAGTGTGACAGAAGTCACTGATTGCACATTCTGAACTTGTTTGCAAAAAATAGGATAGTAGTGGCATTTTGGACTAGCACACTTTCCTGGTCTTTTCTTTGGGGTTCATTTTCTCTCTTTCTTGACCAATTCATTCTTTTTGCCCTTTGATTTTTCTTTTAGGGCATACCCTCTTTACAATTTTTAAATTTTTTATTTTTGAAAATATGGAACCTTTGCAGCATGGAAAGGATGATCATATTTGGCATTTCCATATTCAATCATGAAATATGACACCTATTGGCATAGGAACCTAACAGTCGCTTTACATACATTTGTGTCTCTCGAACCCAAAAAGGTAGAAAATGATACTTGAGAGAACCGCTTCACCATTTCAGTCAAGGAGTACCTTTTTTGTAAATAGTTTATCCTGGCCTGAAAAAGGGCTAAACGTATTCTAGGTAAATGACATTTCGCAGCCTTTAATGAGTTCAAAAGGGACAAGAGCTTTGAAATCTTTTCATGTTTTAAGAGTCGGAAAAGAGCTGAAAGCAAAGCCCCCATTTTTATTCTCTTTAACGAATCAAAAAAGGGGAAAAATACTCGGCAATATTTTCATCTTTTACGAGTCAGAAAAGAGCTTAAAGGTTACTCGTCCAAGAGGAAAAAGTGGTAATAATAAAGGGCAGCAACTGGTTTTGGCAATGGAGGAACTGCTAAAAACATGTAATGGTCAAGAGGCTAGCTAACAAAACCACTCATTGTCGTGGTTCCTCGCGAAAGGAAGAAACAACAAAGTGAAAGCATATGATCAGAAAAAGAGATGGTGGCAATGGAATAAAACAACCAAGGCTTATCTAGCAAAAATCATTGGATTAAAATGGAAATCACGAGATGTAAGTCGGGCATGGGTTCATTTTTAAACAAGCTTGAACCATGGAGAACTCTGCTTTGATTTAGTTTACACAAGCTTGAAACGAAAAAATATGCTTGAGATAAGTTTGCATGCCACCGGCATAATGACTCAATTCGAGTTACATGCCCCCCAAGCTTCATTTCATTCAACTAGGTGAATGGAATTAAGGTTCACTTTCGAGATCTAGGAAAGTCTCGACTGGGATTTTACGAGATCTTAATCAAAGACTCAATTTGGAAAAGGGAGGTGATTCATTTTTTAATGAGGTTGACATAGTAAA
Organism: Pinus tabuliformis; assembly: GCA_031772625.1. Classification (NCBI taxonomy): domain Eukaryota; kingdom Viridiplantae; phylum Streptophyta; class Pinopsida; order Pinales; family Pinaceae; genus Pinus; species Pinus tabuliformis. Next base: position 1,265,989,827 of record CM062809.1, read on the forward strand.
AGAACTATCCTCAAGACCCTTGTTTCATTTTTTTAATGAGCTTGACACAAGACAAGGAACTATCTTCACACTCCTTGATTCAATTGTTAATGACGTTGTCACAAGAAAACGAACCATCCTCATGACTCCTTGTTTCATTTTATAACAAGGTTGACACAAGACTAGGAACTATCCTCGTGACGTATATTCATGACCCATAAGAGAACACAGCTCCCAAGAGGTCCTCACTAGATGGAAGAACCACGTTCTATGAGGAATACGTGTGATTTGGTACCAAAGATAGATTGAGTTCCAATGCCCATAGTACATAATGTATAATACCATATGTGCGATCATCAGAAGATGTGGAGACGGAACGAGTAGCCACATAATTGACCTATGGCAGGGAAGGTACTGCTTACAAACAAGAGCCGATAGGGGATGTTGGCTGCAAAGGAGGCACCTGGTGACCAATGAACGAAAGTTCATCAATAGTCACAATTCTCCATTCGTGGAGAAAACAAACCACATGGAAAAGTAAAGAAACAAGATCTCCCATGACATAAACATAGTCGCTTCCAAGGAGAAGATTGAAATCTAAGGGACCTTGGACTATCGTCATGTCTATATAGACGATCGTTCCTCCCAAAGTAATAGGGAAATTCTAAAGGATCCCTAAGGGTTGACTGGTTCCTCTATTGAAAGCCAACAGATTCTGAGTGACGGGCACAAGCTGTGGGGAGCCCAAAGCTTTCCAAGTAGTAGAAGACATGATTTTAACAAACGTTCCTTCATCTAATATAGTTCCATGTACTACCATATTATAGGCTTGTACTATGATCTCGAAAGGCACATAAGATGGGAGGTGGAAAGTAGTCAATTGACTCCAATCAAAAGAGACGACAAAACTACTTGGTGGGGGTATCATATGATTTCCCCCATGCTCTACAAGAATAGGAGAAGGACTCTCCTGAACAACTGGGATGGGAGAGTCATGCTTCAATTCATGAGAATCTAAGGAGATGAGAAGAACATGAGTAGTATGATCACCACTCTCTTCGGGAACAGAGTGAACAACTAAAGGCGGATCCAAGTCGACACTCATTTTGATCAATGGTTGGTCAGGAACAGAGACAAGAGAGTCGTGCTCAAGAAGAGTAGAATGGGAAAGAGATGAATCCAAGTTAATCTCTTTACCAACTAGGAGAGGTTTGGAAGAAATCTTCTGATAACCAATAGGAAGTTGGGGTTGAGGAGTTGTAAGGTTTTCCAAAATTTTGGAAGCTTTATCCATAAGAGGACAATGGTGAAGAAGATGCTTCCCTTCACATAACCTACAGGGGAATCTAATCTTTCCCTTCTTCTTACCATCATTAGTTGAAGGTGTAGCATCAACATGATCTCCAAAGGTCGATGGGGATGGTTGATTCAGGTCTTGAGACCATACCTCTAAGACTTTGGGAATGTCAGGACAATCTCAAAGGAGATGGTCACCCTTAAATAGCCTGTAAGGTAAGTTTACCTTTCGTGGAGGATCAGAAGGTTTGTCTACAGGAGGTGCATTTGGAGTAACAACTGCACGATTGGCCTCTCACTTATCTGTCTTCTTCTTCTTCTTCTTCTTCTTAGCCTCCTAGTTACTAGATTTCAAACTTTCACCGGGAAAAGTAGAGAGGAGGGTGAATAAATAGGGGAAGAAGGTGAGAGGTCAACCTTAGAATCAACGTGATGTGGCTCAAATGAAGGAGATGGCTAGGCAGGGATCGATACACTTGGAACCACTGAGGTTGAAAATAACCAGATAGGTAAACCAATGGTTAACCTAGGGAGGGACAACGTTGCCATATAAGGAGCACCAGCATTTCCAAATGACGGAGAAGGACCAGGATTCCAATTCGAGGGGTAACCTTGACTAGTAGACTCTGGAAATGTTGCCATTAGAATCGACCCTAAATAATTAATAAGGAAGATAACTTTAACGAAGAATATTTTGTGGGAAGTTAATTTTAAAACACTAAAACAAAAAATTTCCTTTCCATGTTTTAAGACTCGAGAAAAGGGAAAAAGGTGACTCTAGTCCCTTCTAGTTTGAACGAGATCGAAAGGACAAGTTCTTGATGATCTTTTAAATTTAAAGAGTTAAAAAGACCAAAATGACTACTCTGGATGATCTAGGAAAAAGGATTACCAAGTAACCGTGAACTGAAAAATACTTCCCAGCGAATCAAGAAGTACAGGCAGGCAATCTCCCCAAGTGTTGTTTTTGGTGTATCACATTTACAAGGCAGCAGACTCAGCTTCGAATGGATAAAGGATTGCAGACTTAGTGGGGTCTCCATTTATATACTCGACGGTACGAGGATCACAAGTCTGTACTAGCGTTGTCTAGTGCTTAGGCAAACGATAGCTGCTATGTTTAAAGACACCGGAACACATCTCTAGCCTAGACCTCTAAATATAAGTGTTAATTTTCATTGCTTCCTTAGTAATTCAATATATTTTAACGGTCAACTAAAAAAAACTCCTACATGAAGCTATATGAGAAATGAAATCTTTGTTTTCAATGAAATTTAACACTAATTGAGAGATAGAGAACACACAATCAATGCAACAATCAAAGAATAAAATCTTTCACTAATAAATCTCCAAAATGCATTGAATCTTCCTATCAAATGCACTTCAACACACTTTAATGAAAAATTTTCAAACCAATAAACGAAAGAGAATTCCTTCCAAACCAATGATGCAATGATTCAATCAAGAACAAGATGAGCAATGTAATCTATGCCCGAATAGAGATGATTAATCAAGAGAAGAACAAACGAAACTTTTCAAACTTGTTTAATTCAAATCAAAGCGATAAAAGGACTAAAAAACAAAAATGCATGGAGCAGCTAACCAACAACTTGACTTGCTGAGCACATAAACAGTTGAATGGATGACGATCTAGATTCCCTAGGGCCACAAACCATCCAAAGCCTCAAAAAATAAAGTAAAAGAAGGCAAGCCAAACAAGCACACAAACCAAGCCAATTAAGCTTTCGAGTCAGGGAGAACACAATCAAAACAAGCTAAGAGGCAAAAATAAGAAGCGAAAGACACACTGGTTATGATCTAGGGGAAACCCTGATCTTCACCTATAGGAATCGGCATGGCTGCCTAACTGACAACAAGCACCAAAAGGGGGTCAACGCAACTATCAGAAAACTAAATGTGCTAACCGAGGATTCAAGGAAAAAAATAATTTTTTTCAAAGGCTAAAACCAGACTTACCACTATAAATTTCGGGCTTAAAGCAGTAAACCAAGCAAAGCAGAGAAAACTAAATGGAAATGGTGATACTAGAAAAGTTCACACAAAACCATAAAATGAAAATCAATTAAAAAGAAGGATTGGTTCCCCAACGGAGTTTCCAATTTGTGGTGCAGGTAAATTCTTAGTGCAGACACAAAAAATTCCTCTAGCCCAAGAGAGCAAGTCTAGCCACAAACAAACAATCTATGGTAAATCTCCTTAAGCTAGAATCAAATAAGAGGTCATTCCTTCGAATACCTGAAACAAGCAAACAAACAACAAAAATGAACGTGATAGCATACAAATTGCATTCAGTTTACTTAACAGGTAAATGAACATTAAACCATCAAATGTAAGATAACACTTCAATGTAGGAAATCAATCAATAGTTGTATTAATATAAGTTTAGAAAGAGATTACAACCAATGCCTTGAAGTTGTTGGTCTCCTCCGACATACACGGGTTCCCACACTTCTGCTAGTATCTCATAGATAGCCCCAACAATGGAAGTTCTAAGGCCCCTTCTCTTTAGTCTCAAACCAAATCAAACACATTATTCTCCCTCAAACATAAACTAGAGAGCTATAAGCAATAGATGTCTTGTTGATTATTCAAGCTCCAAAAATGCCAATACTGAAACTAGTGAAGCCTGTAAAAGGAAGGGTTTATATAGCTTGGATAGAGGGGAGATAGTTCCTCTTATAAAGGGGAAAGGATTTATCTCTTGGGTTGGTTCCATCCTAATAAGGGAAAGGAGCTAAAACTAACTTCCTCAGCTCCATCCAGCCCAACCATTTACTAGACTTCCATTACGAAGCTTCGTCTGCATATGTAAAAAACTTGCCAAAAGAGGATCAGTGCGACTGAGAAAAGGCTTAGTAGCAACATACGGTGCTAGTCCTGGTTTCAATCTCTACAAATCAGCATGAGGAGGAAACTGGTCAGTAGTGCCAGTCTTGTAAACTGGGGTAAAAGGAAGATTCTTGGGCAATGATGCAAAAGGGAATCTTTCTACTAATGAAGAGGGACATAATGGGAGTTTCTTCATGATGGGAAATCATGTAGGGTTCACTATAGAGGTCCTCCAGGATCGTGGAATAGGGAGTGTAGGGATAGTGACAAAATTCTCCACTTGGCACTCTTGCTACACCTACTATTGTATAACACGGTGTCATTAGTGCTACGACCTCTCTTTCTCAACGCACTCTACTCACACCATATCACACTTGCAATATGCTCAATTCCCCATCTTCTCCATTGTAGGCAATGGTTTTGTTCCACTGAGGAACTCTACGTAGGGAAATATTTTCTATATGTCCTTTAGCTTCCCAACTGTACTTAGTTATGGCTCCCCTTGCCACTATTGTGTGTCCTAGTTGTTTCTTGTCACAGTACCCAAACAAAGATGGTCCTTGTATTTCTTCATCATCTAACTTTGGAGAGATCTATGCTAATAAATTAATTCTCAGGCGAATTGCACACTCCTCCGAGAGTCCCATTCTCATTTATCGCTCCACGGATCTTGGCAGTTCACAGAGATGATCACTCTGTTCTTATTTATCACAACCATTTGTGCACGCAAAGCAACCCGTATTTATCTTTTCCATAAATTTCATCTTCGATTTATTGTCACATAGTCTTCTATATTTTAACCCCTTTTCAACTATCAATACCTATGAGCCTATATTCAATTTGACAGCTTCGAACCCACACATCCTTTAACTGGTTGTATTGCATTATCGAAGAAAATCCACATCGTAACTTCACAAAGGTGGAACGTTACGATATTTCTCAGCCCTGATATACTTAGATCCTATTACATTTAGCTCCTTAAAAAAATTTCCTCCATAGAGCCGAGAGTTGTGACCTACAGCTTAGCTTTTTAGTGCTACGGTATTTTGTGTTTGTCAGGAGCCAATCTTCCTTCACTAACTGCTCTACACCTTGGTTCTTAGTTTTGTCGAGACCAAGAGCCAAACTAATATCAGAAGACCCTTTTATCCTAACTTTTCTAAAACCATATGCACTGAAGTTACATGGTTTTCATCATCCGATATTCCAACCTCTGATATGATTTCATCACTCCACATGGTGGCTTCACAATGATGACATGCGTCACCCGGATCTGGGACATTAGGGCACCCAATAACGTTGAATCATCCTACCATGCGTCCTATCATACTACCACGTCATGTTGACGGCAGATGCCACTTCAACTTCACAAGTCCAATCTTATGCCACCATGTGTCCTACCAAAGGAGAGAGAAGAGGGCCCATCAAACCTTGGATTTGCAACAAAATCCTTTTGTTAATATTCTTTAGCATTCCTCAGTGCTTTATAGTACTATTAGAACTATTGGACATCGTAACTTCTTATAATACCTCAGTTAAGGGTCCTCCGATATTACAATATTCTGATACCTTAGTCCTTCTGATATCCCAAGGTTCCAACCTCTGATATGCTACCTGCTCCAATTCTTCGAGCTTCTGATATCCAATGTGTCGATGTCCCTATGTGTTGATCTTTGGGGTCCCGATATCCGATATGCCCAATATGTTGATCTCCTATCTCCTGATATCTGATATGCTAACCTCAAAGGTTTCATTATTTCTTCCTTCCTTAGGCTTCAAATCCCTAGACTTCGGTAGATCATATCTTTAGATCCAGGAAGCTATTTTTGGACTTCCACATATTGTTGGAGATCTCTTCTAGAGAGCCTTGCATTGGATAAGGTCTTATGTAGGCTTTGAGTCCATTTTCTACTTGTGAGATGACTGTGAACTCTCTGCTCCTTGACTCTTCTACTTTGTGCTTAGACAACAGAACTCTCAACCATCATAGTGATCATTTTATGGCTTCTTCAGTAAGCCTACTACTATGATGATTCTCTACATGAAGCCTACAACTACCATGGAATTCCAACTGATCCATCATTGTAATAATCATTTTATGTATTTTTCCAATAAGCTTGCTACTATGATGATTCTCAGCATAAATCCTGTTGCAATCATAGGTATCATCCTGAGACATGCATTTATTATAGCATGCATTTTTCCCAGGTTGGTTGACATCAGTGCCAACATACATTCCAATACTAACATAACCACCACCAATTGTCCAACAATCTCCCCCTTTGGCAATGATGGCAACACCATAAGCTCCCCATCAAGAAAGGCATGGTCTACTCTGATGCCAATCATCCCCCCTTAGACATTAGTGACAAATGATACTTCTAGAATACCCCCTCTAAACCATTGCAGCCTACTCTCCAATGAGTTGCACATGTTGAGTAGTTGCGACACCTGCCAAAATCAGGTCATGTGGAGGGAGGAGTCACAACTCCTATCTACTTCCTAAGATATTCAAATGGTTCTCTCGCAAGTGGCATGGTAAATATATATGCTAGTTATTCTTTAGTGGTCACATATTCAATTTTGACAATGTTCGTTGCAACCTGTTCCCTCAAAAAATGGAACTTGATAGGAATATGCTTAGTTTTTTAATGCATGACTATATTTTTGGAGATGTTGATGGCACTTGTGTTGTCACACATTATTGGAATGGGATCAGTCATATCTACCTGTATATATTTCAAGGTTTTCTTCATCCATAGAATCTACGTGCAATAGGTAGCAAGAAAAATATACTCTGCTTCAGCAGTTGGGAGAGAAATGGAGGCTTGTTTCTTTCTAACCCATGACACCAAACATTTTCCCAGGAAGAAATATGCGCCAAAATTACTCTTCAAGTCATCAAGGCTTCTAGCCTAGTCTACATCCATGTAGGCCTTCAACTTGAATTCTTCGCTCTTCGCATACCACAGTCCATACTCTATTGTTCCTTGAAGATATTTGAAAATTCTTTTCACAACAACAACATGACTCTCACATGGAAATGACAGAAATCTTGCCACAAACTCTACTACTTGCATGATGTCTAGCCTTGAAGCTGTTAGATACAATAAGCTTCCTAGCATTCACCTATATTCAGTCTGATTTACTAGCGATGTTCCATCTTCTTTGCACAAATTGTAGCCTGGTGTGTTGACTGGTTTGCAATATTCCAGCCCAAATTTCTTCAGAGTTTCTTTGAAATATTTGGATTCGAATATAAAAAATCCTTGTGGAGACTGAGTAATTTGTAGGCATAGGAAGAAAGATAGTTCTCTGATCATGGACATTTAAAATTTTGTTTGCATACATTTTGCAAAATGATGCCCCAATTTTTTCATATCTCTTCCACATATTATGTCATCCACATACACCGCTATTATCAATAGATGGTCACCTTCAGTATTTACATAAACGTTACTATCAAATGTTGCTTTATTAAAACCTTGTTACTGAAGGTGCTTATCCATCCTTTGTACCAAGCTCTGGGGGCTTGTTTTAATCCATACAGGGCCTTCTTCAGTTTGCATATGAAGCCTTCATTGGAAGTGAGAAGAAATCCTTCTGGGTGCTCAATGTAAGCTTCTTCTTCTAAATCTCCATTGAGAAATGCAGACTTCACATCCATCTGATATATCTTGATATTCTTATGGATGGCAAGAGAAAGAAAGATCCTAATAGCTTCTAGTCAAGCTACTTGTGCAAAGGTTTCATTGAAATTTACCCCTTCTATTTTGGCGTACCCTTTGCAAACCAAACGAGCTTTGTTCCTTGTTACTTGACCCTGTTCATTCAATTTTTTCTTGAAAACCCATTTGGTTCCAATAATAGTTTTCTCTCTCAGCCTTGGAACAAGCTCCCAAGTGTCATTCTTTTCAATCTAATCAAGTTCTTCATTCATAGCTTTCACCCATAACTTGTCTTTACTTTCTTAACAAAGGCTCATGGGTTCTATCTATGATAATAGAGCCAGATTCACATAACTTGAATTTCAAACAAATTTTATTCTGGTTTGGACACCATGTCTTTGATCTCCAAGAATGTGACTCTCAGGATCTTCCTTCTGTAGATACCTGGAGGGTGTCTTTGGCCTTGCATTCGCGCTTGCTTCCTCACCTTCACTGTCTGAATCTATTTCGTCCATATCCACGAACCTCAAATATGAACTTCCTTCATCATCTAAGTTCATATTTATTTTAGAGGACTTAGGTTGTGAACCTAATTCATCTACTATTACATTGCTGCAATCCTGAATCTTCTCTATCCACTTGTTGTAACATTTATATCATTTTCTTCGAGTATATTACCCTAGCAGTATCCCTTCGTCAACGTGTGAATAAAACTTTCCATGATTCTTTTCATTCCTTTTAATGAAGCACTTGCTTCCAAACACCTTGAGGTGTTTAAATGATGTAAGTCTTCCCTTCCATAACTCATAAGGAGTTTTATCACTATTAGGCCCGAGTTGAGTTCTATTTAACACATACACTGTTGCCTAGACTCCTTCTCCCCAGAAGTTGTGAAAGACTCTTACTTCATCCAACATTGCTCTAGCCATTTCCTGGATTGTTTTTCTCTTCGACTCTACTATATTTTTTTGAGGAGTTATATACACTAAGTATTGCCTTCTGATGCCATGCTCTTCATAGAATTCCTCAATTCTCTTGAGGTGTACTCTCCCCCTCTATCTAATCTTAAATTTTTTATCTTTAAGTCTTTCTTATTTTCTAATTGAGATTTAAACTTCTTGAAATGCTTGAATGCCTCTGGTTTTTCTTTTAAGAGGACAATCCAAGTGGCCCCGGTGAATTCATTGATGAGAAACATGAAATATCTCTCTCCTTTTAAGGTTCTTTCTCTAGTTGGGCCAAAAATATATGTGTGAATGAGCTCTACAGGTCTAGATGAGGACAACTCTTTTGACTTGAAATGAGTACTAGTTTGTTTGTCAAATTAATGTGAATTGCATATTGTGTTATCATACCTTAACAATATTGGTAATCCTCTCACTGCTCCCATCTTTCTTACCTTTATCAAAATGTCAAAATTCATATGCCCAAGCCACTTGGCCACAACCATGTTTCACTTGTTTTTCTTAAATAACAGTCAACCCTCGAATCGTTAAAGACATATACATTATTGTGGGTTCTGATTTATTTTCCCACTAGTTTTCCATTCTTTATATTTCGGATCTCACAATATTTAGATCATAATGTCACACCATAGCCATTATCACACATTTGGCTAACACTAAGGATATTGTGCTTGAGACCTTCAACATACAACACATTTTGTGCTTTTGTTTTTTTTTTCAAGGCTAACTACACCTTTACCTTTGATTCTTGCAGGAGCCTTGTTTCCAAAAGTGACATTGTTTCCTCTCTCCTTTTACTTCAATGAAAAGAATTTTATTTTTTCCCCAGTCATATGTTTGGAACAACCACTATCCACATACCATTTATTTTCTTGATTATGAGCTAACAAGGCAAGTCCACACTGCATGCTCTTTCTAGTCTTCCATTTCCAACTCTCATTATCCGTCTGTATAGTTGGTTGTCTAACATATTGGGACTTAGACAGGTGTTCAAACTTGCATCTGCACTCATTGGATTTATGCCCAAAATTATTACATTTGAAGCATTCTACTTCGCCTAAGGGAGAGAAGACATTTTGATTTTGAGAGAGGAGTTTTGAGGTTTATAAATCCAATGCGTATTATATTTAGGATTTTCATCTCTTTCAACTTTGATCCTTCTACAATTAATAGCTTTATGTCCAAAGATATTGCATTTGTAACAATGACCATAAAACAAGTAGGCATGCATATTGTTGGAAGCATTATGAGACTATGCAGGAAAATACCTTGGTCGTCTAATTCATTGGTTCATTCTCCATTGACGATCTCCTCCTTTCCCAGCTACTATTTTTCTTCATTAATTCTTTCATGATGCTTTTTCCCATGGCTCTCTGGTTCTTCAAATCATGTGGACTTGAAGTTTATCTTCCCCATAGAATATTCTTGTGGCTTAGAGTATCCCAAACTCATTTTGATTCCCAAGGACCTTTGACTATTAAATATTTGAATTAGTCTCCTTGTCCCTTCAACAAATTTTTCATTTAAACCCTTCTTAGTCATTGTTCTCTCAAGATCGGTTCTTAGAGAGACAACCTTTGCTTCAAGACTTTGATAGTTCTCTTCCCATTCTTGGATTAGATCTTGAAGAACCTATTCTTTTCATTTAGCCTCCTCCAGTTTAACTTTCAAATACATAATATCATATTTTCATGTCTATGAGATCGTTTCCCTTTTTAACTTGAACATCCCATATTTCAACTGCTTGTCCTCCTCTTCTAGTCTCTCACAGTTTCTGTGTTTTTCTTCCAGTAGAAGGATTTGAATGTATTTTCTCTTGATAACCTCCTCAAGCTTTTATTTTTGATAGGAAAACTCCTCATTGTCAAAGTTATACATACCTTCCTCTACACATTGTAATTGTTCCTTCAGTTGCTTATTATTCTTTCTTTCCTTGGTTAACTCATCGAGGGAACTGATGTGTTCCCCTTTAGGGTCAACTACTCCTTCTTCTTCTTCATATCTAGAGTCCTTAATACCTTATTTCTTGTAGTCTATTTCAAGTGCCATAAGAAGATACTTATCTGACTCATTCTCCAATGAGTTTTCACTGTCTCACTTTGGTGTTGAGATATCCTCTTTGGAGTGTAACCCCTTTTTCTTATAGATATTTTTCTTCTAATGTGTTTGAGACTTGTTTCCAAATTTCAGATCCTCTTCCCTTTCATCCTTTTATTTATAAGGGAATTTGGACCAGAAATGCCCAACTCTTCCATAGTCAAAAACTTTAAAGGGCAACTTCCCTTTATATTTTCCTGAGCCATGCTTCCGTTTTCTGGCTAGTTGAGCTAGCTCCTTCTCAGATTCATAGTTGGAGGAGTCTTGATGATCTATATTCTCCTTTTCCCTTCTAGATACTTTGAATGTTATTCCCTTCGGTTCAGAATTTTATATTCCTACTATCATCTCATAGGCTATGAGAGTACCATGTATTTGGTCCATCTTGAGATCCTTTAAATTATCCATCTCTTCAATAGTTGAGACTTTGGAATTAAATCTCATGGGTAGAGATCTTAATATTTTCTGAACAATCATCTCTTCCTTGACCTCTTCACCAAGTCCTCTATTCATATTAGTCACTTCATAAACTCTCAGGAAGTATTTTGTTATGCTTTCATTATCATTCATTCTCAAGCTTTCAAACCTCATTTTGAAAGTCTAAAGTTTTTCCTGCTTGACTTTGTCATCTCCTTCACGACTCTGATTAAGATTTACCCACACTTCCTTACAAGACTTACAATGCATAAATTTTACAAGTTTTGATTGACTAAGGCAAAAGAGAATGGAATTTTTTTCTTTAGAAGTGTTCCCTTATAATTTTTTACCATCTGCATCAGTGGAAGGAATATCAGGGACATTGTAGTCTACTAGTACTGAAGTCCAAACATCTACTCATAGGCATGGAATATACACTTCCATTCTCACTTTCCAAAAGGCATAGTTTTCCCCATAAAACACTGGTATTCTATTTGAGTAATCCTCTTGACTATCTTGCCTAGATATAATTCCTTATATATTTACCTTCTAGTGATTGGATTGTTACTGAAGGAACCCTTGCTCCGATACCAATTTTTGAAATAAGGAATTTCTAAGAGGCGGGGGGGTTGAATTAGTTATTATGAAACTCTCATTTTTTTCTTATTATGCTTATAGTCCCTTCTTATTTTCTTTTACTTGTGATAAAATGCATTCAAAAAATAGTGAATAAACAATATCTAAAACACACATGTTCATACAATAATCTCATGAGAAACATACATACATTTGACAAAATGTTTTTCACGTGGAAACCTAGAGGGAAAAAACCACCAAATTTGTTGTTTGTTTATGATGTAAATTAAGCACCCACTTAATTACATATGTTTGTTTGTCAGCACCCACTTTCCAAGAGGCACCAACCTGCTCTTGCCACTGTTCTACTATTTCATACAATTTTCAAACTAAAAACAAAGCCATACAATAATACAAGTACAATGGCAACAATGGATGCTTGCATATTCAAATTATGCACTCTATCTTTTTCACTCACATGCATGAGATCTTTTCTTTTTTCTCATAGCAACACTTCCTCCATGCTCTTCCTCCATTTTCAAGGGCTTTCTACTGACTTCTCATCAGCACTATCCTTTTAATTCTCCACTCGAAACTCTCGCTACACTTGTTGTTGTACAACACAGTTTCCTCCTCGGTGCTTCTACCTCTCTGTCTCAACGCACTGTAATCACACCACAACACACTTTCAATAGGCTCAATTCCGCATCTTATCCATTGCAGGTGGTGGTTTTGTTCCACTGAGGCACTTTGCACAAGGCAATCTTTCTTATCTGTACTTTAGCTGCCAAAATTTAACTAGGCATGACTCCCCTTGCCACTCATATGTCTCTTGGTAGTTTCTTGTCATAGTGGCCAAACAGAGATGGTCCTTATTGTTCTTCATCGTCTAACTATGTAGAGCTCTATTCTAAGAAATTAATTCTCAGGTGACCTGCACACTCCTTCGAGATTCACATTCTCATTTATCGCTCCATAGATCTTGACAGTTCACAGAGATGACAGCTTTGTTTTCATTTATCACAACCATTCATGCATGCTAAGGAGCCCATATTCATCTCTGCCATAAATTTTGTCCTTGATTTCTTGTCATAGAGTCTTCTACAAGTTTAGCCCCTTTTCAATGATCAATACCTTTGAGCATGTATTCAATTTCATAGCTTCCAACCCACACATCCTTTAACTCACTGTACTACATTATCGAATAAACTCCACTTCGTAACTTCACAAAGGTGGAACGTCACGATATTTCTCAACCTCGATAGCCTTAGCTCCAATGACACTTAGCTCCTTGAGCATTTCTCCTCCATAGAACTGAGAGTTGTGACCTGTGGCTTAGCTTTTGGGTGCTAAAGCATTTTTTGTATGTCAGGAGTCAATCGTCCTTTACTAACTTCTTTGCACCCTTGTTTCTTTTGTTTCTTGGGACCAAGAGCCAACCAAATATTGAAACCCCCTTTTATTGTAACTTTTCCGGAATCATCTGCACCGAAGTTACAGGGTTTTCATCATTTAATATTCCAACCTTTGATATGATGTCATCACTCCACGTGGTGGCTTTACAGTGATGACATGTGTAACCTGAATCTGGCACATTAGGGTACCCAATAACATTGAATCATCCTACCATGTGTCCTATCATACTGCCACATCATGCTAATGTTAAACACCACTTCAACTTCATGGAGCCAATATTATGCTGCCATGTTTCCTACCAGAGGAGAGAGAAGAGGGCCCATCTGTTATGAAACCAGCTCAAGAAAAGATAGAAAAGATAGATCAACGCCTTAGAATTCAGCCTCTTCGAGGGGGAAACCTCCTTTACATTACATAAATGAACAATTCTTGGATGATACAAATGACAAAACCTCCTTTCTATATATAGGAGTCTAAGGAGTCACAATATAACCCAGCCGACCTAACAATAATAATATAAAGCCACAAAAATAACAATAGAGGGATTCTATGGGGCACAGTAATAACAATATGGGGGCAATAGGGGCACAACAATATTAATAAGGGGTATAACTACAATAGTAATGGGGTAATCACTAGTATTATAGGGACCCAACATGCCCCTCTCCTTCAAAAAAGTGTTGTCCTCAATGCTTGAGCAGTTTTGGATACTTCTGTATAAAATTCTCATCCTCCCATGTGGAATCCTCAGCGGATAAGTTCTTCCACTTGATAAGATACTCCGAAATTGATCGATTTTGTAGCTGTCGAGTTCTTGTTTCTGTGACTGCTTCCGGTTCCAATATAATTTTTCCTTCCTTGTCAAGTTTTGGCAATATTGTTTGAACTGGGAGCTTGTCACCTATAACCTTCTTTAAACATGAAACATGGAAAACTGGGTGCAATCGAGAAGCTGCAGGAAGCTCCAATTTGTATGCCATAGTACCAATCTTTTGCAACACCTTGTACAGACCATAATACTTTGGTGATAATTTGTTATCCTTCTTAGCTTGCTTGAGGGACATTTGCTTATATGGTTGTAGCCATAGGAATACCCAATCACCTACATCAAAACTTCTTTCGCTGCGATGTTGATCTGCCTGTTGTTTCATTCTATTCTGTGCCAACACGAGGTTATCCTTTAAGAGTTGGAGGACTTGTTGTTGATGTTCGATGTGATGTTCCACTGCCTGAACCTTAGAATTTTCTCTTAAATATGATGTGATGGATGGTGGTTGATACCCATAAAGTGCCATAATGGGGTCATTTTTGTTGTTGTATGGAAGGAAGTGTTATACCACCATTCAGCCAGAGGCAACCATTTGACCCATTGTGTCTGTTTATCAGATACAAAGCAACGAAGATATCCTTCCAAACATTTGTTTACTATCTCAGTTTGCCCATCAAATTGAGGATGATAAGATGAGCTATGAGCTAACTGAGTACCAAGACAAGAAAATAATTCTGTCCAAAAATTTCCAGTGAAAATGGGATCTCTGTCACTTACAATAATCTTTGGGTTTCCATGTAGCTTTTGAATTGTTTCCATAAATGCAGTAGAAACTGTACTGGCTTTAAATGGATGTGATAATGCACAAAAGTGTGCATACTTGGTAAGTCTGTCAACTACCACCATGATGACACTCTTTCCCTCAGACTTGGGTAAACCTGTGATAAAATCCATTGAAACCTCCTCCCAACGTTGGCTTGGAATGGATAAAGGTTGTAATAGACCCAGTGTCTTAATTGTTTCAACTTTATTTTGTTGGCAAACCAAACATTCTGCCACAAACTTTTGAATATCTGATTTAAGGCCATCCCAAAAAAATTCCTTCTTAACCCTGTGGTAAGTTTTTAAAAATCCTGAGTGCCCTCCTAAGGGAGAAGTGTGCAATTCCATAAGAATCTTTTGTTTTAGCTGGGAATTCTTACAGAGGTATAAGCGATCTTTGTACCATAACGAATCATTTTTCCAGCTAAATGTATCAAACGTACTGGAATCTTGTTGTAAATTTCGAATAAGTGCCCACACTTCTTCGTCATTCTTCCATTCCTCCCTTGCTTCGTTTATCCAATCTGGTTGGATAATAGAAATGGCGCACAACAATGCTTCCACATCCTCATCCTTTCTTGAGAGTGCATCTGCCACCACATTTTGCTTCCCTTTTTTGTAGATGATTTCAAAGTCATAACCCAACATCTTTGTGACCCACTTTTGTTGCTCTTCAGAGGATAATCTTTGTTCTAAAAAGTATTTAAGGCTATCATGATCCGTTTTTACCTTGAAGTGTCTTCCCATTAGGTAGGGTCGCCATTTCTTAAGTGCATGGAGTATTGCCAACATTTCCTTCTCATAAATAGCTTTGTGTAAAAACTTTCCCTTGATTGGACGACTTTCAAAAGCAATGGGTCTTTCATCTTGCATTAGAACAGCACCAATTCCATTTCCTGAAGCATCACATTCCACAATAAAGGTTTTTGTGAAGTCCGGTGTAGCTAAGACTGGTGCTTGGCACATTGCCTCTTTAAGATGTTCAAAGGCCTTTGTTGCTTCCGAAGTCCATGAAAATACATCTTTCTTCAATAATGTTGTTAGAGGTGCTGCTATTCTCCCATAATTCTTAACAAACTTGCGATAATACCCTGTCAACCCGAGAAATCCTCACAGATGCTTTATGGATGTGGGGATTTTCCATTCCTTAATGGCTTTAATTTTGCTAGGGTCTACCTTAACTCCTTCATGAGATACAATATGACCCAGATATTCCACCTCCTGGACTCCAAAGAAACATTTGGATCTTTTCGCATATAATTGTTTCTCCTCCAATAGTTGTAACACCCTGTCAACATGTTCAACATGATCCTTCCAAGACTTGCTGTAGATTAGTATATCATCAAAAAATACTAACACAAATTTTCTAAGGAATGGTTTGAAAATTGAATTCATCAAACCTTGAAATGTTGAAGGTGCATTGGTAAGGCCAAAAGGCATGACCAAAAATTCATAATGACCCTCATGAGTTCTAAATGTTGTTTTCGGAATGTCTTCAGTCTTCATTCTGATTTGATGATATCCTGAACGAAGATCCAACTTGGTGAAGTAAATTGATCCATGCAATTCATCCAGTAATTCATCAATGACAGGAATGGGAAACTTATCTTTAATAGTGAGCTTGTTGAGCTCCCTATAATCTGGACACATGCACCATGATCCATCCTTCTTGTGCACCAATACTACTGGAGCAGAGAAAGAACTTTGACTCGGTTGAATTATACCAGCCTCTAGCATTTCTGCAACCATACGTTCAATTTCACTCTTTTGGACATAGGGATATCTGTATGGCCTGATGTTTGGAGGAACACTTCCTGGAATCAATGAATAGCATGATCATGATCACACATAGGTGGGAGACCTTTGGGAGTCTCAAATACCTTGGAATGATTGTCCAGGACTTTTTGGAGATCTGGAGAAATAGATGATTCCGATGTGGAAACATCTAGCGAGCATAATTGTGCAATTACACCTCTTTGCTCCTTTTTTAGAAGCTTTGTCATACCATTAGAGCTGATTATCTTTCCTGGTTTCCCTGCAATACCCCTTAATTCAACTTCCTTTCCTTCCGTAGAAAATTTGATGAAAAGTTCTTGAAAATTAAAAGCTATTGTACCCAAGGATTGTAGCCATTGGACTCCTAGTACAACATCAGCACCTCCCATTGGAATGGAAAGCATTGGGCTAGTCAATACATATTCTCCCATGGATAGCTTGATATTATGGCACTTTCCAGAGCAATTTATTGTTCCTCCATTTGCAATCATCACTTGACACTCTGGTGCTAGATATAGGAAGCAATTCAATTCTTTTGCTACCTTACAATGAATAAAATTGTGGGTGCTTGCTGAATCAATCAACACTATTACCTTTTTCTTCTTGATTTGTCCTTGTATCTTGATGGTTTGAGGAGTGGTAATTCCCGCCAATGCATTACAAGATATGGTCGGATTCATTTTTTCTTTATCTAGGCTTTGTTCCTGGAGTATATCCTCTTCTTTTGACCTTTCTTGCTCCTTTTCTTCTTCCTCTTCACAATCTATGTAGAATAATTTCTTCTCAGCACACTTATGACCTTTAGTGTATTTGCTATCACAACTGTAACAAAGCCCTTTTGCTCTTTTTTCTTCCAATTGTTGTGGTGTCAACCTTATAGGTTGTGGAAGACTAGGGGCAACAACACTTCCGTCTTTATAGTTGTTAGTGGTATGCTTCTTGGTTGCCATAATTTTTCTTTCCATTTTTCTTGCTAACCTGAATGCCTTCTCTAATGAATCAGGTTCCCAAAGGCGAACATCATGTTGGATATTATCCTTTAAAGACCCTATGAACACATCAATCCTATGCTCCTCTGGAATATCTTTTACCCTT
Organism: Pinus tabuliformis; assembly: GCA_031772625.1. NCBI lineage: Eukaryota > Viridiplantae > Streptophyta > Pinopsida > Pinales > Pinaceae > Pinus > Pinus tabuliformis. The sequence continues at coordinate 1,266,007,553 of CM062809.1, forward strand.
ATGTTCAATTTTTGGAACTCCTCAATGTGCTCCATTATTGAACCCTTTTGTTTGAGACTTATCAATTGGCTAAAAAAAGTGTTGCTTTTTGTATCCTTATAATGTGCTATCAATTCTTCCGTAAAAATTGCCCAAGTGATAAATTGTTTATGAGAGCAAAGCCATTGATACCATACAAACTGATTTGGTTCCAAATATAAAGTTTCCATACGTACCTTTTGTGTGTTTTGCACATTATTGAGATCGAAAAATTGCTCCATCTGTAATATCCATGTTGCGGGATCCTTGCCATCAAACTTCCTCATATCGATTTTTGGAATATGGTGGGTCTTCGATCCAACATTAGAGTCTATGGAATCATGATTAACATTTCTTTTGTTCTCATCATGAGTTTCATTTAGTACCCTTTCACCATTAGTGACCATTTCTTGTAGCAACTTATTCATATTTATCTTCAATCCTTCCATCTTATCATCCATGCCATCAATTTTAGCGTCCATGCCATTCATCTTAGCTTCCATGCCATCCATCTTAGCTTCTACGCCTTTCTTTAAACAATCCATCTTAGCTTCTACGCCTTTCTTTAAACCATCCATCTTAGCTTCTACTTCTTTCCTTAAACCATCCATCTTAGATTCTGTTGCTTTTTGTGCAAGTGACACTTGTTGGACTTGTTCTTGTAATTTTGATATATCATATAGCATTTCTTCTTCCTCTTCATGAGTCATGCTAGAGCTTTCAGGTTCCTTACTATGTGTTTGCATTTTCTTTCCTCGGGGCATCAGTTACCGATAATAATGCTCTACTAGCCCTTTGAATTCCTTCAAAATAAATTTTCAAACCAAGCTTAAGCAAAAATTTAAGAAAATCTACACACCTTTTTTCACTTTGTAGGAGCTTGATATTGCCTCTGATGTATCTCTGTACTTTCCAATCATCTAGTTCTGAATTTGTGACCTGCAGTAGCCCTTTGTGTCCTATTTCCAATGCCACAAGTCTGACCCAAATTGGATTCTCCAAGGAAGAGTTATGCGAAATCTCCCACAGTGACTTGATTATAGACTAGTTTAGTAGAGTGAACTTGTATGACGTGCCACAAGTCACTATTTCGACCTTTGGATCTGAAAACTGCATACAAGAAACTACAGTCCATCCTCTTTCTGTACCTTCTTACAAAATTTCAATCTGATCCCCAGAGAGAAAGTTATGACGATTTTCCCCAGGTCACCTGTTTGGAATGTAATTCAGGAGTCTGCAAAAAGACCAACTTCCTTAGATCATATCTCTGCAAATGTAGCGCGAAAAGCTCTGAAATTTGGACTCGAGGTTCAGCGTGATTTCTTCTCAAACGGTTTTTTTTTCAACTTCTGAAACGTCACAGAAAAAAAGTTATAGCGAAAATTCCACGATGACCTATTTGGAGCAGTAAAACCCTAGAATCCAAAGCTCTGATACCAAATGTTATGAAACCAGCTCAAGAAAAGATAGAAAAGATATATCAACACCTTAGAATTCAGCTTCTTCGAGGGGGAAACCTCCTTTACATTACATAAATGAACAATTCTTGGATGATACAAATGACAAAACCTCCTTTCTATATATAGGAGTCTAAGGAGTCACAATATAACCTAGCCGACCTAACAATAATAATATAAAGCCACAAAAATAACAATAGAGGGATTCTATGGGGCACAGTAATAACAATATGGGGTCAATAGGGGCACAACAATATTAATAAGGGGTATAACTACAATAGTAATGGGGTAATCACTAGTATTATAGGGACCCAACACCCTCAAGCCTTGGGTTTGTAACAAAATCCTTTTGTTAATCTTCTTCGGTATTCCTCGGTGCTTTATAGTACTTTCAGAACTTTTGGACACTATAACTTCTTAGAGTACCTCAGTTAATAAGTTTTGATATTGATGTCTCCGTCCTCGGATATTACGATATTCTGATGCCTCAATCCTTTTGATATCCCAAGGTTCTATTGTAGTGGCTACAAACACCCTTCAAAATTTTTCCTTAGCCTGTTTTGGAGCCTCCTTACCAACATTTCACAGCACCTTGTCTTGCTTCATCAAGTACACAAGCTTCAATGTTTTTCATGCACAAAGGCAGCCTATCGAGCATAGCTTGATGCATTACCCTCATAGGTTGTCCACCTAGACTTGGTCCAGTTGCAAGCTAAGCAGCTTCCCCAAGAAAATTGCACATTTCTGGAGGGTAACCAGCCTTCCCTCCAAAAATTATGCAATTCTGTCTGGCAGCCTACTGGGCTCCAGAATTGTGCAATTCTGCCAACCAACACTCCCAGCAGAAATTGCACAAATTTCTCGAGAAAGGCTGCTCAGCCCATAATTTGCACAAATCTAGGTAGCAGTCAGCTACTTTGCCCAGAAATTGTGCAAACCTTCTCGGCAGTCATCCCAGCTCCCAGCCAAGGATGAGCATTTTTATCAAGCAGTTGAGCAGCTGCATGCATGAGCAGAGTGGTTGACTAGTTCCAACTGGGAGCAAGGAAACTTGACTTGCATGCATGCATGAATTTCTCTTCACGGAATAGCAAAAGGAAACATGCAAAAAGCATCCCATGATTCAGGGAGCTATTTTTAGCAGTTGGGGGTTACATGCAAAGTTGTTTTAGAAGTTTCCCTCCAATTGTCGCTTTTTCCTAGATTTGTGGCATGTGTGTCACGAGCCCAAAATTATTTATTCGGTGCATTAGAGCTCATACTTTCACATCGATCTTGGAGCTCTAACATCCCATAGCACATCCAAGAATCTTCAACATATCCGGCTCAGCTGTTCACGAGTAAGTGGCCTTAACTTGTCTTTTTCAGCATTTTTGTCACTTTTCGTGTATTTGCTTGTGTGAGTGTTTTTTTCTTGATTTATTTGAATGCCTGTTGTTGTTTACATGTATACTAGCTTGTCCTAGCCCTGTTTTATTTTTTGTTGATATCTCACTACTGCCACATGCATGAAATTGTTTTGCACGAATGTTCAGCCAACCGACAAATTGCTTCACCCACATGCATGTTGATCTGTTTTTTGAATATTTCATTCATGTTTTGCATGCAATGTCAATCAATTCTACTATCCGTTAGTGTCTCCATGCATTCACTGTCTTATTTGCTTTCAGATGCCCATCGGCGAGTCAAGCCAACCTTGGCCCAGACTCTGCCTCACCGAGACTGAATTGAAAATCTGGGGAAGGAAGGCTCTGCCTTCCTCTCCAGAAATGCACATTTTTTTCCCAACAGTGGCATCCAGGACTATTTTGTGCATTTCTGGAGGACAGTGACTGTTAGCCAAAAAAATTACGCAAATCAGTCCCTCGGCCTGTAGTCCTTCCTAGTTGGAATTGCGCATTGCACAATCCCAGCAGCCAACAACTAGTTTGGATTGTGCATTGCATAGATCCAATAGCCAATCCTGCCTCCTAGACAACTCAAACTGACTTTTGCATAGTTTTGGCAGCCCTTCGCCCACCCTCCCAGAAGAAATTACGCCATCTTGCTCATCAGTTTCTCAGGCATGTGTTGTGTCATTCCCCGGAATTTGCTTTCTATTCATTGAAAATTTTCTTGCCATGCATGTTTCTTGTCTCTAGATCTTTTAGGTTTTCATCTATCTTGATGGCTTCCAAGAGAATAGGATCTCAGGACACTGATGGAAATGCAGTTGGAGCAATAGTTAAGCAAGTTTCCTCTAGTCTGTCAATCTACGAAGATACAAAGTTGTCTCTAGACAAGGACATCAAACTGAAGTGGCAAGAGGTCAATGAGACATTTGCAGGCACATTTGGGGAACACCTTGAAGATCGTCAGGTGTATGTGAACATTCACAAGTCCGGATTATACTGGATTTCATGCAGATATCCCATGTTCCCATGAGTGGACATGATACACTGGATCATCTCTCACACTTATCATGAGACGATGACCTTCAGCAGTGTCAGTGGGATGAAGCTTGTGACCTTCTGGGAATAGGATTATGATGAAATGTATTAGATGTCAAAGCCCACGACTGTCATGGAGACTCTATTCAGCTTACCCAACAGCAGTGCTAACTCCAGAGACACTCAAAAGGATTGGGTAAAGGAGCCAACTCGTTTCAGGATGACACCCAACCAAGTCTACAAGAAAAATATACTAAGGAAGGCGTACGAATACTTGATCATATTTTCTTGTGTACTGTATGTCCAAGTAAGCACGGAAACCTTCCCACAGAGTTGGGTGGTTGCACTAGAGCAAGTGGCTAAAGAAGTAAAACCATGTAACTGGTCTGGCATTCTAGCTCATCAGTTGAAGGAGCAAGTCACAAAGGCTCAACAGTCACTCGGAGGTATGCATGCAAATATTTACATGTCCGCCTACATCCTAGATGCAGACTGTGCCCGACATGAGTTCCCAAGCTTGGAGTGGGCATGGTCACCAATGGAGACTGTTGTGAACACATATTTCAAGTTGTTGTCCAAATGCAGCTTCAAAGTAGTAATCAAACGATTGTTTGATCATGTTTTCATCCCTTTGTACAAGAGGATATTCGAACAAGATCCACCCTACATGTCAAAGGAAGCAATGGAGGCATTGATAGGTATTGCAGATTGGTATGCCTCACCGTCCAACACTTTCATCTGAATTTTCAAGTAAGCCTCAACATGTTCTACCAAAGTTTGCCTTGGATGTACTTGTCATGTAGGAAGTAACCTATCACATCTTGGCAGGATTGACAGCTAGAATGCAACGAAAGAAGAAGGCACATTGGCCCACTCTTCCATTGCGAATTGCGTTATATGAGATCCGTAGTATCAAGCAAGTGGATTTCGAATTAGAATTGATGAAGAAATACCCGTTCGACCTCTGAAGCTACAATCCATATGACCCACATTGCATTGTGAAGGATCACTGCACGAGAGTTCAGTTCAACTGGATCTACGGGGAAATTCATTGGGCCGAGGAGGACCCATGAAGATGTTTCTATAGTTTTTCCAAACCCAATGAACCGGTCAGATTCACTGTGGAGTGGTTATCAAGGTAGCATGAAGGAGAATCATGGAGAGCACCAGCAGTAGCAGCATAGCCAAGAATCCCAGTGCGTAACAAAGGGTAAAGGAAGATTGTCAATCTCATGGAGGAGGAACAAAGCCACAAGTTTCGAGCATATCCACTTGTAGAGAAAGAAGCTATGGCTATAGAGGCAAAAAGGTAGCAGCATGACAAGCAAATCATGTGAAGGAAGAAGGATAAGAAGAGAATGGAAGAAGAAGAGAAGGAGTCGCATGAGCTAAGGGAGCAACTCCGAAAGGAACAAGAGCTATGAAAATAGGAGAGGGAAGCGTAGCAGTAATAAATATAGCAGGGGGTGCATCATGTGCAAACAAACGAAGCAGCGCCCATACAAGTAGTTGATTCATATGAACAACTGGAATCAGGTGAATAGGGTGAACCATCGCAGGGGCAAGGCTTTGCTCATGAGATAGAATAGGCACTTCAACAGTTGGATGCAGACATGGAGCAGCAGGAGTTGGAAAAGGACACCAACTTCATGCGCCACAACAAAGAGGTCGACTCACCCGATTCAATGCATCTCGAAGAGGAGAAAGTCCCAAATGACCAAGGAGGCACTGAGATACTTGGTGATCAGCCAGAAGAAGAGATGCACAACATCTCATTTGATGAATCCCAACATAGAGTTGTGTAGTCTCGCAGAGTGTCAACTCCGGAGGATCAAACTGTTATGAAACCAGCTAAAAAAAAGATAGAAAAGATAGATAAATGCCTTCAAAATAAGCCTCTTCGAGGGGGAAACCTCCTTTCCATTACACAAATGAACAATTCTTGGATGATACAACTGAAAAGATGTACTTTCTACATATAGGAGTCTATGGGGTCATAATATAATCAGAGCCGACATAACAATAATAATGTAAGGGCACAATAATAAAAATAGTGGGCTTCTATAGGACACAATAATAACAATATGGGGACTACATGGGCAAAACAATACAATAAGGGGGTTGTACTAGTAACAATAAGGGGTTACACTAGTAGTATAGGGACCTAACATGCCCCTCTCCTTCAAAAAGTGTTGTCCTCAATGCTTGAGTAGTTCTTGATGCTTCTGTATAAAATTCTTGTCCTCCCATGTGGAATCTTCAGTGGGTAGATTATTCCACTTGATGAGATACTCTGAAATTGATTGATTTCGTAGCTATTGGGATCTTGTTTCTGTGACTGCTCCAGGCTCTAATATGACTTTTCCTTCCTCGACAAGTTCTGGAAATATTGTTTGAACTGGGTCTTTTGCAACTTTTGAACGAGTGGCCACACTTCTTTGTCCTTCTTCCATTCATCCCTTTCTTCATTTATCTAATCTATTTGGATAATAGTGTAGAAATTTCTGTTTTCCCATGCCGGTTTTCAGTTTCTCCTTATTTCTCCCATATAGTTAAATGCCCTTTCCCATAACCATACATTTAACAAGCTGAAAAAAATAAATTTGCTGAAAACACAAATTCTGGAAATTTTACAGAATGCTGGAAATTGCAGAAATAAAAATCAGCAGTAATAAACAGCCATTAAAACACATTTAAACACTGAGATTTTTGATCAATGTGACCCTGGAAAAACCCCCTACAACTCTTGGGGAAAACCAGTTTGAGAGCACTTCTTTATTTCTGAAAATTGCCTTTTACAGTGAGAAATTTTCAACAAAAAATCAGCGAGCAAATTTACAACTTATCTCTTTTCCCATGCTTCACAGCAAACTGGAAATTACAGCAAACAGGACAGCAATAAATGTTGTACGATCTCCTCGATTTTCGTGCCCACTTTTAGCGTTAAATGTTGCTGTATGGCCCTCGTTTTGCGTGCAAAAAAATCAGCAAACTACTCTATTTTTGTGCAAACCTCTCCTCGAAAATCATGCCAAAATCTGCCTTTCACTTTGTGTTGAATCAGCTGTACAAATCTGCTCAACTGCTGCCTTGTAATGTGTGCCAAGCTGCTGTCTCCTTCTCCTCCCTGCTCAGAAATCTCTCTTTCTCTCTTGCTCTCCTTCTCCCAATCTTCTCATGAAAGAATTGAATCGAATATGTGATATTTTCCTCCTTTTCCTCCCTTAATATAACTCCAAATGACTTTTGGGTGACCCAAGTGACTTTTGGGTGATCTCTAAATCCAATGGCTGAAATAGATTTAGATCAATGGCTGAGATTAAATGCTCATTTAAATCTCACTTTTTATTTTTTAATTCACCCCACTTTAATAAAGACCCACTTAGTCATTTATTTCCAAAGTCACTTTTCCTTTCTAATTTTTCATTGACTTTATAAAAGTCACTTTAAAATTAGACTTAGTAACTTTATCACTTAAAGTCACTTTTAAATTAGATTTAACTTTATAAAATTATAAAGTCACTTTAGGAGAAAAATTAAATTCTTTTGGACACTTTTCCCTAGGCCAAAGATCAAAGCCTAAAGGAACCACCTATCCTCCGGTACCAAATTTCAACACTCCCTCTTACCGAGGAAGGTGTTCCTCACCACACCCATCTTGTCTCTGAAGTAGACATGCTTGCCCCATGGTAAGGCTTTGGTAAGGATATCTGCAACCTGCTCATCAGTGGAAATATACTCAAGCTTCACAACTCCCTTTTGAACATAGTCTCTGATGAAATGATATCTGATCCCCATATGCTTTGACCTGTCATGAAATATTGGATTCTCCGTGAGTTTAATGCAAATCCGATTATCAAAGTAAATCACTAAAGGTCTCAACAGCTGACCAAATAAGCCAAACAACATCTTGTGAAGCCAGATAGCCTCACAACTAGCTAGACTGGCTGCCATATACTCTACTTCCGCTGAACTTAGTGCTACTGACTGCTGCTTCCGGCTGAACCATGACACTACTGCTGAACCCAACCCAAAACAGCACCCTGAAGTGCTCTTCCTCTCAGAAGCACAACCTGCCCAATCAGAATCAGTGTATCCTGCCAATCTCACTCCATCTCCCTGCCTGTAGTCCAGACCATAATCCATTGTCCCCTGCAAGTACCGCAAAATGTGTTTTGCAGCCACCCAGTGAACCTTCCTAGGCTCACACATAAACTGACTCATCATGTTGACTACAAAACAGATATCTAGTCTAGTGTTGACCAAATACATCAAGGAACCAATCAGCTGCCTGTACAATGTGGGATCCACCAACTCAGAATCCGAAGCATGAAGCTTCTTCCAGTTGGTGATCATCGGTGTCAACATGGGTCTACAATCCTCCATGTGGAATCTGCTAAGGATGTCCACAATATACTTCCCCTGCCCCAAGAAGAAATGCCCCTCCTCCTACCACACCTCCAAACCCAAAAAGTAATGCATCAAGCCGATGTCCTTCATCTCAAACTCCATCGCAAGATCTCTCTTGCAGTGCTCTATGAGTCTCTCTGCACCTGTAATGATCAAGTCATCCACATACAGCACCAGAATGAGAGGCTCCTCACTAATCACAATAAAGTAAAGGTTCGGATCTGCCTCACTCTTTGTGAAACCCATCCCTTGCAAATATGTATCTATCCTGGAGTACCAAGCTCTGGGAGCTTGCTTCAGGCCATAAAGGGCCTTCTTCAGTCTGCAGACATGGGACTCCTTCCCATGCACCTCAAAGCCCTATGGCTGCTCAATGTACACCTCCTCCTGTATGAAGCCATTGAGAAATGCGGTCTTCACATCCATCTGGTGGATCTTCCAACCCATCTCTGCTGCTATCGATATAATGGAGCAGATCGAAGTATATCGAGCCACGGGAGTGAAGGTCTCCTCATAATCAACTCCCTCTACCTGGGAGAACCCTCTAGCCACAAACCTCGCTTTGAATTTCTCAATGCTGCCATCTGCAGCATGCTTTACCTTGTAAAGCCATCTGGAAGTAACCACGGATTTGCCCTCAGGCCTCGGCACCACCTCCCAAACATCATTCTTCATGATAGAATAATACTCCTCCTGCATGGCCTCTCTCCAGACCTGCTGGCTAGCTGCCTCCTCATAGCTAGAAGGCTCAGAGTCAAGGATGCTGGTAACCATCGCCATATAGCTACAAAACCTCTCAAGTGGTCTACTCTCTCTGACCGGCCTCTTCAGCTCAGCAACAGATGTGGCATCTTTCAAGGTGTCCTGAAGCCACTTGGGCTTCCTCTTCCCTGAGTGCACTTCTCCCACCGGAGAATGAAACTCCTCCTCATCATCATCATTAGGAGCCTGAAATCCAGACTGTCTGTCTGCTGTCCTCCTACCTGCACCTGAACCTATAGAAGCTGAGGTACCATGTGAACTTTCCATCAATGGACTCCCTAGTGAACTGCTCTGTGAACTGCTCTGCATGCTGCCCGGAGCACCACCCCTCTGGCTCGACGAGCCACTGCTCACTGACGGACCTAACATCCTCATAGATGTACCTCCGGATCCTCCTGATCCCTACCCACTGGATCCCCGCGACTGACTCAACTGCTGCTGAGGGTCTGGCTGATCCAGATACTCTAACTCCCATGACCTCCTAAAGGCCCTGTCCTCCTCGAACTTCACATCCCGTCTGACAACAACTCTCCTCTGTGCAGGAATGTAAATCTGAAAGGCCTTTGAGGTCTCACTGTAGCCCACAAAGATACCCTTCTCTGCGGTGGGCTCTAGTTTGGTCCTCTTCTCCTTGGGTATATAGGAGTATGTAATGCATCCAAAGATATGAAGATGACCAATATCAGGCTTCTTCCCAGAGAAAGCCTCCTCCGGAGTCATGTGCCCCAAGGCACGATGCGGACTCCTGTTTTGAAAGTAAACAGCTGTGTTGCAGGCCTCTGCCCACAAGAACAATGGCAACCCCTGATCATGTAACATGGCTTTGGCAGCCCCTATGATGGATCTGTTCTTCCTCTCCGCAACCCCGTTCTGCTCGGGGTTGTAAGGAACAGTGAACTCCCTCCTAATGCCTGCCTCCGCACAATAGTCAACAAACTCTCCAAGGGTGTACTCTCCTCCATTGTCCGACCTCAAGGACTTGATCTTTCGACCTGTCTGAGTCTCCACAAGAGCTCTAAACTCCTGAAACCGCTTGAAGACCTCACTCTTGGTCTTCAAAAAATAAATCCAGGTCCTCCTGGAGTGATCATCAATGAATAAAACATAGTACTCATATCCACTCAAGGAAACATGAGACATCCGACCGCTCACATCGGAATGAATCAAATCAAGTATCCCCGTCGCTCTGCTGTCACTGCTGGGAAAAGGGGATTTGGCAAATTTTCCCATCGCACAACCTCTGCAAGTATCAAAGTGATCAGTACTGAAATCTGGCACACCTGTAGTGATCTCCCGCAATGTCCTCAAGGCTCCATGATACATATGTCCCATCCTACGGTGCCAAATCTCACACAGCTCAGAACTGCTAGCTCTGCTGTCGGTACTACTGCTCAATGCCAAAAGGGGCTGGAATGCAAACTTGTACACCTTTGCATGGCGTACACCTATCACTCTAGCTGAATCAACTGGAGTGCCCCTGGGATACATCAACACCTGTCCTCCCTTGAACAGTACCTCATATCCTTTGTCCTCCAAAGCTGAGACGGATATGAGGTTCTTCCTCATCCCTGGCACATAAAGAACCTCTGACACCTTCAAGGGAGGTTTGGACTCCCTCTGAAATGTCACTGTCCCCACCCCGACTGCTCTAACAACTCTGTCATCACCGAGTACTACCTCAATATCAGTGCCACTCTCTGAAAGCTCTGAGAAGTACTCACGGACTCCTGTCATATGACGTGAAGCCCCACTGTCCACATACCAGATACCTGAAGATGCTCCCCTAATCGAGGGAAAAGCATGCTCCCTCTGAACCTGTGTGGCAGGTGATCTTGCACTAGAGGACTCACACGTAGTGAACGCAAACTCTTGGTCAAAATGACCAACAAAGTCCTCAATCTCTGTTGAAGCTGCCATGTCCTGGTTCTTCCCCTTCTTCTTCTTCTTCTCCGGACACAAAACTACATAGTGTCCCATCTTTTGAAAATTCCAACACTTCACCTTCGAATAGTCCTTCTGTGTGTTCCCCTGTTTACCTTTACCTTTGCCTTTTCCCTCACCACTGCTTGTGGAAGCCTGCTTCTTCCCTTTGCCTTTCTTGCCTCCTGCCGCCAGTGCTACATCCTCATCCTGCTCAACTGGCTTGGCTGCCCCAAGCTGACCTTTCCTGATCTCTGTCTGAATGCAATCATCCCAAAACCTCTCCCATGTGGGAAAGGTCTCACGTGCACAAACCCCATCAGCAAAGTTCAACCATGAACGGGGGAGGCCATTCACTGCAATCCGCACCAACTTAATGGGTGGAATGGCCTCTCCAATCGATGCCAACTCATCTCTCACATTAGTAATCTTTGTGAGATATCCAGCTGCACTATCATTACCCATCTTAATGTTCTTCAGCTTCTCCTTCAGGACCATCTTCCAGTTCTCATTGGTACTCTGGTAGAGATTGAACAATGCTGTCCACATCTCATGGGCATTGCCCTTTCCTCTCACATGAGGAATGCAATGGTCTTTGATTCCATCTAGAATCAGCCTCTTACCCTTGTTGTTCTTTTTATTATAAGCTGTCAACTGAGTAGCATCAGTAAGCACAACAACAAGGTTCTGTGTGGTATGCACCATGATATCCCAGACTTCTGCCTCCTCAAAGATACTCTGCATTCTCTCCTTCCAAACGTTGTAATTTATATGCCCATCCAGCCTATCCTCCACCCTCAATCCCAATGACATCCTGCTGTTCTAAAACTGAAAAATAGCACTGCTGTAGTAAAGATAAAACTGTTGTTTATGAAAAAATCAGCTTGCTGGAATTTTCTGAGTGAAAAATCAGCAACTGTAATTTTTCCTTTTGCTGTCCCAAACTGCCCTTCAGCACTCAAGCTCTAATACCATGTAGAAATTTCTGTTTTCCCACCCTGGTTTTCAGTTTCTCCTTATCTCTCCCATATAGTTAAATTCCCTTTCCCATAACCATACATTTAACAAGCTGAAAAAAATAAATTTGCTGAAAACACAAATTCTGGAAATTTTACAGAATGCTGGAAATTGCAGAAATAAAAATCAGCAGTAATAAACAGCCATTAAAACACATTTAAACACTGAGATTTTTTGTCAATGTGACCCTGGAAAAACCCCCTACAACTCTTGGGGAAAACCAGTTTGAGAGCTCTTCTTTATTTCTGAAAATTGCCTTTTACAGTGAGAAATTTTCAGCAAAAAATCAGCAAGCAAATTTACAACTTATCTCTTTTCCCATGCTTCACAGCAAACTGGAAATTAAAGCAAACAGGACAGCAATAAATGCTGTACGATCTCCTCGATTTTCGTGCCCACTTTCAGCGTTAAATGCTACTGTATGGCCCTCGTTTTGCGTGCAAAAAAATCAGCAAGCTGCTCCTCGATTTTGTGCAAACCTCTCCTCGAAAATCGTGCCAAAATCTGCCTTTCACTGTGTGTTGAATTAGCTGTACGAATCTGCTCAACTGCTGCCTTGGAATGTGTGCCAAGCTGCTGTCTCCTTCTCCTCCCTACTCAAAAATCTCTCTTGCTCTCTTGCTCTCCTTCTCCCAATCTGCTCATGAAAGAATTGAATCAAATGTGTGATCTTTTCCTCCTTTTCCTCCCTTAATATAACTCCAAATGACTTTTGGGTGACCCAAGTGACTTTTAGGTGATCTCTAAATCCAATGGCTGAAATAGATTTAGATCAATGGCTGAGATTAAATGCTCATTTAAATCTCACTTTTTATTTTTTAATTCACCCCACTTTAATAAAGACCCACTTAGTCATTTATTTCCAAAGTCACTTTTCCTTTCTAATTTTTCATTGACTTTATAAAAGTCACTTTAAAATTAGACTTAGTAACTTTATCACTTAAAGTCACTTTTAAATTAGATTTAACTTTATAAAATTATAAAGTCACTTTAGGAGAAAAATTAAATTCTTTTGGACACTTTTCCCTAGGCCAAAGATCAAAGCCTAAGGGAACCACCTGTCCTCCGGTACCAAATTTCAACAAATAGATATAGCACAAAACAATGCTTCCACATCCTCATCCTTTCTTGAGAGTGCATCTGCAACAACATTTTGCTTCCCTTTTTTGTAGATGATTTCAAAGTCATAACCCAACATATTTGTCACCCATTTTTGTTACTCTTCAGAGGATAATATTTTTTCTAAAAAGTATTTAAGACTATCATGATTTGTTTTTACCTTGAAGTGTCTTCCCATTAGGTAGGGTCGTCATTTCTTAAGTGCATGTAGTATTCCCAACATTTCCTTCTCATAAATAGCTTTGTGTAAATACTTTCCTTTGATTGGACGACTTTCGAAAGCAATGGGTCTTTCATCTTGCATTAAAATAGCACCCATTCCATTTCTTGAAGCATCACATTCCACAATAAAGGTTTTTGTGAAGTCCAACGTAGCTAAGACTAGTGCTTGGCACATTGCCTCTTTAAGATGTTCGAAGGCCTTTGTTGCTTCTGGAGTCCATGAAAATTGATCTTTCTTTAATAATGTTGTTAGAGGTGATGCTATTCGCCCATAATTCCTAACAAACTTGTGATAATTCCCTCTCAACCCAAGAAATCCTCACAAATGTGTTATGGATGTGGGGATTTTCCATTCCTTAATGGCTTTAATTTTGCTAGGATCTACCTTAACACCTTCATGAGATACAATATGACCCAGATATTCCACCTCTTGTACTCCAAAGAAATATTTGGAGCTTTTTGCATATAATTGTTTCTCCTCCAATAGTTTGAGCACCCTATCAACATGTTGAACATGATCCTTCCAAGACTTGTCGTAGATTAGTATATCATCAAAAAATACTAACAAAATTTTTCTAAGGAAGGGTTTGAAAATGGAATTCATCAAACCTTTAAATATAGAAGGTGCATTGGTCCAAAAGGCATGACCAAAAATTCATAATGACCCTCACGAGTTCTAAATATTGTTTTCGGAATGTCTTCAGTCTTCATTCTGATTTCATGATATCCTAAACGAAGATCCAACTTGGTGAAGTAAATTGATCCATGCAATTCATTCAATAATTCATCAATGAGAGGAATGGGAAATTTATCTTTAATAGTGAGCTTGTTGAGCTCCCTATAATCCGAACACATGTGCCATAATCCGTTCTTATTGTGCACTAATATTACTGGAGCAGAGAAAGAAATTTGACTAGGTTGAATTATACCAGCCTCTAGCAATTCTACAACCATATGTTCAATTTCACTCTTTTGGGCATAGGGATATTTGTATGGCCTAATCTTTGGAGGAACACTTCCTGGAATAAAATAAATAGCATAATCATGATCACGAATAGGTGGGAGGCCTTTAGGAGCCTCAAATACCTTGGAGATTTTCCAAGACTTTTTGGAGATATGGAGAAATAGATGAGTTTCGATGTGGGAACCTCTAGTGAACATAATTGTGTAATTACGCATCAGTGTTCCTTCTCTAGAATCTTTGTCATACCGTTAGAGTTGATTATCTTTCCCGGTTTCCTTGCAATACCCCTTAATTCAACTTCCTTTCCTTCTGCACAAAATTCCATGAAAAGTTCTTGAAAATTAAAAGCTATTGTACCCAATGATTGTATCCATTAGACTCCTAGTACAACATCAGAACCACCCATTGGAATGGAAAGCATTGGGCTATTCAATACATATTCTCCCATGGATAACTTGACATTATGACACTTTCCAAAGAAATTTATGGTTACTCCACTTGCAACCATCACTTGACACTCTGGTGTTGGATATAGGAAGCAATTCAATTCCTTGGCTATCTTACAATTAATAAAATTATAGGTACTTCCCGAATCAATTAACACTATTACCTTTTTCTTCGTGATATGTCCTTCTATCTTGATAGCTTGAGGAGTGGTAAGTCCAGCCAATGCATTACAATATTTGGTAAGATTCATTTCTTCTTTATCTAGGTTTTGTTCCAGGAGTATATCCTCTTCTTTTGACTTTTCTTGTTCCTTTTCTTCCTACTCTTCACAATTTATGTAGAATAATTTCTTCTCAGAACACTTATGACCTTTAGTGTATTTGCTATCACAACTGTAACAAAGCCCTTTTGCTCTTTTTTCTTCCAATTGTTGTGGTGTCAACCTTGTAGGTTGTGGAAGGCTAGGGGCAACAACACTTTCATCTTTATAGTTGTGAGTGGTAGGCTTCCTAGTTGCCATAATTTTGCTTTCCAGTTTTCTTGCTAACCTGAATGCCTTCTCCAATGAATCAGGTTCCCAAAGGTGAACCTCATGTTGGATATTATCATTTAAAGTCCCTATGAACACATCAGTCCTATGCTCCTCTGGAATATCTTTTACCCTTATGTTCAATTTTTGGAATTTCTCCATCATTGAACCCTTTTGTTTGAGATTTATCAATTGGCTAAAAAAGGTGTTGATTTTTTGTATCCTCATAATGTGCTATCATTTCTTCCCTAAAAATTTCCCAAGTGACAATTTTTTTATGAGAGAAAAGCCATCGATACCATACAAACTGATTTGGTTCCAAATATAAAGTTGTAATACATACCTTTTGTGTGTTTTGCACTTTATGGAGATCGAAAAATTGCTCCATCTATAGTATCCACGTTCCAGGATCCTTGCCATCAAACTTTCTCATATCGATTTTTGGAACATGGTGGGTCTTCAATCCAACATTAGAGTCTATGAAATCATGATTAACATTTATTTTGTTCTCATCATGAGTTTCCTTTGCTAACATTTCACCATTAATAACCATTTCTTGTAGCAACTTATTCAAATTTATCTTCAATTCTTCCATCTTAGCGTCCATGCCATTCATCTTAGCTTCCATGCCATCCATCTTAGCTTCCACAGCATCCATCTTAACTTGCATGTCATTCATATTAGCTTCCATGCCACTCATCTTGGCTTCCGTTACCTTTTGTGAGAGTGAAATTTGTTGTACTTGGTCTTGTAATTTTGATATATCATGTTGCATTTCTTCCTCTTCTTCACGAGTAATGCTAGAGCTTTCAGGTTGCTTACTAGGTGTTTCCATTTTCTTTCTTCGGGGCATCAATTAATGCTAATAATTCTTCACTATTCCCTTTGAAGTCCTTCAAACTAATTTTTCAAACCAATCTTGTGAAAATTAAAAAAAAAAAAAATACACACCTTCTTTTCACTTTGTAAGAGCTCGATATTTAATATGTTGTATCTCTGTAACTACGAATCTTGAATATCTGAAATCATGTCTTGCAGTAGCCCTTGGAGTCCTCTTTCTAACCCCAAAAGTATGATCAAGATTGGATTCTCCAAGGAAGAGTTAGGCAAAATCTCCCACAGTGATCTGATTATAGATTAGTTCAGTAGAGCGAAATTGTACAAAGTGCCACGTGTCACTGTTTCAACCTTGGTACCTAAAACGGATATACAGAAAACTACAGGCCATCATCTTTTTTAAACTTCTTACGAAATTTCAATCTAATGCTCAGAACAACAGTTATGACGATTTTCCCCAGGTCACCTGTTTGGAATGTAATTCAGGAGTATGCAAAAACAATAACTTCCTCAGATCATATCTCCAAAAATATAGTGAGACAAGCTCTAAAATTTGGACCCAAAGTTCAGAACAATTTTGTATCAAATGGGTTTTTTGTTTTAGCTTCAAAAATGTTGCAAAAAAAAAAATATAGCGAAAATTACATGATGACCTGTTTGGAGCAGCAAAACCCTAGAATCCAAAGGTCTTATACCAAATGTTATGAAACCAACTCACAAAAAGATAGAAAAGATAGATAAACACCTTCAAAATAATCCTCTTCGAGGGGGAAACCTCCTCTACATTACACAAATGAACAATTCTTGGATGATACAAATGACAGTACCACCTTTCTATATATAGGAGTCTAAGGGGTCATAATATAATCAAAGCTGACATAACAATAATAATGTAAGGGCACACTAATAACAATAGTGGGCTTATATGGGGCACAATAATAACAATATGGGGACTACATGGGCACAATAATATAATAAGGGGGTTGTACTAATAAAAATAAGGGGTTACACTAGTATTATTGGGACCTAACACAAACATCTCCTGTGCAAGTTGAAGAACGAGTGATTGTGACTGATGTGCGCAAGCATCCAGATGCTTTGGCCAATGAAACCAGAGTGTATGCCAAAGGCACTAGCTCAAGTGTCCATTTTCTTATAGTTGAGAATGAGCGAATGGAAAAGGAAATATAGGTGGCCAAGCAAGGAGGGTACTTGGTGACAATGTCCGCCCGAGCCGAACTAAAGAAGGAAATACTAGATGAAGTATTGTCCCTTGACATAGTTATGCGAGCATTGTACTCCAAGTTTGGTATTGTGAACATGGCGGTCGTGCATCTCAACAGATGGCAGTAGGGATGTGCTAGGAGAGCACGCATCTTGACGACATACATGCTATTGTTGATGACATGCAAACATGGACGATGAAGTATAAGGGAGCCCCACTTCACTTGCCAAAGATGATGAAGCCAAATGCAGTCGAGCTGAAAGCATGTATCTGGAGTCAGATCCAGAACTATGAGGAGCTCCCACAACTTATCACTAACATACAGGATTCCCATGCATGAGTATTCAATAGCATGGATGTTGTGGTGCACACACATGCGATTCCATTACGTGGGACTCTCACCCAGGTGAAGACCAAGAAGAAGGTCTGCCTAGAGCTTGACTCGTACTTCGACGAGTTGATGCGCATCGCCACCAGCCCAAATTTTCCTATCAATGCAGACTTCATGCACAAGTATGTTGCTGGTCCATCCACATTAGAGACAATGATGCACATGCTTTCAGAAGAGTTGGACAGAGGAGCCCGAGAAGTGTACCTGGATGCTATGGAGGTGAAGGTCATGTTTCAGACAGATGTCACCACAGAACACACGGACACTATTAGAGACTACAGAGCTTGGCATCAATATGTTACTGTTGATCGGCGTGACGATGTTGAGCAGTTGGACTTCTATAGTTGTCTAAGTGGGAGTGATGTCTAGTTTGGCTCACTCAAGCCATTGCGTTCACATGGGTACATGTGCATTGTAATGTTGAGTCATGTCAAGTGTAAGTCAAGTGTTAATAGTGAATGTAATATCCATAGCGTAGGTGAAGAGTCATGTCAAGTGTAAGTCAAGTGTCAATAGTGAATGTAATATTCATAGCGTAGGTGAAGAGTCATGAGGGTAGTTGAACAGTCACATAGGGGAATGTCAAGGGCCACTCCACCCTTCGCTATAAATAGTCTCTCATAACTCACTGTACAGCCTTTTGGTCAGCCAAGCTTCTGTTAAGACTATCTTGGAGAAAGCTTGGACAAAGTTGTAATGCGCCTTGGCTTCTCCACTGCATAGAGCTAGTACATCTCTTTAGAGGAGCAGGCAGATGTGGCTCTAATGCTTCACTGTTGGGGCTAGCAAGTTTACATGGATGTATTATATGATTGGGACTTACACTTTTTTATATAATAACAGCCAACACACTTTCATGCATATCTTGTTATTGTAGTTGAAATACTCTAGTTTCTTCGCAATTTATGTTGTTTAACTTACGTATTTGTGTATGAACTACTTCGTATGTGATTATATGAATCTTGTTGAAAATGTGATTGATCTGATTTCCAACTTGTGATGAATATCTAGTCATGTGTTCCCTTCTTATCTAAGTATTTCTACAGGTTTCTAAGGGGCACACTCATCTCACCTCCATCTGTTAGAACCTCTCATTCACCTTCACCGATTCACTGCAACGGTCACACCCTTGCTACTGACAGAGTTATCTTACTTGCCTCTGTGCGACATCGCGATCAAGGCATGACCTTACGAACCACTACTAGGACTCCTACATCAAACGGTCTGAGGTCTAATTGGGACTTCTTACTGGGGAGATCCCCTTGACATGTTAGCAGGTCCAACATCGTCAACAGGTTCCAACCTCTGATATGCTAGCCCCTCCAATTCTCCGATATTCCGATATCCAATGTGTTGATCTCTGAGGTTATGATATTTGAGATGCCTGCTATGTTGATCTTTGGTCTCCCAATATATGATATGCTGACCTCCAAAGTTCCAATATTCCTTCCTTCCTTAGGCTTTAAATCCCTGCATTTCGGCAGATCGTATATTTTGATCCAGGAAGCCATTTTTGGACTTCCACATATCATTGGAAAGCTCTTCCATAGAACATTGCTTTGGATAGATTTTGATGTAGGCTTTGAGTCCATTTTCTACTTGTGATATGACTAAAAACACTCTTCTCGTTGACTCCTGAATCTTGTAGCTACCATGGTGATGAGCCCCAAATTGGTAACTTGTTGGGCTCATTTGGCCTAATTATCCTTGTTCAATCCTTCATTTTTCATAGCTTATGCATTATTTTTCAGTATGTTTATGTCATTTGTACGAATAAGGGTAGTCACTCTTCCTAGGTGGCTAACACGTGCTCATTTCAGGTTTTTTGACACATGTTGGAGCAAAACCGAGCAATCATGGGCTGGAAGACAGCCAAGCTTGGGGTGAGGATTCGCAGGAGGGTTGTCTATGTCATTAAATAGCCTTCCTCGGGATCTTCACCCCCAACTCCAAGCTCCAAAGGCCACCAAAACCAGATCTAGAAGGTAGCCAAGCAGATTTTGGAAGAAGCTATCTACTCACAGTTTGGGCAGCCAAGTCCCATAGATTTAGGAGGCCAACTAGGGCCCTCGTGGTGTATAAATGTTAAGGCCTCAGCCTTTGTGAGGGACTTTTGGAAAACCATTGCATATTTTGCACTACAGTGCTGCTAGCTTTACTTTGTTCTCTTGTAGCCATTGTGGCATAACTCTTGACTTATGACTATTTTTTTGATAATGAGAAGCAATCCGATTTTATATCAACTCTGAGTTTCCTATAGGAGCCATACCTCTCAGGGTTGGGCCCAACCTGAGAGCCTAGGGCCTCCTTCTTTGTACTATTACCTTTCCTTTATGCATTGTTGTTCTCTTTTTATGCATTTGAAACGTATTTATGTTGGGTAGATTTAGGTGTGTTGGTTAAATAGGTCACTGTTTATGAATAGAATTGCTTCAGATGTTTAAAATGGATTGGTAGGATAATAACAGGAAGAAGATCCAAAAAAGGGGTCAACAACACTCTCTATTTCGCCTCATCCTTATTGGATCAAGGGTTGGAACTAAAGAAACAGTGTTGCCCCAACAAAAACACTAGTTTGCTTGACCATGAAATCCTTAGTGTATTATGGGTTTAGATCTCTGAAATGTTCTCTGCATGATTAATGTACATGGTTTTCTTTCCCAATAACACTGTTGTTCATTTGTTTTATTGACAGTTAAAGTAGATTAGCTAGGACTTTGATTATTTGTAAGACGTTGTTGATTCGGTTAAATGTACATTCTGCAGGGCATCTCAACCACTCTCTCATCCACCTAAGCCTCATCAGAGCCAGTTGTTCCATCGCCTAGCTAGGTTCCTCATCTCACATCTGTCCTCTTGCCCACGTAACCCTACCTTTTTGTGCAATCATTGTTTCAGCCTCCTTTGAGCCAATTTAGCCCTCCACACCTTCTCGCCACTCCATCCACCAGTCCCTGGGCCACTACCAGACCCCTATCCTACCTCCATGTCCATTAATGCATCTCCCCTCACTCACCCATCCACCAAAATCCAATTTTTAAGCATCCTGTAGAAATTTCTAAACATCCTGTAGAAAATCCTGAACTTCTTGTAGAACCCCTGCAGACTTCCTGTAGAAGCTCACAAATGAGGTTTCTTGAGAGCCCAACTTTGTGAAACTCTTTGGAAGGGTGTTGGGGACTCCTTAGACCCTCTCTGAGCCTTCCCAACCTCTTTCAAGAATTTCTCCTCCTTGATCCACCCCTGCACAGTAAAAAGCCAGTCAAAGGCACATGCATGATAATTCTAATAACTTATTCAAAAATACAAAAAGATGTTTTCTTCAGGTAGAGGTAGTCTAGACACATGTATTTTACCTTCAAAGAACTAATGGCATTCCTTCCAGTAGTTTTCATTCTCTCCTTTGCATCAGTAGGACTAGCTCGTAGAATTAGGGTTTGCTAGGGTTTGCGTTACTTTTTGGCTTTCATTTCTTTCCGCAAGTAGATTAGCTTCCTTTGAGTTAGCTTTCGTCCATCAGTTAAAAAGCTTCTTCTAAGAGCTCATAGAAGTTGGCTTAAGGCCCTAGCAAGACTTGTGCCAACTGACCAAGTGACAGCTGCTGCAAGAGCTAGTACTTGTGCATACAGCACCGTTGTTTCCAAGTTTGTTACGAACTACCGGGTTGATATAAGTAAAGAAGGGAGTCCCAGGAATTGCAGGATTATTGCTGCAGGATAAAAATCTTCTTCTAAGATCTCATAGAAGTTGGCTTAAGGCCCTAGCAGGACTTGTGCCAGCTGACCAATGTTGGCATTATGTTTTCTGGTATGACTGTATGTTACAGATGTTGTACTTGATGGCAACTCCAGTGGCAAGGATCTCAGTTTGTTGAAAATTAAGAAGGACGCAGGAAACCAGTTCAGGAGGTGCGTACCCACAGGTACACCATGCAGGGTCCGCGTCCAGCGACGCTGGCCAGCCGTTCAGGGGGTGCGTCCACCCAGTGCACACATTTCAAGGCAGAGAAAAAGCATGTGGGGGTTTCTTGTGTGGTATCTAGCCGACGGTTTTGTGTTTCTATGGTGTCAGCTCGTGGTATTGTTCCATGTTTTGGGGAGGAGCTTGCCTATATAAAGCAAAGGAGTTCATTTGGATTGATCATCGTCTTTGGTTGAATATCTTATTTGGTGAGATCTAGTCCAGATCTAAGAGGGCGAATCTTCTAATGGACTGTGATCTCTATGGCGCATGATCAGATCTGTAGATCTGACTGTTTGGGTTAGTCTTGAAGTCTTCATATCATTTATATCTGAAGGGACGCAGGTTCAGTGGAAGAAAAGCGCGCCGGGACGCAGTGCAGAGTCTGGAGATCTGCGTGGGGACGCAGGGCAGACGAAGTTCAGGTGCGTCTGGGACGCAGCGCAGTGACTGTAGATCTGCGTGGGGACGCAGAGCAATCAAGGTTCAGGTGCGTCTCTGAAGCAAAAGACGCGGCGCGATAGTGTGTTCAGGTGCGTCTCTGTAGCAAAAGACGCGGCGCGATAGTATCTTTGGGTGCGTCCCTGAAGCAAAAAAACGCAGAACAGTTAAAGGAACAGTGCGTGGGCACGCAGCACAGCGGAAGGATATTTGCGTGTGGACGCAGAGTAGAAGAAGGTTTACTGCGTCTGGTCGTAGGCCACAGAAGGAAAAACGGCGTCTCTGTTTTAAGATGTTCTGTTGATTGAATTTCTCTGTTGATAAGGTGTTCTGGGTTAGTTTTGTTATTGCTGATTTGATATCTGTAGTGGTCTATATCTGTTATGTACTTGTTGATCATCTGATGCTTTATGAAAAGAAGTAGGGGGTTATAGCTCCCTTCCAGGAGTAGACTTGAAAACGAGAAAGAGAGAGAGTTGTAGCTCTCTGCAGGTTGCAGCCTGCGTACTGGTAAAGGACTGCACCAGTACAAAATCATTGTAAAAGAAGTTTCTAAATTGAAAGAAGATAGAGACATATTGCAGCAGGTGGTTTTCTCCCACATTGGGTTTCCACCTTACATCTTGTGTTCTTTGGTGTGACTGTCTATTTTCTTTGTTCATGCTCATTATTTTATGGTACTGATATGCAAGAATAATTCAAAAGATCAAATAAAGAAGATTTGTTAAATTGCTAGATAATACTGATTCACCCCCCCTCTCAGTATTATTTCCAACAATTGGTATCAGAGCAGGTCCTTCAAAGAAGCTTGATCGCTTGAAGGTAGATCGTTCATCATGAGCAACTACGAGAGAGAAGCATCAATCAGGCCACCGATTTTTGATGGGACAAACTTCAATTATTGGAAGGTAAGAGTTACTGCATATCTTCAATCTCTTGGTACAGAAGTTTGGGACATTGTAGAAACAGGCTATGCTTTTCCTTCAGCTACTCCTACAGATCCAGCTGAGAAAAAGAAGTATGAAACAAATGAAAAAGCAGTCAGTACTCTATTAGGAAGTATATCCCAAACAGAATTCATGAAGGTAATGCACTTCAAATCAGCAAAAGAGATATGGGACAAAATGGTCACGAGCTATGAAGGAGATGAACAGGTAAAACGAGCTAAACTTCAAACTCTCAGGATTCAATATGAGACTCTCAAGATGTATAATGATGAAAGTGTGGCTAATTATTTTCTTCGGGTAGATGAGATTGTTAATTGTATGAAAAATTTGGGTGAAGAAATAAAAGAGGCTATAGTAGTTGAAAAGATTCTAAGATCATTATCCCCCAAGTTTGAATCTAAAGTATCTGCAATAGAAGAAAAGGAAAATCTCCGTGTTCTCACTATGTCTCAGCTACATGGAATTCTAACTGCTTATGAAATGAGAAAGGGAGGTCCATCAGACAGAAGGGAAGCTGCTTTTAAGGCATCAGGCAAAGAAGATTACTATGAAGCAAGCCATGTTCCAGAAGAAGAGGAAGAAGAATCAAACTTTGTCAGAAATCTTCAAAGGGGTTCTGGGAGGTTCAGAGGTAAGCTACCTTTTAAATGCTTTGCTTGTGGAAGAGTAGGTCATTATGCTGCAAAATGTCCTTATAAGGATAAAGGAAAGGAACCTGCTAGATGGAATAAGAAACAAAGTACAAATAAGAAAAGCTACTACACCCATGAAGATAGTGATGGCTTATCAAACAGTGATGAAGATGAACAAGGTAATAAATATAAGCTGTTAATGGCATTTGAAGATGATGATTATGAGGATGCTGTAGATGTGGATAATCTCTATGATGAAATTACTAGACTCAAGAGATGTATAGAAGAAAAGAATGTGATCATTGATACTCTACAATTTCAAATTGATGAAAAGGAAAAACATCTTGAAAAACTAGAAGGTGAAATTGTTGGTCTCAGAAAAGAAATTGAGAAAACAAAAGCTATTAATCTTAAGTTTGTCAAAGGATCTGAAACTTTGGATGAGATTATCAATGTGCAGCAGTCTCCTCTAAACAAGACAGGTTTGGGCTATAGTGGAGAAACCTCTCAAGCATCCACCTCAAAAAGTTATCTTGATGCAACAAGAAGAAATGAGCAGAAGAACAATGAAGATAATCAGGTAAAGCAGGGACGAATTACAAACAAAAACTATCAGGGGCAATCCATCTTAAGGGTGAACAAAAGCTACAACCAGCCACAGGTAAAATCTTCTCAGTTTGGTTCAAGAATAGATGAAAATAGAAATTACAATCAGTTGGCTGGTAGATTCAATAACCGCAGAAGCTTCTTCAATGGACAATGCTTTTCTTGCCATAACTTTGGTCACAAAGCAGCTCAATGTGTTGCATATAAAACAATCATGACTAGGGAAGCTCAAAAACAAAGAAGTATGACAGGGATTACAAAAAGGACCTATAACAACTTTTCGGCTCTTGAAAATGAAGTTGAATGTTCTATTTGCAATAATTTTGGTCATGAAGACTCTGAATGCAGGAGCAGGTTTCAGGAGAAAAAGGAACAAGAGCGGAAAAAGGAACAAGCCACAAGCACCAAAACATGGAGAATAAAGGAACCTCAAACAGAAAGATGTGGGATAGCATTTTATGCAGAAGGACAGGAAAATCTATGGTACATTGACAGTGGATGTTCGAAACATATGACAGGTGATAAAGAAAAACTTGAATCTTATTCTACTTTAGAAAAGGGAAAGAAAGTTTCTTTTGGAAATGATACTCCTGCAACTATAAAAGGAAAAGGGATTGCTCCTTTAAAAGAAAAGGTCAAGGCTGGAAATGTTTTGTATGTTGATGGATTGAAGCATAATCTTCTAAGTGTCAGCCAGATGTGTGATCAAAGAACCGAGGTTATTTTCAGATCGAATGGATGTCTTGTTCGTGATCTTGATACAGGTAAAACAGTACTCAAAGGCAAAAGAACTCCAAATAATCTGTACATATTTGAAGAAGGACAACAACAATGCTATCTGAGCAAGGATGAAGAGCACTGGTTATGGCATCGAAGGTTGGGACATCTAAGCTTCTCACAAATAAGAAAAGCATGCAAATATCAGGCAGTTCGTGATCTTCCAGATATCAAAATTCCTGACAACACCATATGCAGATCATGTCAGTTTGGAAAACAAACCAGGACTAACTTTCCAGAGAAGGAAGGATCAGCTAGCATGCCTCTTGAGCTAGTACATACAGATACATGTGGTCCATTCAGGAAAAGAACACCTAGAGGAGAGGAATACTTGATATTATTTATTAACGATTTTTCCAGGTTTGTCTGGTTAGGACTTATGAAGCACAAAGATGAAGCTTTCGAAAAATTCAAATCCTTCAAAGCCTTGGTTGAAAATGAATCAGGTCACAAAATTAAGTGCCTCAGATCCGACAGAGGTGGGGAATTTAATTCAAATGAATTTTTCGATTTCTGTGATGAACATGGCATAAGGAGAGAATTCTCTACAGCTAGAACTCCTCAGCAAAATGGAGTTGTTGAAAGAATGAACAGAACAATCCAACAAATGGCTCGTGCTATGCTTGATGAATCAGGAACTCCCGCAACTTTCTGGGGTGAAGCTGCACATGCTGCAGTTATTATTCTCAACAAGACAAATGTCCGGGTGAACAGCACTCAAACTCCTCATGAGCTCTGGAGTGGTAAAACTCCTTCGGTAAAGCACTTCAAAATCTTTGGGAGCAAATGCTATATCAAGAATACTGATGAGCAGCTTGGCAAACTTGAACCTAGAGCAGATGAAGGCATTCTTCTTGGTTACTCTCCACATAGCAAAGCATACAAGTGCTACAATAAAAGACTTGGCAGAATTGTTGACAGCATTGATGTGGTGGTTGATGAGAAGGGATACATTCCTAGGCAAGTACATCGGGAAGATATCGAAGAAGATGAAGGCTACCCTCAAAGACAGAATGATGAAGAAGAAGAACCTCAAGAAGAACCTCAAGAAGAACCAGAGGAGCAGACAAGAATAGAAGAGAAAACTCCATCCAGATATGTTCAGAAGAATCATCCAGAATCTCAGATTGTGGGGCAGAAAGAAGCAGGTGTACAAACAAGAAGAACAGTTGCAGAAGCCTCAAGCTATTTGGCATTACTATCCTCTATTGAACCACAAAATGTGAAAGAAGCATGCAAAGATGAATGTTGGGTAAAAGCAATGGATGAAGAACTTGAGCAAATCGAAAAGAACAACACTTGGGAGCTAGTTCCTAGACCAAAGGATAAGAATGTTATCGGAACAAAATGGGTCTTCAAAAATAAATTGAATGAAAATGGAGAAGTAATTAGAAACAAAGCCAGACTTGTTTGTAAAGGGTATGCGCAGCAAGAAGGAATAGACTTTGAAGAAACTTTTGCTCCTGTTGCAAGACTTGAGGCCATCCGAATGTTCCTTGCTCTCTCAAGTTTTCAAAACTTCAAAGTATTTCAAATGGACGTGAAATCAGCCTTTCTGAATGGAGACTTGGAAGAAGAAGTGTACGTTGAATAGCCAGATGGGTTCATTCTTGGAAATGATCCAAATCTTGTATGCCGATTGAAAAAGGCTCTCTATGGTCTCAAACAAGCTCCAAGGGCTTGGTACTACCGGTTGGACAAATATCTTCATCAACAAGGTTTTTCAAAAGGTTCAGCAGATAGCAATCTATATATAAAAGTTGAAAATGACAAATTGCTAATACTTGTTGTGTATGTAGATGACATTATTTTTGGCAGCAATGAAGAAGCTATGAGTCAAAGTTTTGCCTCGGTCATGCAGAAAGAATTTGAAATGTCCTTGCTAGGAGAACTGACATATTTCCTTGGTTTGCAAATCTAACAAAAGGAAGGAGGAATCTTTTTATCTCAAACCAAGTATCTCAAACAGATTTTGAAGAAATATGGCATGGAAGATGCAAAACCAGTATGTACACCCATGGTCACAGGATGTAGTCTCAGTGCAAATGATGAATCTGCAGCAGTACATCAACCAACCTACAGATCTATGATTGGAAGTTTACTATATTTGACAGGTACCCGACCGGACATCATGCATGCAGTTGGAATAGTTGGAAGATTTCAGGCAAATCCGAAGGAGACTCATCTTCAGGCAGTAAAGAGAATCTTCAAATATCTTCAAGGGACTCAAAATTATGGCTTATGGTATCCTAGAGATACAGATATTTCTCTTCATGCTTATACAGATGCAGATTGGGCCGGAAGCGTGGATGACAGGAAAAGCACAAGTGGTGGTGCGTTCTTTATGGGTTCCAGACTGGTATCTTGGTTTAGCAAGAAACAGAGTTCGATCGCCTTGTCTACAGCTAAAGCGGAATATGTTGCTGCTGCATCTTGTTGCACCCAACTTCTTTGGATGATGCAGACTTTGCAGGATTTTCAAATCACTTGTACACCACCAATCCCCATCTTATGTGATAATACAAGTGCAATCAGCATCTCAAAGAACCCTGTTATGCATTCAAAAACCAAGCACATACCAATCAAGTACCATTTTCTCCGGGAACAAGTGCTTGAACAGAAAGTCAAGTTGGAGTATGTTCCTTCCAAGGAACAAGTTGCTGATATTCTCACCAAACCATTGCCCAGGGACACGTTTGAATACCTCAGGCAAAAGCTGGGGGTTGTTGATGCATCATCTTATTGTTGAACATCTTCTTATTGGTGGTACAGGCTCAGGGGGAGCACATAATGCATTGTTGGCATTATGGAGAAGGAGATCTTGGAAATAGCTGCAATATGTCTCTATCTCTTTCATGGTGGATCTCTGGTTATTTGTTGCAGATCTGGAGGAGCATGAGCTTAGGGGGAGCATACCCTTTGCCCTTGATGTCAAAGGGGGAGAATGAAGCTGAAGTTTGTAAGGTTGCCATCAAGTCCAAAGGGGGAGATTGTTGGCATTATGTTTTCTGGTATGACTGTATGTTACAGATGTTGTACTTGATGGCAACTCTAGTGGCAAGGCTCTCAGTTTGTTGAAAATTAAGAAGGACGCAGGAAACCAGTTTAGGAGGTGCATACCCGCAGGTACACCATGCAGGGTCCGCGTCCAGCGACGCTGGCCAGCCGTTCAGGGGGTGCGTCCACCCAGTGCACACATTTCAAGGCAGAGAAAAAGCATGTGGGGGTTTCTTGTGTGGTATCTAGCTGACGGTTTTGTGTTTCTATGGTGTCGGCTCGTGGTATTGTTCCATGTTTTGGGGAGGAGCTTGCCTATATAAAGCAAAGGAGTTCATTTGGATTGATCATCGTCTTTGGTTGAATATCTTATTTGGTGAGATCTAGTCCAGATCTAAGAGGGCGAATCTTCTAATGGACTGTGATCTCTATGGCGCATGATCAGATCTGTAGATCTGACTGTTTGGGTTAGTCTTGAAGTCTTCATATCATTTATATCTAAAGGGACGCAGGTTCAGTGGAAGAAAAGCGCGCCGGGACGCAGTGCAGAGTCTGGAGATCTGCGTGGGGACGCAGGGCAGACGAAGTTCAGGTGCGTCTGGGACGCAGTGCAGTGACTGTAGATCTGCGTGGGGACGCAGAGCAATCAAGGTTCAGGTGCATCTCTGAAGCAAAAGACGCGGCGCGATAGTGTGTTCAGGTGCGTCTCTATAGCAAAAGACGCGGCACGATAGTATCTTTGGGTGCGTCCCTGAAGCAACAAAACGCAGAACAGTTAAAGGAACAGTGCGTGGGCACGCAGCGCAGCGGAAGGATATCTGCGTGTGGACGCAGAGTAGCAGAAGGTTTACTGCGTCTGGTCGCAGGCCACAGAAGGAAAAACGGCGTCTCTGTTTTAAGATGTTCTGTTGATTGAATTTCTCTATTGATAAGGTGTTCTGGGTTAGTTCTGTTATTGCTGATCTGATATCTGTAGTGGTCTATATCTGTTATGTACTTGTTGATCATCTGATGCTTTATGAAAAGAAGTAGGGGGTTGTAGCTCCCTTCCAGGAGTAGACTTGAAAACGAGAAAGAGAGAGAGTTGTAGCTCTCTGCAGGTTGCAGCCTGCGTACTGGTAAAGGACTGCACCAGTACAAAATCATTGTAAAAGAAGTTTCTAAATTGAAAGAAGATAGAGACATATTGCAGCAGGTGGTTTTCTCCCACATTGGGTTTCCACCTTACATCTTGTGTTCTTTGGTGTGACTGTCTATTTTCTTTGTTCATGCTCATTATTTTATGGTACTGATATGCAAGAATAATTCAAAAGATCAAATAAAGAAGATTTGTTAAATTGCTAGATAACACTGATTCACCCCCCCTCTCAGTATTATTTCCAACAACCAAGTGACAGTTGCGGCAAGAGCTAGTACTTGTGCATACAACACCGTCGCTTCCAAGTTTGTTACGAACTACCGGGTTGATATAAGTAAAGAAGGGAGTCCCAGGAGTTGCAGCATTATTGCTGCAATACTGGAGCCCACCATCTTTTTGGCGCCGTTGCCGGGGAAGCGTCAGAGTATTTGTGATTGATGCTTTTCTTATATTTTCCTACTCCCGCCTTCTGCTAAATAGTTTATTTCATTTCCATTCTACAATTTCATTTCTGCAAAAGTAAACTAGAAACTTCCTGCTTTCATAGATTAGACTTTCAAATCTGCAAGCGTAACATAGAATTTCAATTTTGCAAGCGTAAAATAGAATTTCAAATTTGCAAGCGTAAAATAGAATTTCAGTTTTGCAAGCGTAGTCTAGTATCTCTTTCTCGCAATTTGATTTCAGCAGAATAGATTAGACATTTCTTGCTTTCATTTCAATTCCGCATTTTTATTCCCGCAAAATAGATTTTAGTTAGTTTCAATTCCATCTGTTTCAGTTTTGCAGGTACAAGCAGAGAAAAAAAAAAAAGCAATCAAAAGTCTTTCCATTTCATGCCTCGTAGGAACAGAGATAAAACCGGCAAATTCTTACCCAATACCCCCACCACATCACTGAGTCAACCTTCTCTCTTCTTTGGTGGCAGTGATCCAGAAGAACCTATAGGTGAACCTCCTGAGATATACGAAGATCCTATAACAGAAGAAGAGTTAGAGAACACTCCATCTGAAGCCATGGCTGAAAACCGAAACGGTAGAAGAGAAGATGAGAGAATAGAAGGTGCCTTTCCCATCCGAGAGACCAATGGAGACATGAAAATGAAAAACATAAACCCCTCTGCTTTACCTCACTTCCATGGGTTGACTACTGAAGACCCTGATACCTTCCTATTTGAGTTTTCTGTCCTTTGTCGAACCTATGATTATACAAAAGATGAGCAAAAATTGAAACTCTTTCCCTCTACCCTCAAGGATGCAGCACTACGCTAGTTCATGGGGTTACCTGGAAACAGTATCACCCCTTGGGCTCAGATGCAGCAAGCTTTCAATACCAAATACCGAGACTACTGTAGGTCTAAGGAAGCCAAGGGAGAAATCTTTTGGATGACCATGGGAAACGATGAGTCTTTAGAAGACTACTAGGAAAGGTTCCAACTTAGCTATAAACGGGCCAGGTGCACACTTGACCCTGAATCTCTAAAGATGGTCCTGCTCTGAGGAGTCCCTGAAGACCTTCTAGATACCCTTCACATGCTAGCTGGAGGAGATATTTACCAACTACCTAATGAGGATATAAAGACTGTGTTTAGAAACCACTCTAGGGCAGCCCGGAAAAGAGGTAGGGGAAACCCACTTTCAGCTAGTACTACTTTCTCCAAGCATGAGTTTTCTAATTAGCTGGAGGACCTCAAAAGCGAGGTGAGATAGACCATTTCCATGCAACTTGATACATTCCAAATCCAGCAAAAGAAAGAGGAAGCTGAGAGGGCTTTGGCCATCTTCTTTCCCAGGTGTACATGGAAGCACCCTAAGAACGAGTGTCCATTGCACTCAGTAGAGGTATGTTTCGTTTGTGAGTAGTACCACCCCACAAACCAATGCCCAACCTTACCAGGATTTAAAGCCATATACCAAGGGATTTGAGGCACCCACTGAACCTCTCTACTTCCTCAACCAAAGGAGGCCGTATGGACCTACACCTTACCAGCAGGGGATGCAAGGGGCATCCCAAGCTTATTATAGCCCCAACCAATCTGCTCCTATGCCTTCTTGGGGTCCCCCTGCTCATCCTTCCTGGTCTGCACCTCCTCCGTGGTCTTACCCACCTCAATACCATCCTCAACCCACTACTCACTCGTTTCACTCACATGTCCAGCCACAGCCTCAGTGGAATGCACCTCAACTGGGGTGGAGGCCCCAATACAATACTCCTCCCACCATTTTTCCTCCACCACCAGCTCAACCACAACCATTACCTCCTTCTCCTCCAAGACAACACCAAATTCCTGCTCAACCAAACCCGAACCCCAACAACCGACAGGCCCAGCAGGTATATACTGGGGAAACAACATGCCCTACCTATGCTGTGGAGATCCAGGAGATCAACCTGCGATCCGGGAAGACTCTTCTAGATCGCCAACCTCCTCCCCCAGAGGACGAGGAAGACAAATAGGAAAGTGAACCCAAAGCCATTCCACCCTTTCCTGAGAGACTAACAGTAACCACACAACCCAACCCAGAAGAGAATGAGCTTCTAGGAGAACTCAAACAGTTGTGTGTGAGAATACCACTTCTCCAGGCCATTAAAGATGTACCGATATACAACAAACTGGTTAAGGAAAAGTGTTTCAGGCACCCAGGCAGGCGAAAAAGATATGCCTCAACTATCAATGTCATAGGGCAACTGTCTGATCTTATGCTGGGACAAGTAATCTGTCCAAAGTATTTGGATCCTGGGAGTCTTGTAGTTGATGTCCACATCAATGGCACCATCATACCCCACACCTTGATTGATCTAGGGGCTGCCATTAATGTGATGACTAGGGACACCATGCTCAAACTCAACCTTCAGGGTTCCTTAAGGAAGACCTCGACAGTCCTGTAGCTGGCAGATCACTCCACCGTGATTCCCGAAGGGATTATGGAGGATGTCTTGGTCTTTGTTGACTCTTGGGAGTATCCTGCAGACTTCTTGGTCCTTCAACCAAAGGCAAAGCTTACTGGATACCCCCTTATTTTGGGAAGGCCTTGGTTAGCCATTGCGGATGCTTACATAAGCTGCCGAGCGGGAAACATGACCATCAAAAATGGTCCTATGTCTAAGCAGCTAGTCCTATACCCTCCTACCCAACCTCTGTTAGAGCATGACTTACCACTTTGGTCAGAAGAAGGAGAAGAGGATGAGGTATTCTCTGCACCCTTGTGCACCTTAGAAAGAACCAGGGGAGGTCCTCAAACCGAGGATGATTTGATGGAGACCTTGATTCAGAATCCACCTCCCAATGCATTGTCCTTAGAGGAATTGGTGGAGGATACTCAAGCTAGTACCTTAGTGGACCTCTGTGTGACTGATCCAACCTCTCCCAGAGTTAAGAATGTGGAGTTTGGTCCCGAGAGAACTTTAAAGATCAGCTCCTCCCTATCCCCTTCCCAGGAAAAGGAGCTGTGTAGCTTGCTGGCCAGTCATCTAGATGCTTTTGCTTGGAGCTATAAGGAGATGAAAGGAGTCCATCCTTCGGTCTGTACCCATCACATCTACATTAAAGAAGATTGTAGACTGGTCAGGCAACCTCAGAGGAGAATGAATCCAGCCCTTAAGGACATTGTCAAAGAAGAATTGCAAAAATTGTTGGATGCAGGATTCATCTACCCCATCTCGGACAACGAATGGGTTTCCCCTCTAGTGTCGGTACCAAAGAAAATGAGAAGTGGAGGATCTGTGTGGACTACAGAGAACTGAACAAAGCCACCAAGAAATACCACTTCCCTCTGCCTTTCATAGACCAAGTGTTGGATGGACTGGCAAGAAAGAAGTTTTTCTCTTTCCTAGATGGGTTTAGCGGGTATAATCAGATCCAAATCAGCCCGGAGGACCAAGATAAGACCACCTTCACTTGTCCTTGGGGTACCTTTACCTACCGAGTCCTTCCCTTTGGGCTATGCAACGCTCCTGCCACTTTCCAGAGAGTAGTATTGAGCATCTTTTCTGAGCTGGTCCATGATTCGGTGGAAATCTATATGGATGACTTCACTCCTTATGGGTCCAACTTCCAGGAAGCATTGTCCAATCTGGAAAAAGTTCTAACCAAGTGCATTGAGATGAACCTATCCCTAAGTCCTGAAAAATGTGAATTCCTGATGACTGATGGGACCGTGCTAGGACATACCATTTCTCGCCAAAGATTACAGGTGGATCCTAACAAAATTGCTCTCATCAAAAAGGTTCCACCTCCTCAGAAGGTAAGAGATGTTCGAAGTTTCTTAGGCTTAGCGAGATATTATAGAAGATTCATTAAAGACTTCAGTAAGCTAGCCTCACCATTGTTTGGCCTCTTAGCAAAAGATGCTGAGTTTAAATGGACTGACGAATGTCAGAGGGCTCTGAATGAATTAAAGGATAAGTTGGTGTCCGCCCTGATTTTGAGAGGTCCAAATTGGGCCCTACCTTTCCACATCCACACTGATGCCTCGAATAAATCCATAAGGGCAGCCTTAGGACAAGTTGAACAAAAACTTCCATATGCCATATACTTTGTCAGCAAAAACTTATCCAAGGCAGAAATGAATTATATTGTAACTGAGAAAGAGTTCTTAGCCGTAGTCCATTCCCTGAACAAGTTCTGACACTACATTGTTGGCTATCAAACATTTGTACATACTGATCATGCTGCAATTAGATATTTAATGAATAAACCTGATGTGAATGCTCATATTATTAGATGGTTACTTTTGTTGCAACAGTTTGATTTGACTATCGTTGACAAACCAGGTAAAGAAAATGTTGTTGCTGACTTCTTGTCTAGATTGGATTTACCTGCAAGTGAAGAGGGGACAGTGGATGACCAGATGCCAGATGAATATCTGTTCGCTATCTTAGTACTCTCTCCCTGGTTTGCTGACATAGCAAACCACCTGGTCTCAGCATAGTTCCCTCCGCATCTATCCTCAAAGGAGAAGAGCATAATCGTGAGGAAAAGTGCCTCATTCACTTGGATCGGGGGAAACCTGTTCAAACTTGGCCCCGATCAGATCTTAAGGCGTTGTGTAAGGGAGGAGGAAGTCTTTGACATCCTCCTAACCTGTCACGATGCGCATTGTGGAGGACATTTTGCAGCCAAGAGGACTGCCTTCAAAATTCTACAGGCAGGCTACTATTGGCCCACGCTTCATCAAGATGTTAGAAGATATATCAGCCAATGTGACCGATGCCAAAGGATGGGGAAATCGACTCCAAGGGACGAAATGCCTCTCCAACCTCAAGTGACTCTTGAGCCATTTGAGAAGTGGGGTATGGATTTTGTGGGTCCTATCAACCCTCCTTCAAGGAAAAGGTCTTACATCATTGTGTGCACAGACTATCTGACAAAGTGGGTGGAAACCAATGCAATCAAAGCAGTGACAGAAGAAAAGGTGGCTGATTTTTTGAGAGAAAACATCTTCTACAAATTTGGCTACCCAAGAGAGTTAGTCACCGATCAAGGAAGCCAGTTCACCTCCAACTTAATTGAAGACTTGCTCGCTCATCACAAGATCAAGCATAGGACTTCCACCCCATATCATCCTCAAGAAAATGGGCAAGTGGAAGTCACCAATAGAGCATTAGAAGGGATTTTAACTAAGGTGGTGAGAAACAACAGAAAGGATTGGGCAGATCGCCTGGTTGAGGCCACTTTGGCTTACAACACCACCTAGAAGACCACAACTGGCTTCACACCTTATGAGCTGGTCTATGGGAAGAAAGCTTTGCTGTCAATCGAGTTCGAGTACAACACATTGAGGATGGCAGCTCATCTGGACCTAGACCTCAGCCATGCTCAACAAGAAAGGATATTGCAGCTGAATGGGTTATATGAACACCGAATGCAGGCCCTCCTTCACTCAGAAGTGGTTCAAATTCAGAGGAAGATATGGCACGATCGGCACCTCAATGACAAACAATTCCAGTCGGGAGATTGGGCACTCTTGTATGATTCCAGACATAAGGATTTCAAGGGGAAGCTGAGGACAAGATGGCTATGACCATATGCAGTGGAGAAGTGTAATGACAATGGTTTTGTCCTTATCATGACCATTGATGAAGAAGCCATCCCCATGCTCGTCAATGGGCATCGACTAAAGATCTACAGGAAACCTCTTTCGAGGCAAGCGTTCATCAAAACTATGGAAAAATCAGTGCTGGTCATAGAGAAGGGTTCTGCCTCTGTTTTGGGCATACCCTGAGCATCATTATATATAAAAAAATAAAAATAAATAAATAAAAATAAAAAAATATCCTTGGGTGAAAACCTTTCTGAGGTGCCCAAGGCAGATGGTAGGGGTGAAAACCTCATTGAGGCGCCCCTGCTGTCTCTCTAAAAAAGAATTGGAATAAAAAGATCCTTGGGTGAAAACCTTTCTGAGGCACCCAAGGTAGATAGTAGGGGTGAAAACCTCATTGAGGTGCCCTTGCTGTCTCTTAAAAAAAAAAAAAAAAGAAAGAAAGGAAGAAACAAAGAAAAAGGAAAAGAAAAAGAATAAGGAAGAAACAGAAAAAAAAACAGGGTTAATCTCTGGAAATTGTTGCAGGTTGCAGGCACACAATGCAAAAACGAGGCCTCTCAACTCAAGGACAAGGGTCCCTACCAAGCTAACAGGTGACCTCACATACACTCCCTCCATGAACCCTCATTTTTTTCAAGGTTTGGACACAATCTGGTCATGGGTTAGCCTTCTACAGGAAGCTACAGGAGTTTCTACAGGAAGTTCTGTATTTCTACAGGAAACATCCTGTAGAGACTTTGGGAGGGCCAGGACCGATTATGAAGAAGAATTTGAAGCTTGAAGCCCGTTGAGGAGGCATGCAACCACTCTTTTCTTCCATCCTTCACCTCCTTTCACCACCATTGCTGCTATATGGCCGAATATACCTACACAGTCATCCCAGAACTTTGTTTTGTCAGAGAAAAAAAAAAGATTTTTTAGGAGGAAATAAAGCATGCAGAGGCTCGAACACTTTACCTATCAAGGCAATCTCAAGACCCTGCACCTATGAACGTGACTAAATTCTTTTGGCATGCACCCCAGGAGGAGAAATGGCTACAGGATGTCCTACAGGAATCCTGTAGCAGCTGATCCGGCTGGAGCACGTACCATGGAGACACCAGCAGCTCGTAAAACCGGTGCATGCAGCCTACACCACCAGGAAATCGGGTCTTAAGGCCTTGTAGCCAGTAGCAACCAATGAAGAGTAGCTCCAGCACCCGTACACGAAACAGTAGCAAGCAGATCCAGCATTCCTCATCCTGAAGCCTGAAAAAACCCACGTCCACGGCCGCACAGGTAAGTGCCTAAACTTATTTCGTGAAATTACATAAGCTATACTCTAAATGTGAATGACTGTGAGAATGAACGGATTGACCAAGTTGGGTAGCCATTCAACTGGCCACCACAACCAGTCTGACAGCCTCGTTGGATCCGAATGGCCTTGGTTATGTCGAAAAGACGGGCAATTGACACGTGGGAAGCGTCGAGTCAGAGAGAAGCGGCAGTATAACAGGAATGGCGGCGGTGAATGTAGAGGGAAGGATTCGGCGGTCAGGGACATGCCACGAAATGATGGCTGTGACGTCGGCCAACGGATCAACTGGGACAGCTCAACCCCGCGCCATGAATTCCACAGCAATTCAAAATCGGCCGACTAAATCACTTATGATACACTGCAGTCATTTACTCACAACCGTTTGGCAGTCGAGTACGCGTCCTCAATCCTTTGAAGGTTGTTAGCCCAAGTTATCGACCTGTTCCAACGTCCTGTTTCTACTCAGAAAGTCCAGAACCACTGTAATGTTCTCCAGAAGCCGTGCACAATTTCTACAGGAAGCTGCACTACACGAAGCCCAACATTGCATGGAAGCTTGGACTGTTCACGTCGAGGGTGGCAATTCTTAGTGAGGTAGGCCTGAACATAACTTTCCCATGCAAATAATTCAAAAGGTGGTGAATTCGATGTGTTGAGAGTGTGAATCAAGTCTTTTTATGAATTCAAAAGCCGTTTTCTTATCGCTGCATGAAATTGTTGTCGTAGTCTACATGCGAGATTTTCTCGAGGGTGTTGAATTAAAATTGAGCCACTGTCAAGGCTCACCGGTGGGAAATTGTGAATTTTATATGACTGTGTGCATAACAGAGACATAGCTCTGCGCTCTGTGTAGAAAAACCATGAAGCTCTCCTTCTGTACACGAGCAGGCAAGTTCAGAACAACAAAAACAAGTTTTTTACCATGCCGGGAGGGTTCATTAGAAAAGAGCCTTCAGACTCCAAGAAATTACGGGAAACCCCTAAGGTGGTGGAATTTTTTTCCCGTGCACACTGGATGTCATTCTGTGACAAGCTTCAAGGTCACGATGACGAAATTACAGAAGAATTCCTAAGGTCCTTGAAGCCGAAGTCAAAGACATTGGCCATTGTCAACTTCAGAGGATTGACCCTCAGGCTCACCCCACAGTTCATTAGCAGAGTAACTGATCTACCAATGGGGGTACCCTAGGATAAGGAAGAGAGGAAATTGGGTCAAAAAGCTAAAAAGAGTTCTTCTTGCCAGAGGAACAATTTTCAGAGGACAAGAATGGAGTTCAAAGAACTAGCCTACAACTGTTCTGGAGTGAAGTCAGCCTCCAAATTATGAAGTATATTACGTGTGAGGGGCGATTTAGCATCGTGTATGGCTATCATTTCCGGTTGCTCACAGAACTCAGGAACCAAATGGACCAACCCTCAGAGCAAAAGTTGAGCATTCCTTACTTCCTCCTGCAGTCCATGATTGAGTGTGCCACCAAACTGAGAGAGGGGACGCTAGACCAGCGAGCTCATCATGGGATAATCAAGCTCCTCGTGGAAGATGCACTCCACACTTACGTCGTCCCTCTCTCCTGGGAAACTTTTCGAAATCTGTCTAAGGGTGATGACATCTGAAGTTTGGCTGAGGAGCTCACTTCCTCCAACAGCGAGAAGAAGGAGCACACTCAGGCAAAGAAGAAAGTTAAAGGACAAGAAACCCCGGGAAAAACACCAAAGAATGAACAGAAGGAAACATAAGAAAAAAGCCAAGCTGCCAAAACAGGGGGTGGTAAAATTACACCAACACCCAGGGAGAAAAGACTATAGAGCAGGGTAGAAAGGACTGAGAAAGTCCAAGCCAGTGAGGGCACCCCTAAGGCAGCCTCAGCCAAGCTAAAGGAAAAAGCACCCTCTGCCAAGTAGGCTAAAACGGTGCCATCTGCTTCTACAAAAAAACAAAAGGCTATTTCTACAGAAAGTTTAAAAACAGCTTCTACAGGAAGCCAGAAACCAGCCACTACAGGACTTTCTACAGGAAGTCTGGAAAAAGGAAAGTAGAAGGAGAAATCGGCCGAAATTCTAGCTAGGGAGTCAATAGCCATGCTGGCCACCCTAGGTACCTCTCCCAAGCCAAAGGAAAAATGAAAGAGAGAGACTCCTCTGTATTTCAAAACAAGAAGAAGTGTAAGAATTAAAACCGGCAGACCCTAACCTCCATCCAAAGACCCAATTACCATTGAAGACACCCCTACCTCACCAAAGGAGAAGTCCCCCTCCAAAGCATCAGTCACTTATGAGCGGGGGAGCCCGAAGACATCTACCTGGAGGGAGAGAATGGAAAGATTGGCTTCAAAAACCTCTCTACAGGATGCTGAAGCTGTTATACAGGAAACATTGGCCAGGCTCAAGGAGACCAAAAGAATGGAAGGGGAGGCAACCAAATCACCACGAAAGGAAGAAGAGGTAGAGCACATTATGGAACCTAGCCC
Organism: Pinus tabuliformis; assembly: GCA_031772625.1. Classification (NCBI taxonomy): domain Eukaryota; kingdom Viridiplantae; phylum Streptophyta; class Pinopsida; order Pinales; family Pinaceae; genus Pinus; species Pinus tabuliformis. Next base: position 1,266,046,604 of record CM062809.1, read on the forward strand.
CCAGCCCAGCTTGGGCTCTTATTATAACATTTTGGAGGCCGGAAAAATCATTCCATAGAAATTCACAGTGTCGCTTTTCTTTGCACTAGAGGAAGAAAGAGTGAGGACCCACACATGGATGAGAATAGCCAAGTCTAAATGAGTAGCAAATATAGGTCCCTTGGAGGAACAACTCAAGGAGGCAAGAAGAGAATTGGCTATGGCAAAACATGTGGGAAACTGCCAGCGAGTATTTCTACAGGAAGAAAATGAGCAGCTCAAACGACAGCTACAGCTACAGGGATAGGGGAAAGAAGAGGACACAGCAGCCAAGGACACCACAGTAGAACCCCAAGAAAAAGAAGGAGTGCAAGTTGATCTTGAGGAACTAAACCGGCAACTATAGGAAAGGGAACTGCAGGCAGGCATACAGATACAATCTCTAAAACAGCAGATGCAAGAAAAGGAGGCACAACTGGCCTACATGGCCAGTTGGGAATTGGACGCTCTGCAATGCAGGCAGCCGGCCAAATCCTATGGCCTATACCTAAGAGATCAGTGGCTGCAATTCCAAATTAACACATTGGCACAGAGGGGTATCTCCCAAATCCAAAACCCCCAGCAGTTCATGGATTTATGTAACAGAAGTTCATTAGAAGACAAGGCCAAGCTATCAAAGTTCTACCTGCATAATTTTGTCCTTCCAAATGTAACCTCATGGGACCTCAACACAGCAGTAGGGGATATGCAGCTAATGGCAATGACCTCATGGTTAAACCATGAAGAAAAGAGAGTAGCAGAGGTCAGAAATGTCATGAACCGGGAACTACATGAACCACTGCTGATTAGAGTAGAGCAGGGGACCCCACAGCATTGATATCAGCCCACCAGCACCTAGCAACTAACTCTCAGGCTTTATTAGAGTACATGGATCGGCAGGCTTAGGCCATAGCACACTTCGAGGATATGGAGCGATTATTAGGGGACAATTGTGTTCATGCTTGCACCCGTAGGTGGAACACATTGTCCCACAACCTCAAAATCAGGGAATATCACACTCCAACTAGAATGAGGGAGGCCTTGGCACGAGTGCCTCCTTACAAGAATTCTATGCAGAACCTCCAGGCCAGCTGGATCAGCCTCAAGCTAAGTCCACCTTTGCTTTTGGGATTGTTAGAAGGAAGCACAGAAGAAGAAGAGCATAAGCAGTGCGAAGAGGTGGAAAAGAAGGTTGGATTCCATGACAGTGAGGAGGATACTACTTCAAAAGCTTGGGATGTGAGGGTGGCAATTAAAGAAATGAAAGACGAGGAGCTGGACTAGTTGCTCAGAGGATGAGCAACCCTTTTAGCAGGGGGGTGATGATGAGCCCCAAATTTGGTAACTTGTTGGGCTCATTTGGCCTAATTATCCTTGTTCAATCCTTCATTTTTCATAGCTTATGCATTATTTTTCAGTATGTTTATGTCATTTGTACAAATAATGGTAGTCACTCTTCCTAGGTGGCTAACACGTGCTCATTTCAGGTTTTTTGACACATGTTGGAGCAAAACCGAGCAATCATGGGCTGGAAGACAACCAAGCTTGGGGTGAGGATTCATAGGGGGGTTGTCTATGGCATTAAATAGCCTTCCTCGGGATCTTCACCCCCAACTCCAAGCTCCAAAGGCCACCAAAGCCGGATCTAGAAGGCAACTAAGAAGATTTTGGAAGAAGCTGTCTACTCACAGTTTGGGCAGCCATGTCCCATAGATTTAGGAGGCCAGCTAGGGCCCTCGTGGTGTATAAATGTTAAGGCCTCAGCCTTCGTGAGGGACTTTTGGAAAACCATTGCATATTTTGCACTACAGTGCTACTAGCTTTACTTTGTTCTCTTGTAGCCATTGTGGCATAACTCTTGACTTATGACTATTTTTTTGATAATGAGAAGCAGTCCGATTTTATATCAACTCTGAGTTTCCTATAGGAGCCATACCTCTCAGGGTTGGGCCCAACCTGAGAGCCTAGGGCCTCCTTCTTTGTACTGTCCTTTCCTTTATGCATCGTTGTTCTCCTTTTATGCATTTGAAACGTATTTCTGTTGGGCAGAATTAGGTGTGTTGGTTAAATAGGTCACTGTTTATGAATAGAATTGCTTCAGATGTTTAAAATGGATTGGTAGGATAATAACAGGAAGAAGCTCCAAAAAAGGGGTCAACAACACTCTCTGTTTCGCCTCATCCTTATTGGATCAGGGGCTGGAACTGAAGAAACAGTGCTGCCCCAACAAAAACACTAGTTTTCTTGACCATGCAATCCTTAGTGTACTGTTTTCATTTGCAAAAGTTAATTATGGGTTTAGATCTCTGAAATGTTCTCTGCATGATTGATGTACATGGTTTTCTTTCCCAATAACACTGTTGTTCATTCGTTTTATTGACAGTTAGAGTAGATTAGCTAGGACTTTGATTATTTGTAAGACGTTGTTGATTCGGTTAAATGTACATTGTGCAGGGAATCTCGACCACTCTCTCATCCACCTAAGCCTCATCAGAGCCAGTTGTTCCATCTCCTAGCTAGGTTCCTCATCTCACATCTGTCCTCTTGCCCACGTAACCCTACCTTTTTGTGCAATCATTGTTTCAGCCTCCTTTGAGCCAATTTAGCCCTCCACACCTTCTCGCCACTCCATCCACCAGTCCCTGGGCCACTACCAAACCCCTCTCCTACCTCCATGTCCATTAATGCATCTCCCCTCACTCACCCGTCCACCAAAATCCAATTTTTAAACATCCTATAGAAATTTCTAAACATCCTGTAGAAAATCCTGAACTTCCTGTAGAACCCCTGCAGACTTCCTGTAGAAGCTCACAAATGAGGTTTCTTGAGAACCCAACTTTGTGAAACTCTTTGGAAGGGTGTTAGGGACTCCTTAGACCCTCTCTGAACCTTCCCAACCTCTTCCAAGAATTTCTCCTCCTTGATCCACCCCTGCACAGTAAAACTCCAATCAAAGGCACATGCATGATAATTCTAATAACTTATTCAAAAATACAAAAAGATGTTTTCTTCAGGTAGAGGTAGTCTAGACACATGTATTTTACCTTCATAGAAGTAATGGCATTCCTTCCAGTAGTTTTCATTCTCTCCTTTGCATCAGTAGGACTAGCTGGTAGAATTAGGGTTTGCTAGGGTTTGCGTTACTTTTTGGCTTTCAGTTCTTTCCGCAAGTAGATTAGCTTCCTTTGAGTTAGCTTTCGTCCATCAGTTAAAAAGCTTCTTCTAAGAGCTCATAGAAGTTGGCTTAAGGCCCTAGCAAGACTTGTGCCAACTGACCAAGTGACAGCTGCTGCAAGAGCTAGTACTTGTGCATACAGCACCGTTGTTTCCAAGTTTGTTACGAACTACCGGGTTGATATAAGTAAAGAAGGGAGTCCCAGGAATTGCAGGATTATTGCTGCAGGATACTTTGTGCTTGGACAACTAAACTCTCAATGTTATGAAACCAGCTCAAGAAAAGATAGAAAAGATAGATCAAAGCCTTAGAATTCAGCCTCTTCGAGGGGGCAACCTCCTTTACATTACATAAATGAACAATTCTTGGATGATACAAATGACAAAACCTCCTTTCTATATATAGGAGTCTAAGGAGTCACAATATAATCCAGTCAACCTAACAATAATAATATAAAGCCACAAAAATAACAATAGAGGGATTCTATGAGGCACAGGAATAACAACATGGGGGTAATAGGGGCACAACAATATAAATAAGGGGTATAACTACAATAGTAATGGGGTAATCACTAGTATTATAGGGACCCAACATGCCCCTCTCCTTCAAAAAAAGTGTTGTCCTCAATGCTTGAGTAGTTCTAGATACTTCTGCATAAAATTCTCATCCTCCCATGTGGAATCTTCAGTGGATAAGTTCTTCCACTTGATAAGATACTCTGAAATTGATCGATTTCGTAGCTGTCGAGTTCTTGTTTCTGTGACTGCTTCCGGTTCCAATATAATTTTTCCTTCCTCGTCAAGTTCTGGCAATATTGTTTGAACTAGGAGCTTGTTGCCTATAACCTTCTTTAAACATGAAACATGGAAAACTGGGTGCAATCGAGAAGCTGCAGGAAGCTCCAATTTGTATGCCATAGTACCAATCTTTTGCAACACCTTGTACGAACCATAATACTTTGGTGATAATTTATTATCCTTCTTAGCTTGCTTTAGGGACATTTGCTTATATGGTTGTAGCCGTAGGAATACCCAATCACCTACATCAAAACTTCTTTCACTGCGATGTTGATCTGCCTGTTGTTTCATTCTATTTTGTGCCAACACGAGGTTATCCTTTAAGAGTTGGAGGACTTGTTGTTGATGTTCGATGTGATGTTCCACTGCTTGAACCTTAGAATTTTCTCTTAAATATGATGTGATGGATGGTGGTTGATACCCATAAAGTGCCATAAATGGGGTCATTTTTGTTGCTGTATGGAAGGAAGTGTTATACCACCATTCAGCCAGAGGCAACCATTTGACCCATTGTGTCTGTTTATCAGATACAAAGCAAAGAAGATATCCTTCCAAACATTTGTTTACTATCTCAGTTTTCCCATCAGATTGAGGATGATAAGATGAGCTATGAGCTAACTGAGTACCAAGACAAGAAAATAATTCTGTCCAAAAATTTCCAGTGAAAATGGGATCTCTGTCACTTACAATAATCTTTGGGTTTCCATGTAGCTTTTGAATTGTTTCCATAAATGCAGTAGAAACTGTACTGGCTTTAAATGGATGTGATAATGCACAAAAGTGTGCATACTTGGTAAGTCTGTCAACTACCACCATGATGACACTCTTTCCCTCAGACTTGGGTAAACCTGTGATAAAATCCATTGAAACCTCCTCCCAACGTTGGCTTGGAATGGATAAAGGTTGTAATAGACCTGGTGTCTTAATTGTTTCAACTTTATTTTGTTGGCAAACCAAACATTCCGCCACAAACTTTTGAATATCTGATTTAAGGCCATCCCAAAAAAATTCCTTCTTAACCCTGTGGTAAGTTTTTAAAAATCCTGAGTGCCCTCCTAAGGGAGAAGTGTGCAATTCCATAAGAATCTTTTGTTTTAGCTGGGAATTCTTACAGAGGTATAAGCGATCTTTGTACCATAACAAATCATTTTTCCAGCTAAATGTATCAGACGTACTGGAATCTTGTTGTAGCTTTCGAATAAGTGCCCACACTTCTTCATCATTCTTCCATTCCTCCCTTGCTTCGTTTATCCAATCTGGTTGGATAATAGAAATGGCGCACAACAATGCTTCCACATCCTCATCCTTTCTTGAGAGTGCATCTGCCACCACATTTTGCTTCCCTTTTTTGTAGATGATTTCAAAGTCATAACCCAACATCTTTGTGACCCACTTTTGTTGCTCTTCAGAGGATAATCTTTGTTCTAAAAAGTATTTAAGGCTATCATGATCCGTTTTTACCTTGAAGTGTCTTCCCATTAGGTAGGGTCGCCATTTCTTAAGTGCATGGAGTATTGCCAACATTTCCTTCTCATAAATAGCTTTTCTTAAAAACTTTCCCTTGATTGGACGACTTTCAAAAGCAATGGGTCTTTCATCTTGCATTAGAACAACACCAATTCCATTTCCTGAAGCATCACATTCCACAATAAAGGTTTTTGTGAAGTCCGGTGTAGCTAAGACCGGTGCTTGGCACATTGCCTCTTTAAGATGTTCAAAGGCCTTTGTTGCTTCCGAAGTCCATGAAAATGCATCTTTCTTCAATAATGTTGTTAGAGGTGCTGCTATTCTCCCATAATTCTTAACAAACTTGCGATAATACCCTGTCAACCCAAGAAATCCTCGCAGATGCTTTATGGATGTGGGGATTTTCCATTCCTTAATGGCTTTAATTTTGCTAGGGTCTACCTTAACTCCTTCATGAGATACAATATGACCCAAATATTCCACCTCCTGGACTCCAAAGAAACATTTGGATCTTTTTGCATATAATTGTTTCTCCTCCAATAGTTGTAGCACCTTGTCAACATGTTCAACATGATCCTTCCAAGACTTGTTGTAGATTAGTATATCATCAAAAAATACTAACACAAATTTTCTAAGGAATGGTTTGAAAATTGAATTCATCAAACCTTGAAATGTTGAAGGTGCATTGGTAAGGCCAAAAGGCATGACCAAAAATTCATAATGACCCTCATGAGTTCTAAATGTCGTTTTCGGAATGTCTTCAATCTTCATTCTGATTTGATGATATCCTGAACGAAGATCCAACTTGGTGAAGTAAATTGATCCATGCAATTCATCCAGTAATTCATCAATGACAGGAATGGGGAACTTATCTTTAATAGTGAGCTTGTTGAGCTCCCTATAATCTAGACACATGCGCCATGATCCATCCTTCTTGTGCACCAATACTACTGGAGTAGAGAAAGAACTTTGACTTGGTTGAATTATACCAGCCTCTAGCATTTCTGCAACCATACGTTCAATTTCACTTTTTTGGACATAGGGATATCTGTACGGCCTGATGTTTGGAGGAACACTTCCTGGAATCAGATGAATAGCATGATCATGATCACGCATAGGTGGGAGACCCTTGGGAGTCTCAAATACCTTGGAATGATTGTCCAGGACTTTTTGGAGATCTGGAGAAATAGATGATTCCAATGTGGAAACATCTAGCGAACATAATTGTGCAATTACACCTCTTTGCTCCTTTTTTAGAAGCTTTGTCATACCATTAGAGCTGATTATCTTTCCTGGTTTCCCTGCAATACCCCTTAATTCAACTTCCTTTCCTTCCGTAGAAAATTTGATGAAAAGTTCTTGAAAATTAAAAGCTATTGTACCCAAGGATTGTAGCCATTGGACTCCTAGTACAACATCAGCACCTCCCATTGGAATGGAAAGCATTGGGCTAGTCAATACATATTCTCCCATGGATAGCTTGATATTATGGCACTTTCCAGAGCAATTTATTGTTCCTCCATTTGCAATCATCACTTGACACTCTGGTGCTGGATATAGGAAGCAATTCAATTCTTTTGCTACCCTACAATGAATAAAATTGTGGGTGCTTCCTGAATCAATCAACACTATTACCTTTTTCTTCTTGATTTGTCCTTCTATCTTGATGGTTTGAGGAGTGGTAATTGTCGCCAATGCATTACAAGATATGGTTGGATTTATTTGTTCTTCATCTAGGCTTTGTTCCTGGAGTATATCTTCTTCTTTTGACCTTTCTTGCTCCTTTTCTTCTTCCTCTTCACAATCTATGTAGAATAATTTCTTCTCAGCACACTTATGACCTTTAGTGTATTTGCTATCACAACTGTAACAAAGCCCTTTTTCTCTTTTTTCTTCCAATTGTTGTGGTGTCAACCTTATAGGTTGTGGAAGACTAGGGGCAACAACACTTCCATCTTTATAGTTGTGAGTGGTATGCTTCCTGGTTGCCATAATTTTGCTTTCCATTTTTCTTGCTAACCTGAATGCCTTCTCTAATGAATCAGGTTCCCAAAGGCGAACATCATGTTGGATATTATCCTTTAAAGACCCTATGAACACATCAATCCTATGCTCCTCTGGAATATCTTTTACCCTTATGTTCAATTTTTGGAACTCCTCAATGTGCTCCATTACTGAACCCTTTTGTTTGAGACTTATCAATTGGCTAAAAAAAGTGTTGCTTTTTGTATCTTCATAATGTGCTATCAATTCTTCCGTAAAAATTGCCCAAGTGATAAATTTTTTACGAGAGCAAAGCCATTGATACCATACAAACTGATTTGGTTCCAAATATACAGTTGCCATACGTACCTTTTGTGTGTTTTGCACATTATTGAGATCGAAGAATTGCTCCATCTGTAATATCCATGTGGCGGGATCCTTGCCATCAAACTTCCTCATATCGATTTTTGGAATATGGTGGGTCTTCGATCCAACATTAGAGTCTATGGAATCATGATTAACATTACTTTTGTTCACATCATGAGTTTCCTTTACAACCTTTTCACCATTAGTAAGTATTTCTTGTAGAAAATCTGCCATGTATGTCTTCAAATCTGTCTTCAAATCTGCCATGTCTCTCTTCAAATCTGTCTTCGAATCATCCATCTTAGCTTCCATGCCCTTTATCTTAGATTCCACGCCATTTATCTTAGATTCCACGCCATTTATCTTAGCTTATGTTAGCTTTTGTGAGCGTGACATTTGTTGCACTTGTTCTTGTAATTTTGATATATCATGTAGCATTTCTTCCTCTTCTTCATGAGTCATGCTAGAGCTTTCAGGTTCCTTACTAGGTGTTTGCATTTTCTTTCCTCGGGGCATCAGTTACCGATAATAATTCTTTACTATGCCCTTTGAATTCCTTCAAACCCAGTTTACACAAAAATTAAAAAAAAAAAAACTACACACCTTTTTTGACTTTGTAGAAGCCTGATATTGAATCTGATGTATCTCTGTAATTCCATATCCTCCAATTTTGAAATTGCGACCTGTAGTAGCCTTCTCTGTCCTCTTTCCAATGCCACAAGTCTAACCTAATTTGGATTCTCCAAGGAAGAGTTATGCGAAATCTCCCACAGTGACTTGATTATAGACTAGTTCAGTAGAGCGAACTTGTACAACGTGCCACGAGTCACAGTTTTGACCTATGGATCTAAAAAATGCATACAAGAAACTATAGTCCATCCTATTTCTGTACCTTCTTACGAAATTTCAATCTGATCCCCAGAGAAAAAGTTATGATGATTTTCCCCAGGTCACCTGTTTTGAATGTAATTCAGGAGTTTGCAAAAACACCAACTTCCTCAGATCATATCTCCGCAAATATCGCGCGAAAATCTCTAAAATTCGGATCCAATGTTCAGAATGATTTCTTCTCAAATGGGTTTTGTTTGTGACTTCTGAAACATCACAGAAAAAACGTTATAGCGAAAATGCCACGATGATCTGTTTGGAGCAGCGAAACCCTAGAATCCAAAGCTCTGATACCAAATGTTATGAAACCAGCTCAAGAAAAGATAGAAAAGATAGATCAACGCCTTAGAATTCAGCCTCTTCGAGGGGGCAAACTCCTTTATATTACATAAATGAACAATTATTGGATGATACAAATGACAAAACCTCCTTTCTATATATAGGAGTCTAAGGAGTCACAATATAATCCAGCCGACCTAACAATAATAATATAAAGCCACAAAAATAACAATAGAGGGATTCTATGGGGCACAGAAATAACAACATGGGGGTAATAGGGGCACAACAATATAAATAAGGGGTATAACTACAATAGTAATGGGGTAATCACTAGTATTATAGGAACCCAACACTCAACCATCATAGTGATCATTTTATGGCTTCTTCAGTAACCCTGCTACTGTGATGATTCTCTACATGAATCCTGTAGCTACCATGGAATTCCATTTGGTCCATCAATGTAATCATCATTTTATATATTTTTCCAATAAGCCTACTACTATGATGATTCTTGACATAAATCCTACTGCTTTCATAGGAATCCTCCTCAGCCATGCATATGTTGCAGCACACATGCTTTCCAGGTTGGTTGACATCAATGCCAACATACATGCCAATACTAACACAACCACTACCAATTTTCCAACAGTTGGGTGATACTTAACTTGAGTTGTTTCGTGACCTTTACTGGCATAATATTTGCAAAAGCCCTTGAATCGAACATGCATTTGTGGACAGGAAGTTTAATTATGTTTAAGTTCAATAGGAATGGTTCATGGTCAGGATTGGTCTTAGTGAAATGGATGTTTTGCAACATAATAGGTGGTTCATCTTCATCAAGCCCCAAATATTTATTTACTTTCTTTCTTTAGGATGGGATCTTTACAATATCCTTTATGGGAACCTACATTCTTATTTTACTTATAGCAACACCCACATCAATTTCTAACTCTACTTCTTTTATTTTGGTCTTTTTCTTGGGCTTGCCTTTAGGAGGGTCCTTTTTGATGTTATCCTTCTTAGTAGGATCCTTCTTTGGGGGTTCCTTAGGAGGAAGTTCATTCTCCTTTAATGCTTTACATCTTGAGGAATATTCTTTGTCATTCTTTCTAAAATATCACAACCCTTTAAACCTTCCACAATTCTCTGCATTTAGTATATTTTCACCTTGTTCCTTCTTAAGTTTTACTTCAGTGATTTTTGGATGACTATATGTGCCACCTAATATGATTTTGAAATCTTGGATTTGTTGACTACATTCATTTTTTCACCATCCTCCTCATCTTCACTTTCTTCACTAGAACTATTAGTTTGATATCCTTCAAAAGGTGAGTACCTGTTCCACTGCATTGCTTGGGGCTACAGTATGGGGGACACTTGATTGAGCCGGATTAGCTTCCTTATTATGTTTCTTGATGAAGGTTTTGTTCTTTGAGGGGAAAATGGAGATTTTCCCCTTTTCCATAGTTGTGAACTTGTTCATATACATTCTATCCTAAGCATTCATGTCATCAGATAGTTTACCAACTTTCTTTCACACAATGACTAATGTTTCTTCAATTTGGTCCTTGGCCTTTCTCTTTTTAGTTTCAACCTGGGCCCTATGGAAATTGAACATTTCAATATGACCATAAATTATATTTTGTTCGATTTCAATGGAAATTTCCTTTGCTTCAGCAAGAGTTTTAGGCTTCCTATCTCTAATTTGGCATGTTAGGTGACCTTGGAGTGTTTTAATGAACCTTTCAAGGATTTGCTCATCATTAGGATTGGGATGATCAGTGATATCCCTAACAATCCTATCAAATATTTGGATGGAAGTTATAATATCTTCATTTGGCTTATTTTTTACATGGTAGAAATTTTCAATGACAAGGTTTCCATCAACAACCATAGCCCACCTTTTCTTGAAGAGATCTTCAAATTGGTCAAAATCATTGACACTAGTTGGAGGAAGTCTAATTTAACAATCACTAGCATCCCCTTTGAATGTTAAATCAAATAGCATCGTCACTACATATTCATCTTCGATCATTCGAGGGCCCACTATCTAATAAAAGTTATCTACATCTATTTTAGTAATTCGATTAACGCTCCCTCTAAACTTTGGTAGCCATTCATGATACTTATCAGGTAATGTATGAGAAGCATAAGGAATTCTACTAAAATTTAGAGTTTTTTAATATGCCACATTCCACTTCTTAATAATAGGGCTTTAATTTGATTTTGGTTTTTGTTAGTTTTGGTATTCATGTTGCTAGGAAACAGTTTCCTTGCAAGAGGTGTTGGACTACTTGTGGGATATTTACCAAGCTCATTAGCTCTTCTAATAATAACTCTAGTTATAGGAGTTTTTTCTTCATGATATTCATAACCAAGCAATTTAATAGTCACCAAAGGAGGACCTATGACGTCATTGGGAGATTCACCTCTTCAAATGTTTGACTAAGTAGGTAAGCCTAGTTCCTCCCCAGCAGCAGAATAAAAAATGTTCCTACACAATCTAGCAGGGACCTAAGGAAGGGAAACCTAAGGGACAACTACTAGACCAAGTGACAACAATGGTACAATGACCCACTATCACCTTAATCAATGTCCCTTGCTCTTTACAGACTTTCACTGATGGGAGGAGTCCTAGTTGGAAGAGAGTCACTTAGGATGGATAGGTCAATGATTTAGGTAGAAGTGATTCCACCAAGCCCATTCAAGGAGAGACACAACAATGGCTCAATTCTTTAAGGAAGCTAGCATGCTCTCCAAGAAAAACTTTAAGATGAATAGATCTAGACCTATGGTTTTGGATATGATGATGATAATAAGTATTCATAAGGTCAAGACTTTAAGAGATGAAGTAGGACCTCTCAAAAAAGCTCTATGTGATGATTTTACACTTCTAAAAGTCTCTTCCCTCTCTTTGAGAGACCTAAGAAATACTTGGACTAAACCTAGGGTTTTAAGAATAATTATGGGAAGAGATTCTTCCAAGGTACTCAGAGGGTCAGAGTAAGGGAGGATAAAGGGTTTCTTATGATTTATTCCAACAAATATTATGCTCTCCTTTATAGGGAACAAGATATTATGGATTGATCACCATGAAAATTCAACCAAAATTGGAGATCCTCTAAATAGCTGAAGGAAGAGTCTTATTGGAACATAATCGAAAAATTCACTCTCCAAAATATTTATCTTCATGCCCTAGCTAGTCATATAAGGAAAGAGGGCTAAAACATTTAAAGTGCAGAAAGAAAGGAGAAAAGAAGAGTTGATCATCTAACTTCTTGGATTAATGCCTAGCCTTATGGGCTATGGAGTCTAAGATGATTAAAAATTGGCCAAAATCTTTAATATTTACCCACCCAATATTTTTTGAGTTTCATGGAAGAAAATAAATTTTTCATCCACTAGGAACATTCATCATTTTCCATGCAACAAGAAACATATGTAATTGAAAACTAAGAAGTTTTTCTAGCAATATTTTCAACAATTAAGGCACAATAACATTAAACTAGTTGCAAAAATTCCATACAGTAGACATATTTCGAAGAAAATATTCAAAAAGAAGCACTTACAATATGACAATATGATATGTCCATCAACAAATTAAGAAGTAGCTCTAGAGGTGATCGAAAATTTCAGTTGCAAATGTCAAAATGCATCAAAGAATCTCCAATAGCATCCAAATAAAATGCGTGAGTTATTTTACAAGAGAAGGATCCAAGTGATGATGATGATTTATCACAAATGAGACTCACTTCCATTTATATGAGTCTCTCTAAATCAAATTAGCCTAATGAGCCCCCAAAATTATAAAATAATGCACTAAGAACAAGGTTTGGTCATAAGTTGACTAAGTAGCTATCACAAGATATGTATAAGCCATCCATATGCAAGTCGATTTGATAATTTCATGATGATGTAGGGCTATTGGAGGGCCATGTTTATTCCTATACAAGTCATGAAGAGATAGTGGGCTCCAACAAAAATGAATTAGGGGATGGCCCTTAATTTTCCATACAAGTCATCATGTGGTGCCCCATAATGGTTTTGGGCACAAATGTTAGTCGCCTGAGTCTCTAGGCGAAAGAAAAGCTTATACAACACTCCAAGCGAGGGCTTTGATGATGATGTTTTCCCTCCCATGTCTTAAGGGTGAGACAAACCTCCTTTGGGCCTCAAATCAACTACCATGATCATGCTAAGCTGGTTAGGGCATGTTGGTCCAAGTGCATCATCTCGCGAATAATGTGGGGTAATGAACAAACTGTTGAAGGTGATGAGGGTGCCCATTGAATGAAATGATGCTCTAACACATGGTGAAGTCCCATGGCTCTCAACACATCCCCTAGGGGTGTCAATATGGCCCTTTGATGGGCTTAGGCCCCAGTAAAGTTTCCTAACCCATGATGAAACCACCTTCAAACATATGTTCTTGTAAGATGGGTGAGGAGACATATGATTGGATTAGGTAAAAGAAATCAAATAGGACAATGCATCAAATACACTGGTGGTTGTCAAGGGTTGCTTGCTGACGGCTGAAGACAAATATAGGAATAGAATCCTCTTATGGGTTCACCCAATTTTGGTGGTTGGAAGGTATTGTTAGCTTTCATTCAATTTCAAGCGAGTGACTAAACACAACGTATAGCCTTTGTAGGCTATACCTAAAGCATACAACCTCCGAGAAGAGTAATCTTGATTCTGCAAATTAGTTTTGGAATGTCAACGATATCATCATCCCAAATTTTCTATTCTTCATGGACAAAATTAAAAACTAACCTAAATCTATGTAATGTCCAAATTATGATAACCTTCGGTTCATCAGTTCTTTCGCAGTGCTATTTAATATCTACCATTTCCTATTTGAATGGGGCATTCGGTCACGTATGCTAAAGTATCTTCCCATGCATATCTTATTTGATGAATTCCATGCCTATTGTCCCATATCATAGGTAGCTAGCAAATAATTAACACATATATTATAAATTTTCCATAAAATATTATGTCATGATATGTCAATTAGAGGAAAATAATAGCTAAAGAAGTTTTCCAATGAATTATTAAACATACCAATGAATTGTAATGCTTTCTTTCATATGACTTGTGACTTTAACTACCACTCGATCTCCTTTGAGGGCAATTGTTGGAAGTCATGGATATCTCCCATTGACGGAAAAAGGAGGTTTTGTATGGAAAAGGTGAGTTATATTATCTATATTGGTGATGATAACCAAGAATGAAGTAAGGAATACAATGATCGCCATCAGCAGGATCACAACGAGAGCAATTTGTCGTCTACAATTATACAACTTAGTGGTAAAACAGATATGGAGAGTTGATTAACTGAAACTTCTGAAATCATATTTTTCCTCGCAAAGCCAAATTGAACTGATTTTCTATAGAATGCAAATAAACCTAACCTGCAATTCATATTTCACTAAGATTTGTTTTAATTTGAATAAGTTCACTGTGCAAAGCTTATAATAAAAGCTTTCATTGTGCGAAGGAAGCTTCACGAGAGTTTCACTCAATTAACCTCTAACATATCACATGCATTTGTTGCATACTAAACAATACCCTTATTTTGACTACATATTGGAAAATACTTCTAAAAATCACATTATTTAACCCCCTTCCAATATGAACCCAACACACCTTCCCAATTTAAAAACCTACTTCACTAGATATTGTAGTTGTCGATTTTTCATTAACATTTTTATACCCATTTATATTTTTCATTAACTTTGAGCTCCATTTTGTATACCTGCCAATATAAAAACCCTTTACCTCCTATTATATGCTCAATATGTTATGTCATTTTTTCCTCAATATATATCCCCCAATATGAATGCATGTGGTATGGTATTGTTCCTCCAGTGAAGCCAAGTGGGAAGCTTCCTCCACAATTCTACACTCCACATTGGTTTATCTCCAATTCAAATCGGTTTAACTCAAATAATATTGTAGCCTCATTGGTTTACATAATGCTAAGTGCAGAGGTGAGGAGGAAACTTTGTCTGCACAATGAAAGATTTCATTCTAAGCTTCACACAAGCAAAGCTCCACACAATGAAGCATTGACTATTGTATAGCAAAAATGTTAAAATAGTTCATAATGGTTTAATCCATTGAACCAAAACTACCTGTAGCAAAAGTCAAAGAAGTGCAGAGGTAGCTTCCATTGTGCAGAGTGCAGAGGTGGCTTTCATTGTGCGGATGAAGTTGTGGGAAGGTGACTTTTATTTTGCGGAATGTTGAGGAAACTTGTGCGAAAGCAAGAATAAGGATGAATTGTAAAATGTAAACTGAAAACAAAATGGTTAGAACTATGTTATGCTAACACCCTTGTTTAATCAATTTAACATATCTATATTTCCCACTTCTTAAATGGAAAAAAATTTAAACAAATAAAAATAAAAGTTAAACTATATTTGAATCAACTATATATCTATATATATAAAAACAAATTGAAAATACCAAAATTTAAATTATGTAACTCTAATATATTAATTCCTGAATGTTACAATCATGATAATTCTAATATTTTTATAAAAACATATTATATACATAACCCATTCCCAAAAGTTTACAACATTTGTTTTTAATATAACTACAGAATTTCACCAAGATGTCTACAAATAATATGCTCATTCGTGATATAGATTCGAGAATATGAAAATCCACAATTTGTATATAATCGTAACATCATCACATTTATGAGATACTCATAATTTTATTACTATTAAATTTATGTAACTAAAACGAAATGATGATTTTTTTGGAAGTTTTTTTTATTTGATATTTTCCTCTGAAATGGTGGCACTTAATAAGTCACTATCCTTTACCAAATGAAATGAAAATTGATAACAATTCAATATGTTTTTTTAATTTGAAAGTTTTTAAAATTATTTTTAAAATCAAACAATTCACTTTCAAATAAAAGATATTTCGTGAAGTCATTATAATTTACCACTCAAAATAATTTAAAACTTAAAAATCTAATTTTTATTTAAATAATAAAGCAATTTTTAAAAATAATTGTGGCTTTTTTATTAAAGGATTTCGCCAATTTCATGATCACATTTATGCAATATTAAATTCTTTCCAACGACCTTAACCCCTAAATGTCTTAATATACCCACATTAACCCCTAAAGGCCTAAATATAACCATTCTATAGACCCGGGTGAATCAAAGAAATATGAACCTCAATCACATTCATAAAATTTCATTTTTAGAAGTTGCCAATGCTGCTGGGCCGAAGCTGAGAAATTTTAATTTACTGACTTCCCAATGGTGCTGCCCGGAAGATGAGGAATTTAATTTGGAAAAAAATAGTAATAATAAATTTTTAAAAACAAAAGAAAAATATGAAATTGTGTTAAGAGAAGACCCATTAATAAAATATGGATGGAGACTGTGGGATAGGGCGACTTTTATGGAGTTGTCTATAATGTGACTTTTTGGAGATTCCGGTGACGGAATCCGGCGGAAGAAATTGAGGTTAAATCTTGATTTGTTGCAGTTAAAATGGTTTTTTAACTGCATATTTGGATTCAGCACTCTGGAAAACCCCTGGGACGCTTTCATTGTGCAGAAACTAGCTATCAAGCTTGCGATTCCAATAAATTCCTGCCGGATTTCGACCAGAAAAACCCGCCGAAAAGACTTTCAAAAAGTCGCGTTATAGACAACAGTAATATTAATGCTATCTGACATGCGAGCGGAATAGTCATCGCCCTCTGAGTGACAACACGTGGAGAAAAGGCGAGCGTGAAGAGAGTACTGCATGGCTATTCCACTCACATGTAGCATTAATATTGCTATAAAAATGGAAATTAGGAGTCGCAGTGGGATACAAATCTAAATATAAGCGTGTAGCCATGACGGAAGGAACTGACCTGCTCATGACACAAGCGAAGTGAAAATATAAATTTATGAAGTCACCTCGTACTTATGGAGCACCTTTCGCAATAAATGTAGCCACCAAACATTTGAAATATTGGGTGTTAACGTCCACATTTTGAGCGTTCGTGGTCAATCTCTCTCTATCCATGAAACTACAGAGCGCTTGCCTTACGTTCGTCACGCCCCTTATGTCCACTCAATTATTGGAATGTGCATGGTGCAATTATGATTTAACGTAAACATGATTACTGACCGGGCTGAAGTTCGAAAACTACAATAATACGAATATAAATTTGAGGTTAGTCTTAATTGTAAATTTATTCTTATCTTATTTTAGAATTCAATGAGAAGCTTATACGATGGAAAACCACAAAATATTTAAAATTATTGTTTTACAATCTAGATTAATTCCACCCATAATTTCAAATAACACAATTATAAATTGCACCTATGCATACGTTAAAGAAATATATTTATTTCCTCGCAAATCCATATGCGTCACTTCTGAAAATGTTTCTGTTTGTAGGAAGAGGTCATTGAAAGCGTCCTTTCCATGGGTGAACGGTTTGTAGGAAGGGGTCATCGAAAGCGTCCTCTCCATGGTGAATGTTTTCACTTTCACCATAGTAGTGAAGTCCTTAGCAGTGCCATTTGGGTCACACTGCTTTCCCGAGATTGTAGCTAATTTCAGAGACTTCATGATTTCTGCTTCTTTGTATGCATGTCCAAAATCATGTAGTGCAAAAGCACCACATTGCGACGGAAATGTAGGCCAAATGGCCTTCTTTTGCTCTTTCAATCCTTTGCTCAACCCACCTTCCTCTGTTGTTTGGTAGGCTATTTCCCTAGCTATTAACTTGTTGGGGACATAGTATGGGAAAACATGCAGTGGAGCTATACGCCCAAATACACTCATATAGGTAAATATTTCCTCCCCAAACCATCTGGCTACAGGCAAGATATCTACTTCAACTTCTTTTGAAAACCTAGGGGCGGTTGTGTTGTAGACTTGTTTATGGATAGGTAGCATAACTCCTTGACAAATCTTATAAAAATGGGGGTGAAACTAAGACTCCCAAAAAATCTTATGGTACACATGGATAGGAAGCGGGTCATAAGCGGTCCACTTCCATCCCATAATGGGAAATTTGGAACTAAAATAGATTGCGTCCATTACAAAAGCGCTCATGAAAAATGGGGGATAAACCCTTAAAGAGGGACTTCTCTTTCTCCTATATTCCATAATGGCTTTTGCCAAATTATCAGACAAAATTTGAGCCCAATTCATTATCATTGTGTTCACGACTGCATCTATTAATGGAAGCCATTATGGGGAAAATTTGGTGCTATCAGGTTTACCAAACAATCTACATAGCATGGCTGCTACAAAACTATAAGGGGGAGAGATAGATGTTGTAGAATACATACCTGTCTTATCCCATTTGAGCTTGCCTTTGCTTGTTGTCTAGGTTCGCGTGACGTGTGTCAGGTCTTCATTCTCCTTAGCAAATTGCTCGAGGAACTATTTATTGTATAACTTCTATGGCTTTGGTAAATGGTACATTAGCCATAGGCTTTCCGCTGAAAAAGATCTCATAACCTCTTTCCTATGATTCTTGAATTTTCTGTCCGAGACGTCCACCACATCAATTATCCACTTGACCATATCTGTGTATGGTATTATCTTCGGTCTTACGGTTATGCGGTGTAGGAATGAGCATGTTGTCTCGAAGTATGAGACATCAGAGGAATCATGAGCATCGACCATGGCCTTTGTTACCAGTGGCCTTGGTTTTTCTTCTTCTAACAGATCATACATGGCCTCCCAAGTTGAAGTTCCTCCGTCTCTGCTGCATGTAGTATCAGAGAAAAGATGAATCATTTCTGACTTTTTCAGACGCAACTACCTTTCCCCTCTTTGCCATTGCTTCTAATAAATCTTCCTACAAATTTTTCCTGAAATGGAGCAGAGTGGAAGATATCAGATAGACACAAGCAAGAATGAAAAGGAAGATGAATGATACAGATAACCTTGAAAATGTGACAAGAAAGGATTTTTAATTAAACACAGATGAAAAGATATTGTATCACGTCGAGCCGCTTTTCAACATAAATTCCATTAACCCATACTAAATATCCACTAATGGTTTGTTATTGCTACCTTTATGTCTCCACAATTCTACACTCCACATTGGTTTATCTCTTATTCAAATTGGTTTAACTCAGATAATATTGTAGCCTCATTGGTTTACATAATGCTAAATGGAGAGGTGAGAAGGAAGCTTCATCCGCACAATGAAAGCTTTCATTGTAAGCTTTGCACAAGTAAAGCTCCACACAAGTAAAGCTCCACACAATGAAGCATTAACTATTGTATACAAAAATTAATAAATGTTGGAATGTCAAAATAGTTCATAATGGTTTAATCCATTTAACCAAAACCACCCATAGCAAATGTCGAAAAAGTGTAGAGGTGGCTTCCATTGTGCGGAGTGCAGAGGTGGCTTTTGTTTGGCGGATAAAGTTGTGGGGAGGTGGTTTTATTTTGCAGAGTGTTAAGGAAACTTGTGCGGAAGTGGGAATAATGATGAATTGTGAAAATGAAACATTCTCAAATAACAACAAAATGTGGACTGAGAACAAAATGGTTAAAACTATGTTATACTAGCACCCTTGTTTAATCAATTTAACATATCTATATTTCCCACTTCATAAATAAAAAAAATAAATTAAAACAAATAAAAATAAAATTTAAACTATATTTGAATCAACTATATATATCTATATATATATATATATATATATATATATATAATTGAGAATACCAAAATTGAAATTATATAACTCTAATATATTAATTCCTGAATGTTACAATCATGATAATCTTAAATTTTTTATAAAACCATATTATATATGTTATACTAACAGTGCGTAGCAGAAAATCAAAGACAAACACAGCATATAAAATCATACACAAATGACACAGTGATTTAACGTGGTTCACCCAACCAATCTGGGCTACGTCCACCAAACATAGGCATCGGCAATCTTTATTATCAAATAGGAGATTACAAAATAATCAATTTCCTCACAAACTCTCTCACCTCCCAATCTGTACGGACATCTATTTTATAGCTAAGAGAATCTAACTGACTCATAAATCCTCTTACAACAAATATAGGATGCATTAACTCTCTCCCAACAAAATAGAGCTAATATAGCAACACAATCTTATTGTTGTCACCTACTAAGATTTTTACCCATTTTATTAAAACCGAAAATCTCAACAATCTCCACCTTGACAACAATTAGCCTGATGCCTTGTTCATTTATTATTTTTATCTTTTCTGCAAGCCAAGAGAAGCCAAACACCAACGCAGCTTCTCTAACAAAATTGGTTTTGTGAACATGTCTGCACAGTTTTCCTTCGTATACACCTTTTCTAGAGAAACACCCCTTTCAGTGATAACATGTCTTACAAAATGGTATTTGATTGGTATATGCTTTGATTTACTATGATAGGCTGGATTCTTAGCCAAATGAATTGCACTTTGACTATCACAAAATAACTTGATGTTGTCTTGCAACCTACCAAACTCACCAATCAAACCTTTCAACCAAACCGCTTCTTTGCAAGCATGCGAAGCAGCTATGTATTCTGCTTCAGTAGTGGATAAAGCAACAATATTCTGTAGCTTTGACATCCAGCTAATAGCTCCACCTGCAAGAGTAAAGACATACCCTGAAGTTGACCTTCTCTTATCCAAATCACCTGCAAAATCGGAATCAACATACCCGCAAACAAATTCACTACTCTTATTGTAAGTGATACAATAACTACTTGTACCTCTCAAATACCGAAGCACCCATTTCACTGCTGACCAGTGTTCTTTTCCTGGATTTGCCATATACCTGCTGACAACCCCAACTGCATGTGAAATATCTGGTCGAGTACAAACCATCGCATACATCAAACATCCTACTACATTGGCATATGGAATTCGAGACATATATTCTTTTTCTTCATCTGTATTAGGACATAAACTGGAAGAAAGCTTAAAATGGGAAGCTAAAGGGACTGACACAGGCTTCACATTGTTCATACCAAACCTCAAGAGTATTTTCTCAATATACTTCTGTTGTGATAGCCACAGCTTACCATTGCTCTTGTCTCTGAAAATCTCCATGCCCAAAATCTGTCTTGCTGCTCCTAGATCTTTCATATCAAATGTCCTCGCCATTTGAGTCTTTAACCTATTGATTTCTTCAATGCTTTTGCTTGCTAAAAGCATATCGTCAACATACAACACTAAGATAATGAACATGCCATTACTTAATTGCTTAAAGTAAACACAATGATCATATTCACTTCTTATATATTTTTGACTCAACATGAAAGAATCAAACTTCTTGTACCATTGTCGAGGCGACTGCTTCAAACCATACAATGATTTTTTGAGCCTGTAGACAAATTTCTTATTGCGATGCTGAACAAATCCTTCCGGTTGTTCCATATAAATTTCCTCATCTAAGTCTCCATGTAAAAATGCAGTCTTAACATCTAGTTGCTGTAATTCTAAATCAAGCAAAGCAACTAACGCTAACACAATTCTAATTGAAACTATTTTAACAACTGGTGAAAATATCTCATGAAAATCAATGCCTGCTTTCTAAGAAAACCCTTTTGCGGCCAGCCTCGCTTTGTATCTGTCGTCTGTATCATTCACACCCCGTTTCAATGTGAAAACCCATTTACATCCCACAGTTTTCCTGTCTTTCGGAAGTTCAACCAGATCCCATGTGCCATTCTTGTGTAATGCCATCATCTCTTCCTTCATAGCTTCTTTCCACTTGTCACTTTTTGAACCTTCTACAGCTTCCTGATAACACAAAGGTTCATCATCGTTAGCGGTTAAAGCAACTGAAGTCACATAATCATCATACCTTCTAGGAGGGCATTTGATTCTTGTAGACCTCCTTAAGGATGTTTCTGTTGCTTCTGGTGCTTCCACAATTGGCTGACTACCATCTGTAGGAACTTCTTCATGATCACCATCTGAGACCTGTTCATGATCTACATCTGAACCCTGTTCGTAATCTGATTCTGAAACTTGTTCATGACTAGTATCTGAACTATGGTCATCATGACTATCATTAGAAGTGCTTTCAAACTGAATGTGCTGAAAATCAGATAAATCATCCTGTTTCAATTTATTATCTACATTTAACTATACAAGAGAGGATTCATTAAACTTTACATCTCCGTTGATGATGATCTTGCGGGTAGTAGGATCCCACAATCTATATCCCTTTGTTCCATCACCATATCCAACAAAGATATACCTTTTTGACTTTGGATCTAATTTAGTTCACTGATGTTTAGGCACTAGAGCATATGCATCACAACCAAACACTCTGAGTTTAGAATAATCACAAGGGTGACCTTTCCATACCTCTTGAGGAATCTTGCAACCTATCGCCGTTGATGGTGATCGATTTATCACATAACAAGTTGTAGCCATCGCTTCTGTCCACAATTCCTTCTGCAAACCAACGTTACTCAGCATACTCCTTGCTCTCTCTAAAAGAGTCCTATTCATGCATTCAGCAACTCCATTTTGCTGAGGCGTATAAACAGTGGTCTTATGTCTCTCGATCCTTGCATCCTTGCAATAGTTTTCAAACTATTGATGTTTTCTACCAATGCTCTAAACTGTTTGAAAACTGTAAAAACATCAGACTTCCTTTTCAACATGTAGACCCACACTTTCCTAAAGAAATCATCAATAAATGATACAAAATATGACGAGCCACCATATGAAGTTGTAGGGGCTGGACCCCAAACATCTGAATGGATATAATCAAGTATTCATTTACTAGTATGTTTGCCTGTTTTAAACTTTTACTTACTTTGTTTTCCAAACAGACAATGTTTACAGAAATCTAATTTTCCAGACTTTAGATTAGGAAGTAACTTGCGATCAGCCAAAATTTTTAACCCTCTTTCGCTCATATGACCCAACCTTTGATGCCATAAGCGAACGGAACTACTGTCATGTTCAGACACCATAGACACATGATCTGACCCTGTTCTTCCTTCTAATTGAAATAGATTTCCTACCTTCTTAGCTTTCATTACCAGTAAAATACCTTTGTAAATTTTCATTACTCCACCTTGAATTATAGTTTTATATCCATTTGTGTCAAGTGCTCCTAGTGAAACTAAATTTTTCCTTAAATCTGGTACATGTCTTACATCAGTTAACATTTTTGTTGTCCCATCAAACATTTGCAGCTGTATACTCCCTATTCCCACAATATTAGATGTGACATCATTACCCATGTACACGACTCCATCATTAATTGATCTATACGTCTTAAACCATTCTCTATGAATACACATGTGGTTTGATGCACCGGAATCTAACAACCAATGTTGATCATGATTTGACAAATTAACTGATAACACCTCGTCGCTCATACCTGAACCAAATGCCGAACCTGTATCTGTCGTGTTTGCTTCCTTCTTCTCTGTCGAAGAGTCGTCTTTGGATGCTTGCTATCTCTTCCAATAGTCCTTCTTCAAATGTCCTGATTTGCCACAAAACCAGCACTTTACCTTACTCTTCTTCCCTTTCAATTTTGATCGTGAGTCGCTGTGCTTACCAGAGCGTCTTTCCCGCGAACGACCTCTAGCCATCATTGCTTCTGATGTAGAGGATTCTGCATTTTACCTCTTCCTTGTCTCTTCGGACAACAAAGCTCCAACAACATCATCAAATTCAATGGTTTATGATGAACTAAGACTTATAGAAGTAACAAAATTATCCCATGACTCGGGCAACGAGCACAATAAAGTTATAGCTTTATCTTCTGATTCAAATGTTACTTCTATACTTTCTAATTGCACCAGGAGAGTATTAAAGACATTTAAATGATCAGCGATAGTTGTACCTTCCTTTATACGCAGACTGTACAATTGTCGCTTCAAAAGAATCCTATTGGTCAAGGATTTCATCATGTAAAGCTTCTCAAGCTTCGACCACAGGCCTGCAGCTGTTTTCTCCGACACGATATTAAACAACACATCATCCGCCAAACACAGCCGAATAGCACTCACTGCTCTTTCATCCATCTCGGCCCACTCATTATCTGTGATATTGTATGGCTGTTGGATTTGCCCAATGACGCCTTCGCCATGCCTTATTGTACCAGCAGATCATGCATCTTTACCTTCCAGATCTCGAAGTTGTTTTTTCCATTAAACTTCTCGATTTCAAAATGAGCACTCTGAGTTTTCGCCATATTGTATCAACCAAAAGAAAAACAATCTCCAATTCCAACTGGTTAATTAGTCAAATTAATATCTAATAACAAATGCCTTCGCCTTCTATTGTACTGTCTTTATTCTATCAGAAAAAACCGCTCTGCTGTACAAACTGCAATTATAAAAAAAAAAAAAAACATTTGTAGTTTTACAAACGCAGTTCTCGGTTGGCGCGTTGGCACTGTCTTAACAGCAGACAATCCGCGCCGAAAGCAAAAATGAGTAAAGTAACAAACTTGGCGTGCCTTTTCCCTTCGGATCCGTGCTGATAGGGATCTTGGCGCACTGGCGCGTTTAATAACGTTGGATCCGCGCCTATTCCAGTATTTTGGCGCGACTATTTTTGAAGAGAATGCGCCAACCAACGTTCCACCTCCACGCAGTAGTTTTCGGCAATTTCTGGAAAAGCACGCGTAGCACTGCAAAACTCCACAATTAACAGTCCTGCGCTGTGATTAACAGTCCTGCGCTGTGACATATGAACGACCAGTCCATCGCACTTTAACCTCTGCAGATTCACATGTCAACACTGCACACCAACCAGTGACATCGTGAAGGGTCCTGCGTGTTGTCTGTACACCAACTCACAACGCTCAAACAAATAGGGAGTAATTTAATACCACGCAGATTGATGACAGATCTGGCCATGCCACAACAGACTCTTCACGCAACTCACACAGCCACGCAGATGACAGAAAACACGTCGACTGTCTTGGTCTCACGTACCAGTTCCACAACCAGGTTCTGGGCCCACCACGCCTCCGTTGCGCTGCTCTGATACTAATTGTTATACTAACAATGCGCAGCAGAAAATCAAAGACAAACACAGCATATAAAATCATACACAAATGACATAGTGATTTAACGTGGTTCACCCAACCAATCTGGGCTACGTCCACCAAACATAAGCATCGGCAATCTTTATTATCAAACAGGAAATTACAAAATAATCAATTTCCTCACAAACTCTCTCACCTCCCAATCTGTACGGACATCTATTTTATAGCTAAGAGAATCTAACTGACTCATAAATCCTCTTACAACAAATATAAGATGCATTAACTCTCTCCCAACAAAATAGAGCTAATATAGCAACACAATCTTATTGTTGTCACTTACTGAGATATTTGCCCATTTTATTAAAACCGAAAATCTCAACAATATATATAACCAATTCCCAAAAGTTTACAACATTCTTTTTTTTGAATATAACTACACCAAGATGTGTACAAATAATGTGATGATTCATGATATAGATTCGAGAATATAAAGATCCACAATTTGCAGATATGTTTAAAATCGTAACATCATCACATTTATTACTATTAAACTTATGTAACTAAAACGAAATTTTTTTGGAAGTTAAGTTTTTCAATATGATATTTTCCTGTGAAATGATGATACTTAATAAGTCCCTATCCTTCACCAAATATTGGTAAATTGATAACAATTCGATATGTTTTTTAAAATTTGAAAGTTTTTAAAATTATTTTTAAAATCAAACAATTCGCTTTCAAAAAAAAGATATTCCTTCAAGTCATTATCATTTACCAATGGAAATAATTTAAAAGTTAAAAATCCATTTTTTATTTAAATAATAAAACAATTTTTAAAGTTTTAAAAATAATTGTGGCTTTTTTATTAAGGGATTTCGGCAGTTTCATTATCACATTTATGCAGTACTAAGTTCTTTCCAACCACCTTAACCCGTAAATGCCTAAATATACCCATTCTATAGTACTAAGTTCGTCACGCCACTTATGTCCACTCAATTATTGGAATGTGCATAGCGCAATTCTGATTTAATGTAAACATGATTACTGACCGGGCTGAAGTCGCTTTCAGTGAAATGTCTTTCGAAAACTAAAATAATACGAATATAAATTTGAGGTTAGTCTTAATTGTAAATTTATTCTTATCTTATTTTAGAATTTAGAATTCAATGAGAAGCTTATAGGATGGAAAACCACAAAATATTTAATATTATTGTTTTACAATATAGATTAATTCCATCCATAATCTCAAACTAATAAAAATATAACACAGTTATAAATTGCACCTATGAATAGGTTAAAGAAATATATTTATTATTATGAAAATTAATTTGGAATATTAAAAATAAAAATAACCTTATATATTTTCTTATAATTTTGCAATATAAATAAATGAGATCTATTTTATGCTTCTGGAGAAGAGATTGCAAAACACGAAAATATTTTTAAGTAATGAGTGCTAAGTGGACTATTCAAGAATTATGAGAAATTATTTAGTTACGATTATCTCTCACGGAAATGGTCATAGATGAATGACTTTCTTAATGCAGTTGAATCCCGAAAATGATATCTAACGAAAACATTTTTTCAAAATGAAATGCTAGGAACTTCTTGGTAAGCATATTACATTTTAGACCTATTAAAATATTTGACATATAGTGGCAAACTCATGCTATAGCATCACAAATTGTATCCACATTTTACATGCTATATGTATTGTTATTGGTCATATTTTGTTTCATATATATTTCACGCAACTTAACATTAGGGTGGTATATACATCCTATGTATATCATTGTTTTGTCTTAGTTTTTTGTTTGGTGTTAATTTCTCTTTTATCTAAAGGATTACTAACAAAATTGCGAGGATCCTAAGGAAGCATAAGGTTCCTTCAACCTTCAAACCTTTCAATACCATCTAAAGCTCCCTAAGATCTCTTAAGGACTCAATGGACCCTAAAAATACGAAAGGTGTTTATGTTATCTCTTGCTCTTGTGGGACCCTCTGCATAGGTGAGACATGTTACTCAATTAATCAAAGGATTCATGAGCATGTCGTTGACATCAGGCATAGCAGGACCCGCTCCTCTGCTTTGGCTAAACATGCAGATAAAACTAAACATCACATCTGCATTGAGGAGGCCCATGTCATTGCCAGGATTAGTCATTTCCATCATCAAAAATTCAAGGAGACCTTAGAATCCAAAAAAAGGCCCACCAATTTGAATAGAGACAATCATTGGAATATTAGCAGAAGTTGGGTCCGTGTCGTGTCCTCCTAATTGTTTTTAGGTTTTTCAAGTTTCTTATTCTCTTTTTCGGGCTTTTGTTTCTTCTTAAGTCTTTTAGAAATTTATTTATGTCTTGTTCCTGGACCCGTTATATATTTATATTTTTTGGTTTGTCTTTAATTTGATCATATTGCCTTAACACTTTAGTCTCTCTTACTTTGATTATCTTTGGTTGAATCTTATTTATTTTTTATTTTCATTTAGTTTATTTTTATTTATTTTTTATTTCTATTTAGTTTGTTGTTAGTTTCTTGTAAGGTCTTACCTCTTAGGATATTGGCTCCTTTGGCTTTTTTTTACTGAGCTCCTTATTTAATGTTTGACTTGGTTATTTTTTCTATTTTAATTTGAAACTGATCCAAATCTTAATTAATAGAGTTGGTTCCTAGTATTTAACGGTATTATTTAAATAAATAATATTTTCTTCGTTAGTCGTTTATGGTGGTTGATAATTAATAATCTTTTTTGACTTCATTGATGTTTGAATTTGTTTGTTTAATTCTTTTTATTCCTTAAAATAAAAAATTAGCATAGTTCTTGATTTAATTAGTATAATTTATTCTTATTAATTAATATTATTAATTAAATAATATTATTAGTAAATTATTTATTTATTATAGCCCTTATAGTATATCTACATCGATCCATATTTAAACTATTTCCATGATTTGCATCTTCATCTTGTCATGACGATGAACCACACTGGATGATTCAAAACACATCGGCAAAAAATTCTACTATGTCATTTCTACAAAAAAAATGTTTTTTTAAATTAAACCTCTTAAAAAAAAGTAAAACTTCTTTTAAGAAATATGAAAAGTTTAAAAATAAACATACCAAAGAATAACAAAACTCAGAGGACATGTATACAATATGTTATTCTCTTGTACATATATATGGAATAGCCACTTTCTAGCCACAAATTTGCAGTTAGAATGCAATTCTTCCATATATATGTACAAGAGAATAGCATATTGTATATACTATCCCTTTCTTAACTTTATATACACATAAAATAAAAAGAATGAAAGAAATTGTGTTAGTTGTTTCTTATATTATTTTTAATGTTATAATTAAGATACGATTATTATGAGAAATTTTATTTTATTTTTTAAAATATACAAATCCTTTTGTTACGACTACCTCTCATGGAAATGGTCATACGTGAATGATTTACTTAACACAGTTGAATCCCAAAATGATATCTAATATAATGCACTACGTAAACCCATAATACTTAAAGTCCAATGCTATCAATAATATTGAAATACATGTACATTATCTTTAATTAAGGGACATCATATTCTTGATTAAGGAAAAGTAAAGTAACTTACTTTGTGAAGTAAGTATATGAAGAACCAAAAAGGAGTTGATGAGTGGAACATATTAAGGTTATGCAAAAGTAATGTAAGACAGTGACATTGATGTGAAGCTAGCCAATGATAAGAGAGTAAACTGAAATATTCAGTTACTTAAAATATGTCTAACTTCCATCATAAATGATATTTGTTATATTTTCTTCTCTTAAATGTGAATAACTTGAAATTTAATACTCTACATAATATCGTCTTGATTCTACACAACGAAGGGGGCATGTGCAGAA
This sequence comes from Pinus tabuliformis, assembly GCA_031772625.1. Taxonomy (NCBI): domain Eukaryota; kingdom Viridiplantae; phylum Streptophyta; class Pinopsida; order Pinales; family Pinaceae; genus Pinus; species Pinus tabuliformis. The sequence goes on from CM062809.1 coordinate 1,266,075,474, forward strand.
TCAACTAATCTCTCTAACAAATATATGGAATAGCTAAAGCTTTCAATATGTTCAACATTCCAACAAATATGAACCACTGCCATATTATATAAATAAAACAAAAATAATTATATTTGTTGGTAGTCTGCTTGTATTATTTTTAACACTCCATCTAAAACAAGCATCCAATTGCAAATACCTCCCTCCCCATAAAACAAAATCTTACCATATAAATCCTCACAACAATGGAGACTCCAACACTATTAATAATATTGAAACACATGAACCCCCTCTATGTGAGAGCATCACTACCAAAGCATAAACAACCCTTTATAGTGCATGCATTGTAGGAAGAAGAAAAGAATGGAAGATTGGAACATCTTAGTGCTATGGAGAAGTAACATAACCTAATGATATCAATGTGAAGTTGGTTAATGATAATTGAAAGAATGTAAATCAATATATTCAAAGGTTGGTATGAAAAAATATATTGAAAATTGTTCATAGAGGTCGTGATTATTTGAAACTGTAGAAATACACTGTAAAGGATATTATAAGGGAGTTAGTGGTTGCGTGATGTATTTCCATTGAATATGTGGAAAATTTCATAGGGGTTTATTGATAAGCCTATTGAAATTTTTATAACATTTTATATTGTTGGTGAGATTCATGGAGGAGCGATAAACAAAAGAGATGAACATAATGTGGAGGTAAGAGAATACCTACGAAGGGAAGAGAACAATCTCCAAGGAATCTAAGATGTTAAGATAAAGGAGTTGTTATGGAAGTTATGGGTGAAGAAGGCCAACTACTAAGTATACTATTGACATAACAAAGAATAAAGTTAAGGGTGCACAGTTTTATGGAGAGGTATTCTAAATATAGAGGTAGCTAAACAAAAAGTTTTCCATGGCCTTTGACCCTGATAATATGATAAATTTGTAATGTAGGAAAAACAATGATTAATTCGACAACATATTGTATATATTTGATAATACAAATAGAAAGATATTGATTCATGGACAATGAGTTTACTAGTTAGGGTTTTATTTTAATTTCCCTTGTGGATGTGAAATGTTGTTAGTAATGTATTTACAATTTTGTTTTAATTTGTGGATTAATATCAATTATGTCATTTTAGATCTTATTGTGTTATATATATGTGTTCATAACTTCCATGATTTAACTTCCTATGTGGATCATAGACCTATTAATGTCTTAACTCATACATATAATGCTCATCATTACCCATAAAACTCCTTAGAAAAAACATGTCATGTACATCCTCCTTTGAACTCAACCATCATTTTCTCCTATATTTGCTTCATTATTCACTCTAAGTGTAAGATTGTAGGCCTTTGCTTCCATATGTGTGCCAATTTTTACACAAATGCACACCAAGGTAGGGATCCTTCCCTAAGGAAATGCATGTCATGGGTCACAAATTGAAGGTTCCTATACATGGTGTTGGAAACATAATCCTTAGGGTTTATGCAAATTTGGCATATTTACTTGTAACATTAGAACCCACAAGTGAAGTTTAATAGTGATAAGTAATGAGGAGTCCAATACGCATCTTAGAAGATGAAACCAAAGGTAGTAAATTTATATATTTGTGTGTATCATATGAATGAATTAATAAATACATGGTTTATCATTAATCAATTTTGATTTTTATGTGTAAAACAATGGTATCATAGATTTGGTAGGTCAGACCTGTCCTTCTATTTACCTGCACTTTTCCCTACAAATAAAGTTAAAATCTAACTCTATTAGAACCTAAGCACTCTCTATACTTGTTCGGTTTGCACACCAACTACTTTTGACTTGTCTGCAATCCATATGTGTTCAATCTCCATCCCCATTCTTAGATTTGGCACTTGTATCCTCTACTCGAAAGTCATTATTGGCTTAGTGGGTCTTGACCCAGGTTCAGAGTTAGTTGCGCCAAACAAAACCCTACACTGCTGGCCCTTTCAGCATCAACACCCATAGCGCGGACTAAAGTCTTACCCGAAGCAGTATGGGGGGATGTTGGAACCAAGTTTCCGCATCCAGAGATCAGTGTGATGTCTTTTTATGCCCTAGATCTGTCTCCACACAAATCTATAAGCCCTTATGGCTTGGTAAAGTAACTCCCTTTGGATGGTCCTCTAGACCTCCACGAAGGTCAACGATCAGCTTTTGCAGACCCTGAACAAATGAATTACTTACTTACACGCACCATAAATTATCCTTAGATCAGAATCTACTCAGATCTACTTAAGTTCTTGATAAACATAATAGAAGGTATTATGATCTTCATGTAAATACTTAACATGTATTATGTTCAGTTAATAAGACTTATCTAGTAGATTCGTGCATCATTACATCATTATTTCATAAATACCTTATCACAACATATATCACTAACATAAAAAATAGAGGTAAACATATAAAACACATGAATTTCTTCAACAGTCTTCTTTATTGATCTTCAATATCAGGTTACAGACTCAAAACCAAGGATAATTTTAGGGGCGAATGTTCGCCCTTTGGCGAAATTAAGGGGTTTTAAATTTTTAGTGGGCGAATATTTTGTATCATAGTACATTTTTACAAATCACCTCAAATAGCCCACCTTATTTTAAGGGAGAGGGTAAAAAAGGTAAATTTAGCCCTTGAAATTAGGACTTACAACCTTCCATTCGCCCATTTTCAAGAATAGGTTTTATTTAAGTGAATCCATTCGCCCATTTTCAAGAATAGGTTTTATTTAAGTGAATCCTATGGGCCAAATACCATATTTATAAAAGAGGTATGGTAAATTAATAAAAATATAAATAAATGAGAGGTATGGTAAATAAATAAAACATTTTTTATATTTACTCCATAAGTCACCTTATATACATGTAACGGTGTAAACAAATAAAAATATAAGTAAAGTGGAGGTATGGTAAATAAATAAAACGTATTTTTATACTTACTCAAACGGTATGGTAAATAAATAAAAATATAAATAAACTAGACGTATCGTAAATAAATAAAACCTCTTTTTATATTTAGTCCATAACCCTCGTTCTATTTATGAAGGCTCAAGAAAGAGGTTTTATTTAAGTGAATCCTATGGGCCAAATACCATATTTGTAAAAGAGGTATGGTAAATTAATAAAAATATAAAAAAACGAGAGGTATGGTAAACAAATAAAACATTTTTTTATATTTACTCCATAAGTCACCTTATTTACGAACACTCAAAAAATGGGTTATATTTAGGTGAAACCTATGGCCAAAATACTATGGGACAAATACCATGGACTAGATTGTTATTAATACCATGCAAAAAACCATTATTAACCCTAATATTAGAATTAATAAAAATAAAAATGGCACATGGTATTGACCCATGGTATTCACCAAAATGGCACATGGTATTGACCCATGGTATTCACATGGAATGTAGCCTATTTAAATGGGAGAATTAAACCAGCATGTAGCCTATGCTAAGATTCACTAGGACTTTACAAAGTTTTATTATTTAGTGAAAGACTCGCGAAGATCTTACAAGATTTTATAATTGAGTAAAATATTCGCCATGCCTGGTGAGAGATTCGCCAAAAAATTATATATACATATTATATTATTGATAAAATCGCCTTCCATTTTTCCTATATACCATGGAGATTCGCCCATTTATTATATTTATAAATTTAGGGGGGGTTCTTAAAATTTTCCCTGCTCAAAACTTCCCTGCGCACTCAACTACAGGGGTTCGCGCACTCAACTACGGACACTACTCTAGGGCTCTACGCACTCAGCTGCAGAGCCTTTTTCCCCTCTAAGACTTACTTCTCTGTGCTATCTCTCTAAGAATCCATCTGTTCGTACCCATAAACGTAGACATAGATCTAGATTTGCCTTAGACTCTCTAAGACACACCTATTTATACAATCCCATGGTCCGTGGACCATGTGTAGATCTCGAAACCGACTCAACTTTACATAAACGAGTGTAAAATCCATTTTTGACTCCTAACTACCTGTGCACTCCGCATCCACAATTCGCAGAGACTTTACATCTTTTCATCAAAATTTAAAACAAAACTTGGGTTTTTAACCCCAAAACTGACCCAGGGTACCCCATCTGTTATAGACATTTTTGTGCCTTACAGCTCTGAGCATGAAATGTCCATAACCCAAGAGAAACTAAGTCCTTAAAAGTGTTGTTATAACTCCTAAAGGAACAAGGTCAACAAATTACAGCTTCTCCCAGAAGTTCTCCACCAGAAACTGCTCAGAACTAGTCAAATCAGGATCATTTCAGCTGCTCCACTAGCTAGCTGCGTTGCAAAGCACCCAAATACACTAGCTAGGTGCGTTGCAACGCACCTAAATGAACTACCAGGGTGCGTTGAGCGGGAAATGACAAGTGGCAGAGTCATTCCACGAGGTGGAGAGACAATGGAAGCTTCCAGAATCTTCCCCAATGACACTTGCCTCACTGAATTCGACCAGTGATGAGTAAGAGGCTCTCAATCTCCAAGTGGAAGCAAGAACTGACAGAGAGAAGCCACTAATCAATTCATGAGCTGACTCATCCTCTTTGCGTACATCTATATATGGATCCCTCATCCAAGAGATCTAGAGGCTGGAATTTTGTACATTGCAGAGAATTGCTGTTGGTTTTGAGATAGATATCAGAATATTGGGTGATTTATGCTTTGTTGGAGCTGAAGAGGGGATTCTATGCTGGGAGGTTGATGCTGGATCAGGAATCATCGGTTGTAACTCCTCCTCGATCTTCTTGTTTTATCAATAAAACTATTTGAGTTTCTCCTACATGCTTGTATATCATTGATGTTGTTTACATTTGTATGTTTAGCTTAAATCTGATCCTAAGCTATTTATGAATATAAATCTATGTCTTTGTGTAGTTTCCTTCTTCTATGATCTTACAGGGACTTGGTGAAGCTGGGCAAGTAAGAGAGCAGGTAGCTGGAAGCTGTCAAAGAGGAGAGAGATTGGATCAAAGGACTAGCGCAGGACACAGGTTGGTTCATCCTATTCCTCTTCGTTTATAGTTCATAAAGGAGAATACGAAAGTAGTTTTCCCTGTTTGTTTCTGAGGTCACTATCACACCTCAGTGGGATAGGGTCATTCTGAATAGACACTTTTCCCGTTAACAAAATGGCGACTCCGCTGGGGATCGTGTCTAGTTAGTTTGTTTGTGTTTCTCTTGTTGTTTGTTTCATAAACTTAGAAGTAGCGAATCGAACTGCATTTGCCATTAACAAATGCAAAGTAGACATCTGCTACTTCAATCCATTCACTGGATCTGTTTATGATTTGAACAGCTGATTCACAAATGATCTGATTACCCTTTGTGATAGCTCTTAAACCTCTTTTAAATCTACCCTCTGATTGTGCATTACTGATTGCTTTTACTCGGCCAAAAACCATAGATTAAACTGCAAACCGTGACCCAGAACCCGGATAGAATTCTCGTTTCTGCCCCAGCGCAGGTGCTGTGAAGAGTTCCTGCATTTCAGCGCAGTTCCCGAGAGGGCAACCTGTGTTGCAATCCAGTTTCTCTGTGTAGCAGGTGCGTTGATCAGCCTAGCCTTGTGCAGCTAAGGTTCTTTGCTCGATTTTTCAGTTTTGTCTCTGATTTTTGCAGCCTGTGATCAGTGTGTGTGTCTGTTTAAAAAGCCCTTTTCTTTGCCTTAATTCCGCCTCAGTTGTATAAAAGAAACTGTATATGTTTTTGTGTGTTTGTTACGTCATTTACAGTTTCCCATTGCAAAAGTAGAATAGTCATACTGTCGTCCTTTGATTTAGATCTGTCATAAGTGTCGATTTTGATCTTAGGAGAAAGTTTATTTGCTGTTGACAGTTGATTATGCTTTTACTTTTGCCTTTGGCTTGAATTTGTGAATTTCTAGTGTCGAAACAAGTGTTTATTTCAAAATCATAAAGTGTCGTAATCGTCTCTACCTTTTGATTTCGAAAAGAAGCTTGTTTGTGTTTTTCACTTGAAAACGAATTCAAATTTGTACAACAACTTTCTTTTTAGGCATCAATATTAAGAAAGTGAAAAACAAATACATGCACATGTGCATTTGCATATTGACAGTCTGTTTGGCTTGATTTAGGAAAAGTGCATTTACAGTGTGCTCTTTGCTCTTTGAGAAAAGATTGTGTCTTTGTTTTCCCCTTGTAGCTAGGATTTTCATTGCTGAAAAGAGATAAAAGCTTGCTTATCATCTTTAGATTTCATTTTAGGAATTACATCTACATCTCGTGGTGAACCCAAAAGGCAAACTTCATAAGAAAGATCAACTTAAAATAAATTCAATGAACTTAACAACGCTTTGTAACTTAACGCACAACATTTAGAGGTCTAGGCTAGAGACGTATTCCGGCGTCGTAAAGCCTGGTAACTGTTGTCCTCACTGATGGTTGGGTGATTCCTCCACTTTGAGACGATAAGTGCCAGTACGGACTTGTGCTCCCACGTACCATCGAGTATATATTGGGAGACCCCTATAGGCATAAAACCTTTATCCATAGGAAGCCGTGTCGGCCGCCCTACTGATCGCAATGCACCGAACACAGCATTCGGGAAGATTGACTGCCGTACCGTAAAAAGTATTCTGCAGTTTTGCGATTGGTTTGGTACTCCCTCTACCTAGACCTCCAGAGCAGTCCCTTTCGTTCCTTTTCAGACTCCTTAACGGAAAAGGTCCATCCGAGCACTTATCACTTCAGGCTCATTAAAAATCGAAGGAGACTAGAGTCATCTTTTGTTTTTTCTTGACTCTTTAAAACTGAAAAAACAAGTTGTGTCAAAGCGTGTTAAAATTTATTTTAAACGGAATATTCATCCCCTTTTCCTATGTTGATCTTTGGGTTGAGAAAATGGAGCCTACCAACCAAGGAATTCCCCTTGGTGGAAATCCTAGTCCCTTCTCCTCTTGGGGAGATGTTGGTGCGCCCCATATGGCCACATTGTCGCTTCCAGGACTGGCAATTGGCTTGCCAGTATGGCTCTTCTCAACCAATGTCGTTCAGAACACCACTATTCCTAAACAATCGAATCAGAAATTAGACGAGTCCAGAGTTACCCACCAGCCTTCTACTTCCTCTAATTCTTCCTCTCCTCCTTCCTCTTCGCTTGACGGGACTGGTAAAGCTAAAAGCCAAGTTCCTAAGGAGAAGAAGGAAAAGAAGAAGAAAGAGAAAAAGAAGAAGGAGCCAAAGGCGAATGGGGGAAAACGAGTGTCATCTAACGAAAATCCACACACAGCACCGACCAGGCCTAAATCGCCATGTGTCATTTGCAGAGGAGACCACTTTCACAGAGATTGTCCTTGCATCCCCCAGATACTAAGGGACTAGTCTCCTCGTTTGCACAATCCGGTGTCATCAACCTCTGGAGATCATGTTGAAAGCACACCGTCAACTAGTGAAAGTGAAGCCCCAGGACAAAAAGGGAAAGCTATATTTCCTTGTAAACTGTGCGAAGGCGACCATGCCCTCCACCGTTGTCCCTTCTTAGACGAGGCTAAAAGAGTTTTGGATGATCGTCTGGTTTCACCGTTACGACTTCCTCCTGGATATAAAAAACTCTTGCCGAGTCCGTCACTAGTTGAGAACCCAGCTGGCCTGCTCAAGTGGTCGGCTGAAGCACCTATCATTGAAGATAAACCAACTGAATCCATACCAGACGAAAGTCAAAAGGTCGAGGCGGCAATTGACCCGGTCTTACCTTCAGAGGTTTTATCTTCGGATGATACAGTCAATGAAGAGAACAAGGATGACACCGTCCAAATTCTCTTCATCAACACAGACTCCGACGAACATGGGGGCAATCTACCCATTCCTTTATTGCAGGAAGGAAGTTCGTCAGAGCCATACCCGGCTGTCTACTCGGTCCCACCTCCAAGCAACCTAGTTGTCTCCTTCGACTAGAATCAACTAGACAGACCCCGTTTGCCAGCAAGCATACCATTCCGAATTATCGTTCAAATATATAGAATGGTCATGGCTGGTACCATCATAGATGAGGGGGCTTCTGTGAGTATCCTTTCCTCTATTGCTTGGAAAGCGCTTGGTTCGCCATCGCTGTCGCCTGAGATGAGAAATCTGACAGGCTTTGATAAAGGAACCAGTCGACCTTTAGGGATCCTTCCCGATGTGCCCATAACATTGAGAGGGAAGACAGTTCACATGAATGTCATGGTCGTTCAAGGACCCTTGGATTATAACCTACTCCTTGGACGAGACTATATTTATTGCATGGGAGCCATCATCTCCTCACTCTTTAGAGTAATGTGTTTTCCGCACGAAGGAAGAGTGGTCAAGCTCGTGGACCAGCTTTCATTTCCCAGATCACGCATAGCAAATAGTCATATACCATCCCTAAATGGTCTTTTCACGCAAGAAATGTCTCAATCCCCAGTCCGTCCTCCTGATAAGCGCGAGTAATTTAGAGGGATATGACTGAAACCCAGGGGGCATGCGTCCTGGTCTGCTTCGGCAGGAAAACTTCGAGTATAGGGTAGGTTTCCGCGGGAGAATATGACTAGTCTGTACCCCGTCTGTGAATGGAAGAGGGGTTATTCTAGAATAGGATTCTCTTGTCAAAGTTATGTGAGTTGGCGGGCATCGTCACTCACCTTTGTTTATTTCGAGCAACATCGCCGAAGAAGTGTTTTGTTTACGCCGTAAATAGAACAATCTTTGGGTAACCTGTAAGAGGTAGGCCTCTCTTGATAGAACAAATGTTTTGTCTGCAAATTGAGAGGTAACCTTGAAACTCTATTCTATACCTGGGGGCATGCAAACCTTTTGGAGTGTAAGCAAAGAGAGATTATTTATCTGTTTTTTGGATTAGTCATTTCCTAACTTGCATAAAGAAAGGATGTGAGGCAACACTCGAAAGCTTGCTGTTTTTATATGAGACATTCTTATCATATGACTGGATTAATCGAGCAATTTTAGCACATAGTTCAAGCTCGTTAAAAAATAAACATAATACCGAGCAAATGTTTCCACCCGCGTTTAAGCTCGTTAAAAAATGAGCTATCCCCTGGTAAATAACCACTGTGAATGAAGCATTTTCAGCCATTAAAGCCTTGGTCGTGTTTGCACCGTCACCTCCACTTTTCCATTGGCCGATCATTCACCTCCATTTGATTGTTTACCCATTTTGAGGAACAGCTGCGAAGAGTGATTTCACTAGCCATCCTTGTGACACTGCCGTGATTGGAAATTCCAAACCTTACCTGGAATCAGTTGCTACCCATTTTATCACTCGTTCCTCAAAAGACGAGTCTTCTTTAAGCTCTTTTCAACTGACTCATAAAATATGAAAAGATTGCCGAGTTTTGGCCTTCCATCTCGTTAAAGCGACAGGAAGTGCTATCCCTCCTCTAGATTTTAATCTTTTTGGACCTGAGGGATTATTGCACAAAAAGATCGAGCGCTTGTTTTGTTCGGCTCGTTAAAACTATCGAAAATTCATCCCTTCTGTATTGTTTTATACTTTTTCGGACTTAAGGGATTAGATGACAAAAAAGGAACTTCGGAGTTACCTTTACGTATCTTTTCAGACTCTCTAAAAATGAAAAGGACCGAGTTATCTTTGTCGTTAGACTCGTTAAAAAGATTAATAGCGACAAACTTGTCTTTAGGCGAGAACGAGTTTCACTATCGCTAGGCTCGTTAAAACATAGCGATGGGTTTGCCCGAAGGGCAAATTATAGAACAAGCATATGTTATCCTCCTCAAGCTTGACAAAAATAAAGAGGTACTGGTCAGCAATGACTGGGGAAAAAATTGGGAAGAAAACTCAAAGAAACTTTATTGGTAGCAAGTCGCTCTTGAACATGACACTTCCACTCCGTGCCTGAGTCGGGTTGGCTTGTTTCATTCACCGGTCACATCACCATGGTCACGCCATACCATCCACATTTGGGGTAAATGCTACCAATCCATCACATAAGTGTCGCCGACATGTTCAAGAGAAGTCATCCAGAGAAGTCACCCGTGTCCCATCCACTACCATACATTATACCTCATTCTTTCATGACCGCCACCCTGAACCATATATCATCAGATTGTTTTCACCTCCATCAAAATCATTTGCTCCGTTCCGTGTCATTGATGTGGGATTCATTAAGGCCCTCCTTTGACGGATCACTTCTTGTCGACATCAGCTCATTATCCAAGAAGTTGATCTAGGAACACCCCCTTCAGTACTTTGAAGCTTGCATGCCTCAATGGCAAGTTTCTCACTTCCGGCGACAGGTATACATCAATGACCTTCGACCGAAAGATTTTGCATGGTGTTCGACGCCAAGTCCTTTATTCACACCACGTGAATTGTACTGCAGTACCTTGAGGGTCATTATCATTATCGGTGATTCCTCTCTTGCTTGTTAACAGTTTACATCATTGACTGGTAATCAAGCGATGTCTTTCCATGTTCGACTTCAAAACATTTCTCACATGGATCGACTTGTACTTCGAGTGAAGATTGGACGAGATTGAAGACCCCGGATCTAGTTTCATCCATCCGGGCTGCGATATATATTCAGGAAAAATAAAGACATTGAAATGTACAACATTGCAGCACAGATAATCATCCTACCAAAAGGATGATGACTCCATCAGAATCATCAGTCTACCATCAGACGATTGTCTGTCCTATGTACATAAAAATGAATTTATAAAGCTGAGCATGGGAATGCCCGCCTCAGCTAGATCATGAAAACAGTATGGAGATAATGTATTTTATTGTATCTTATTACAGGTCTCCTCCCAGCATTGAAAGAACTTCGGATCCTCCTAATAAAGCATTTCACCCGATAAACGGCCTCATACTTTAGGGGGCAACTGTTATAGACATTTTTGTGCCTTACAGCTCTGAGCATGAAATGTCCATAAACCAAGGGCTCCTAAGTCCTTAAAAGTGTTGTTATAACTCCTAAAGGAACAAGGTCAACAAATTACAGCTTCTCCCAGAAGTTCTCCACTAGAAACTGCTCAGAACTAGTCAAATCAGGATCATTTCAGCTGCTCCACTAGCTAGTTGCGTTGCAAAGCACCCAAATACACTAGCTAGGTGCGTTGCAACGCACCTAAATGCACTACCAGGGTGCGTTGAGCGGGAAATGACAAGTGGCAGAGTCATTCCACGAGGTGGAGAGACAATGGAAGCTTCCAGAATCTTCCCCAATGACACTTGCCTCACTGAATTCGACCAGTGATGAGTAAGAGGCTCTCAGTCTCCAAGTGGAAGCAAGAACTGACAGAGAGAAGCCACTAATCAATTCATGAGCTGACTCATCATCTTTTCATACATCTATATATGGATCCCTCATCCAAGAGATCCAGAGGCTGGAATTTTGTACATTGCAGAGAATTGCTGTTGGTTTTGAGATAGATATCAGAGTATTGGGTGATTTATGCTTTGTTGGACGTGAAGAGGGGATTCTATGCTGGGAGGTTGATGCTGGATCAGGAATCATCGGTTGTAACTCCTCCTGGATCTTCTTGTTTTATCAATAAAACTATTTGAGTTTCTCCTACATGCTTGTATATCATTGATGTTGTTTACATTTGTATGTTTAGCTTAAATCTGATCCTAAGCTATTTATGAATATAAATCTATGTCTTTGTGTAGTTTCCTTCTTCTATGATCTTACAGGGACTTGGTGAAGCTGGGCAAGTAAGAGAGCAGGTAGCTGGAAGCTGTCAAAGAGGAGAGAGATTGGATCAAAGGACTAGCACAAGACACAGGTTGGTTCATCCTATTCCTCTTCGTTTATAGTTCATAAAGGAGAATACGAAAGTAGTTTTCCCTATTTGTTTCTGAGGTCACTGTCACACCTCAGTGGGTTAGGGTCGTTCTGAATAGACACTTTTCCCGTTAACACCATCCCAACAAGCCTCCAACACAAAGGTCGTGACTTTCCCTCAAGTCACTCGGCTGGCGCGATGATTTTGTTGTGAAGATCCCCCAGCTCGGCCTGCACAACTGCGACCTCGGGAACACTCTGTGTAGCTGACTTCTTGACTTTCTCGACGAGCTGCTCCGTAGTTGTTCCTTTCGCAGCCAACTTCATCATGTCAGACTAGGCAGTAACTCCTCAAAATCAATTTGTTCATATTCATTCAGGTTGGTCTTTATTATATACATGAGGGATAGACTATTCACTTCATTTCCCGGTGACTATTAATATTTCTTATTATTTATTTACATCAGTTACACTTATTCACCCAATCCTGATGATCAGGTGTCAACATTCCCCCCCTAATTTGAAGGGATGTTGGTGAGTCCAAGCATCATTCTGAATCATTCAAGATTTTCTCTTCCAAGCACTTTGGTGAAGATGTCTACAATTTGCTCATTAGTGGAACAATGGCGGAGATGGATTGTTTTGGCCTCAACATGATGTCAAATCAAATGACATTTAGTATTGATGTGCTTCGTTCTATCATGGAATTTTGGGTTCTTGGCAAACTTTATTGCCAAGGTATTGTCAATCATGAGTGGAGTTGATTTTACTTATTTTACCTGCAAATATTCAAGAATTTTCCTGAGCCACATAATTTCTTTTGTTGCCTCAGCTGTTGCTACATATTCTGCTTCTGTTGTGGAATCTACTGGAACTGATTGTTTGCGTGATCTCTAGGAGACAGCTCCTGATCCAAGACTCATAGCATAACCTAAAGTAGATACCCTAATTTCTTTGTCTCCATCGAAGTCTGAATCAGAGTATCCAATCAAGCTGAAGTCGTCCACCTGTGTATACTTGATTCCAAAGTCTTGAGTTCCCTTCAAGTACCTTAGAACTCTTTTTGCAGCAGACCAATGTCCCTCACAAGGCTTTTGCATAAACCTGGAGAGGTTTCCAACAACGAATGAAATGTCTAGTCTGGTAGTAGTTAGGTAGTTCAGACTTCCTATAAGTTGTTTATACTTTGTTGCATCTTCAAATTCTTTTCCTTCAATGGATGTGAGCTTTAAGTTTTGTTCCATTGGAGTAGTAAGAGGATTTCATTATGTCATGCCAAACCTGTTCAACAGATCTCCAATGTACTTCTTTTGAGAAAGAAATATGGACTTCAGATGTTTGTTGGGTTATGTTATATTATTTCCATGACTAGCCCACGTAGCTAACCGGGGGGTTTGAGGGGGGGCGGAATCCCCCCTTCGTTGCGCCGATTGTGTAGTTGGGGGGGGGGGGGGGTCACAGGAGGTTTGAGGTGTACTCGTAACCCCACTTGATGGGGTCCGGGGCAATGCCCTGGAAGATTCTGGTTTTGGACCCTATGTTAGGTTGGGCGGACCCACCTATGGTTTTGTGCATGATTTTCGCACATGTTTTTTGGACGCAATGGTTTTCAGTCCACGGTATTGGACGTGATGGTTTTCGGTCCATGGTATTGGATGCTTTGGCATGTATAAATATGTATTATAACATTGAAAGGAACATAATGAAAAATCAAGCTGGTAGTCCTGGTTTTGGGATCCAGGGGAAAATCTTTGTGTATATGTGTTTTATGTGTTATGCTCTTGCATTGTTTAGATTCTTTGTTTTAGAATTTGTATGCAAGTAATTTCTGTACGGGATTAAAACCTACATTTGGTATCAGAGTTGTTTTGGCTTCAAGGGGATGCCTTTGTTGCTGAGGAGTTTTGCTCGGGCCTGTAGTAGACCCTGTTCAGTGGGAGATCTACGAGATCGATTCTGTTGGTGATAGAAGATGGTGAGTAGTGGAAAGATAGAGATCGATAAATTTAACGGTTAGAGTTTTGAGTTGTGGAAACTCAAGATGGAGGATATGTTGGTGGATAAATATCAGTGGATAGCGGTAGATTCGGGGACTAAACCAACAGGAGTGTCCGATGAAGAATGGAAGAAGTTGGATCGGAAGGCAAAGAGCACAATATGATTGTGTGTCTCTGATTCAGTATTGCTGAATGTATTAGGGGAAGCTACGGCGAAGGATTTGTGGGACAAGTTAGGGACTTTGTACCAATCTAAGTCTCTAGTGAATAAATTGTTCCTGTGGAAAATGCTGTATAACCTGAGGATGAAAGATGGAGACTCGGTGACAGAGCATCTAAAAGCATTTAATACTATGGTAAGTCAGTTAGCATCTGTTGATATTAAAATTTCAGATGAAGATAAGTGCATCAGTTTGTTGTTTTCTCTACCAGATTCGTGGGATAGTTTGGTTATTTCAATAGGTAGCAATGCAATTTCCTTACAGTTTGATGAAATAGTCTCAGCCTTGCTGACGAAGGAGATGAGACGGAAAAATACATAGAGCTAGAATGGTGATGCCTTGTCTGTACGAAGATGGTCCTAGAATAGAATAAAAAATAAGTCATCGAGTGGGAGATCTAAATCTAGAGGGAGATCTAAATCTCTAGGAAAACCTGTAAAGGTGGTGTGTTGGAAATGCGGAAAGGAAGGGCACTACAAAAGGGACTGTAAATCTAAAGCTCCTGATAAAGGAAAGGGATATTATGATGCTCCTTCTGCAGAGGCGAAAACCACCTCAGATGAAGGTGGGGATGTGTACTTGGCTTCTTCAAGTACACATGTAGATCATGAGGCATGGTTGATTGACTCAGGTGTATCCTTTCACTTCACTCCCCATAGAGAGTGGTTTTGCGAGTATGAGAAATATGATGGTGGTGATGTCTTCTTAGGGGATGATAGGAAGGCTAGAATCATTGGTCGTAGAAAAGTAAAGTTGAAGTTGCAAGGTGGAAGGGTTAGAACACTTCTGGGTGTTCTGCATATTCCTGCATTGGCCAGAAATCGGATTTCTGTAAGTAAGTGTAAAAATAGTGTTCGAGAAGGATACCTACAAGATGGTTCAGGGAGCACTGGTATTGATGCGAGGAGTTTAGATTGGAACTCTGCACAAGCTGCAAGGTAGGACTGTTATTGATGGGTGCAACAATTTTGTGGTTCCTGAAAGTGGGGCAGAAAATCTAGTGGTCTCTAGAGAGAAGACCATGTTGTGGCATCAAAGGCTTGGACATATTGGAGAGAAGGGCCTTAGAATACTTCATGGTAAAGGCATGGTAGAAGGTATGAGTAATAGCTCTTTGGATTTTGATTTCTATGAAAATTGTGTACATGGGAAGCAGAATCGGGTGAGTTTCCCCTCTGGTGGTAAGAGGGCGAAACATATATTAGAGCTTGTGCACAGTAATGTGTTTGGACCTGTGAAGGTTCCATCACTGGGTAAGTCTGTTTACTATGTATCATTTATAGATGAATTCTCAAGGAATACATGGATATATTTCCTTAAGAAGAAATCTGAAGTCTTTGATAGGTTTAAAGAATTTAAGGCTCTCTGGTGGAAAACCAGACAGAGAAGAAGATAAAGGTGCTGAGGACAGATAATGGTGGAGAGTTTTGTAGTAAGGAATTTGAAGAATTTTTTAAGAAGTGTGGTATATCATGGCAGAAGACTACTACATATACACCTCAGAAAAATGGAGTTGCAGAAAGAATGAACAAGACGTTGATGGAAAGGGCAAGAAGCATGCTCAGTGGTGCTGGGTTAGGATAGGAATTCTAGGTAGAGGCAGTGGAGGCAACATGTTACCTAGTCAACAAATCACCTTCATCAGCGTTGGAGGATAAAACTCCACAAGAGGTATGGACTGGTAAGAAACCCTCTCTTTCACATCTGAGGGTATTTGGATGTGATGCATATGTACATGTTCCAAAGGAGAAAAGAACCAACTTGGATAGTAAATATGAAAAGTGCATCTTTATTGGGTACAAGGATGGTTTAAAGGGTTATAAGCTTTGGAACCCAGTAACAAGGAAGGTTGTGTACAACCAAGATGTGGTGTTCAGAGAGGTGAAAGATGTTATTAAACATGAGGTCCAACCAAAGGAACATGAGAATATAGAGTTTGAGCTAAAGTATGAAGATTCAGACTCTACAGTAGAGGAGGAATCAGAAGATGCAGAGCCACAAACTCTGGGTGTGAGAAGATGAGTTCAAGAAAGAAGGCAGCCAGAAAGGTATTGTCCATCTGCTTTCTATTCAAATTTTGCTTTATCTATTACTGATGATGATCCCAGAACTGTGAAGGAAGCAATAGATTCAGAGGATGGAAAACTCTAGAAAGAGGCCATGGTTGATGAAATGGCATCTTTGCACAAAAATGAGGCTTGGGATCTGGTGGAGTTTCCAGCTAGAAGGAAACCCATTGGCAGAAAATGGGTGTTCAAAAAGAAGACAAATGCAGAAGGAAAAGTGGAGAAATACAAAGCTCGGTTGGTAGCAAAAGGTTATTCCTAGGTGCTAGGAATTGATTTTGGTGATATTTTTTCTCCTATTACCAAGGTAACTTCTATTAGATTACTTTTATCTATTGTTGTTGCTTTTGATTTTGAGGTAGAACAGATGGATGTGAAGACAACATTTCTTCACGGGGATCTGGAAGAGGAGATCTACATGAAGCAACCTGAAGGCTCTGCGGTGAACGCTAAGAAAGAACTGGTATGCAAGTTAAAGAAGTCTCTGTATGGGTTAAATCAGTCACCAAGGATGTGGTATCAAAAATTTGATACATTTATACGAGGACTTGGCTTCACTAGAAGCAAAGAAGATCACTGTGAGTATTTTAAATTAATTGGCAACCGTGTTATTTATCTGGTCTTGTATGTGGATGATATGTTGCTGGTTGGAAATGACAAAGAAATTATCCAGGATTTGAAGACCCAATTGTCCTCCAAATTCAACATGAAAGATCTTGGTGCTGCAAACTATATTTTGGGCATGGAAATTAAAAGAGATCGGGCAAAGAGGAAGCTTTGGTTAAACCAGAGGAAGTATGTCGAGACAATATTGCAAAGGTTTAATGTGCAGGATAGTAAACCGGTGAAGGTTCCTATTCCTGTAGGTGTGAGGTTATGTGCTGAACAGTGTCCCAAGACACAAGAAGAGGAAGAGGACATGTCATGTGTTCCATATGCAAGTGCATTCGGTAGCCTGATGTATGCAATGGTCTATACTAGACCAAACATTGCACACGCAGTGGGAGTATTGAGCAGGTTTATGTCAAAACCAAGGAAGGAGCATTGGACAGCAGTGAAGTGGGTTTTTAGGTATTTGTGTGGCACTAGTGATTATGGTTTGTGCTACCAAGGCAGACCAGGAATGGACAGAGTGTTAGATATTCATGGCTTTGTTGATGCTGACTGGGTTAGAGATCTGGATCAGAGAAGATCTACAAGTGGGTATGAGTTTAACCTACTTGGAGGTGCAGTCAGTTGGATGAGTAAGAAACAATCTATAGTGACACTATCAACTACAGAGGTAGAATACATGGCAGCCACTCATGCAAGCAAGGAAGCAGTTTGGTTGCAGAGATTGTGTTCAAGTATGGGGTTAGTAGAGGGAGGTATAAGGATAGACTGCGACAGCCAAAGTGCAATTTTCTTGGCAAAGAACCCCGCATATCATTCAAAGACAAAGCACATTGATGTTCAATATCACTTTTTGAGGGATTTGATAGAAGACAAAAAGGTATTGCTAGTAAAGGTGGACACTTTAAAGAATACTGTAGATGCATTAACAAAATTTGTGAGCTCTGAGAAGTTCTCTTGGTGTAGAGAAACAATGGACATTTCAGGGCTAGAAAAATGACTAAGCTCCCTTGTGGCCCCTTTTGGAAAGAAAACAACAAGTGGGAGAATGTTGGGTTGTGTTATATTCTTTCCATGATTAGCCCACGTAGTTAACCGGTGGGTTAGAGGGGGGCGGAGCCTCCCCTTAGTTGCACTGATTGTGTAGCGTGGGGGGGGGGGGGTCACAGGAGGTTTGAGGTGTACTCGTAACCCCAGTTGATGGGGTCTGAGGCAGCACCCTAGAAAATTTTGGTTTTGGACCCTATGTTAGGATGGGCGGACCCACTTATGGTTTTGTGCATGAATTTCACACATGTTTTTTGGATGCGATGGTTTTCGGTCCATGGTATTGGACGTGATGGTTTTCAGTCCATGGTATTGGACGCGATGGTTTTCATTCCATGGTATTGGATGCTTCAGCATGTATAAATATGTATTATAACATTGAAAGGAACATAATGAAAATCAAGCTGGTAGTCCCAGTTTTGGGATCCCGAGGAAAATCTCTGTGTATATGTTTTTTATGTGTTATGCTCTCGCATTGTTTATTTTCTGTGTTTTAGAATTCGTATGCAGGTAATTTCTGTATGGGGTTAAAACCTACAATGTTGAGTTACTTCAATACCAAGATAGTAATGAACATAGCCCAAATTAGTCATTTCAAAACCTTTCCTCAATTCCTTATTTATGGATGCAATGTAGCTTTCGTTGTTCCTTGTCATCAAAAGATCATCTACATATACCACAAGATATACAACTATTTTGCCAAATTTCTTGACAAATAAAGTTACATCATCAAGATCATGATGTTTGAAATTGAGTTTTATAAGATGCTCAGTTAGTTTTTCACACCAAGCTCGCGGTGCTTGTTTGAGGCCATACAAGGATTTCACAAGTTTGCATACTTTATGTTCATGTCCTTTCACAGAAAATCCTCTAGGATGGGACATAAAAACATTCTCTTTTACATCTCCATTCTAGAAAGCAGTTTTTACATCCATTTGATGGACTTTCCAACCGTTCTGAGCTTCTAGGGCAAAGAGTGTCTGGATGGTAGCTCATTTTGCTGTGGGGGAAAATGTCTCCTCATAATTGACCCCTTCCTTAGGTGAAAAACCTTTTTCCACAAGCCTGGATTTGTGCTTGTCAGGTGAGCCATCTGCTTTATACTTGTTCTTGTAGACCCACTTGCAGCCAATTGGTTTGGTTCCTAATGGAGGACGAACTAGCTTCCAAGTGCCATTCTTTATCAGGGCATCATACTCCTTTTGCATTGCTTCTTTCCATTCTTCATGAGAAGCAACTTCTTTGAAGGAAGTTGGTTCGAACTCTATAGACAAATTCAATTCACAATCATAAGAAACATCCATATCAACAAGTGAATCAAAGTCATCTACATCACCTCCCTTTTGCCAGTTTGAATTTCTAGTTCTTGTCTTTCCAACCTCATCAGGATGAACACTTTCAAGTGTCTTTATCAGCCACTTTAGGGGACATTTCTCAGATGGTCCAGGCTGCTCCATTGATTGAGTTGGGACTGAATCAAGATTGAGTCTCCCAATTCTATCAATCACATCACTTAAAGCGTCATTCGTTGTTGGAGTTTCATGCAGGGGAGAGAGTTCTTCAGAAGAAGGTTCCACATGTTGATCTAGTATAGGAATCCCCCCTTCAAGATGTGGAATCTGATTATCAAATTACTGAAATGATTTTGCATTTGCAAATCTATCCAAGCGATCAAGTTGCCGCTCAACAACATTGTCAGTTTTGGATGATTCAAGAAAGATTACATCTCTAGATACAACAAACTTTTTATTGGCTTCATCATAGAGACGGTATGCTTTGGAGGTGTTTGAATACCCCAGGAAAATACACTTACGACTTCTTGCACCAAGTTTGTTTCTATGTACCTTTGGTATCAAGGCATAACAAGTGGAACCAAAGACAATGAGGTGCTTTACCGAAGGAACGTGCCCATACCACATTTCACAGGGAGTCTTGTTTCTGATAGCATTAGATGGACATCTATTCTTTATATATACAACACATAGAACTGCATCAGCCCAAAACATCAATTTTACATTTTTGAAAAACATCATAGAGTGCACCATATTTAAGATTGTCCTATTCATTCTTTCAGCTGTAGAAATTTTGAATAATATGAAACTTATTCACAGAGATTATCCTGATTATACACTATTGTGGAATGCATGCATAATACATAACCTCCTCTACATTGTTCATCAATTTTGCGGAATTAAAAACAATGAAACATCAATCGCATGCGCACATTAACACAGTATGTACTGGGGAAAGAATACAGCTGAAAACCCCCAACTATTTGTATATTATAATGATAGAGAACATGTAACAATACATAGTAATACTCCTCACAAGTACTCAGTACTATCTCCACCTGCTACACAAAAACTAGCTCAGATCTGAATCAATTTACAGGTTCAAATCTCCTCTGCTGTTTGCCTGCCTCTACTGCGCAATCCAAAGTAAGAATAGGAATGATCCAAGTTTGAATTCCCATTTGTTGCACTACACAATCCTCATTGGCAATCTCCATCATTGATTGTGCAAATCTCATGCACAACTATAGTCACAACTGATAGTAGTCTCCACCTCTAACACCTGTCTCCACTGAACTAACCATGCACTGAGTTAACTGATGTATTCTTTAGTTGCTTTATGAGTTAATAATTAGTGAATTAATTAATAATTAATTCACATCACTCATCACTAGTGTATTTGGTAGTTAGACTAAATACAACTAGTTCAACCAAGTCAAACTGAACACAACTCCATCAACTCCTCAATCAACTCCACCAAACTCAACCACTTGAGTTCTAACTGAAGTCCATCATGCAATAGCTCAACTAACCCATAAGAAAAGCATATTTACTTCTGGAAGTTGCATGTGCCACATCTGTAGCTTGAACTGAAGTGCTCCAAGAGGATAATATAATGTTTATAGTCCAAATATTATTAAGAGTTAATAATATTCCACTGTTCTATATTTAGACTGGTAGTCTAAAAATAGACTCCGCCCATATGTATAAAAATAGAAGTCCATCTATTTTTACCAACATGACCAATCATCCACAAATAGCATCCTGCAACTCATAGACCATGATCCATATATCTAAAAATAGACTTTGCGCCAAAAATAGCTTGCGGGCCCAGTTAGTGAAGGCGACTTCTCTTCACTAAGCTCCATCATATTGTTGCATTTTCAACACTCCCTCTCAACAAGATATGGATTATCTGCAACCCCTATCCTGCCTCGGTGGTATTCGAATTTTCTCTTGGTGAGCGCCTTCGTCAAGATATCAGCATCCTGATCCTCCGTTGGAATGTATGAAAGTAACATGATTCTCCACTGCACACAATCTCTGATATGATGGTACCTGATGTCGATGTGCTTGGATCTATCATGAAATACTGGATTAGTCGAGAGTTTAATGCAACTCTGGTTATCACAATAAATCACTGTAGGCTCCAAGTGTGACCCGAACAACCTGACCACGATCTTCCTCATCCATATCACCTCGCATGCAGCCAAACTTGCTACCATATACTCGGCCTCTGCTGAACTGAGTGCCACGGATCTCTGCTTCCTGCTATACCAAGAAACTGTTGTCGACCCGATACTGAAAATCCCTCCAGATGTGCTCTTTCTGTCTGTTGGGCTCCCTGCCCAATCTGCATCCGTGAAGCCACATAGCTTCACCTCATTTTTCTGTTTGTACCACAATCCATATCCCGATGTGCCTCTGAGATAACGCAATACATGCTTGCCTGCCTTCGAGAAGAGCTTGGTTGGCTTAACCATAGCTTGTGAAAGCTAGTTAATAGCATAGCATATATCGGGTCGTGTATTGACCAGATACATAAGCGACCCCACCAACTATTGATAAACAGTGGCATCCACCACCTCCGCTGAAGTAGCATCCTCCTTCCTCCAACCTCCAGGAAGAGGAGTATCAACAGGCTTGCAGCCATGCATGTTGAACTTCTCTAGTATCTCCTGAGCTTACTTACCCTGAAAAACAAATAGTCCATCACTGTGTTGCCAAATTTTCAATCCCAGGAAATAATGAAGGAGGCCCAAGTCCTTCATCTCAAACTCTCTAGCAAGATCATCCTTGCATGAAAGTATCAACAGCTCATCTCCTGTCAAAATCAAATCATCTACATAAAGTACAATGATAAGCAACTTACCCTCCACCACAATTTGGTATAGGTTAGGATCCACCTCACTCTTGGAGAATCCAAGTCTGGTGAAATAACTATCTGTTTGTGTGTACCAAGCACGTGGTGCTTGTTTCAACCCATACAACGCTCTCTTGAGCCTCCACACATGCGACTTGCTGCTGAAGATCTCAAAACCTTTGGGCTGCTCTATGTACACCTCCTTAAGCTTCCGCACCAATCGTGGCTCCTCCACAATCGTTTGAGACTTCTTCTGGCTCTACATGTTGAGAGGTAATATACGCTCCCTCTCAACCACCAAGTCTCCATCAGTTGCCCCACTGCTCAAGACTTTGCATGCATCTTGAACCTCAAGAGCATACAGGTTCTTGACCTGTGAACCAATCTGCTTCACCTATCTAGTGATGATGTGTCCAAGGAAAACCTTTCCCTTACTGAAGACTACATCATAGCCTCTGTCTTCCAGCATCGTGATCGACACCAAGTTTCTCTTCAGTCCTGGTACATGCTTGACATCGGTCAAGGTAAGGCGAGCTCCATGCTCCCTCTGAAAAATAACTGTGCCTACACTTGAGACACTATAATTCTCATCATTACCCATCGCTATGAGTATCTGGAGGTCTTTCTCCTCCAAAGTACTGAACAAACTCTTGTCACCAAGAAACCAAACACTTCCCACCATGGATGAAACCATGCATGCGAAGAGTGTGAAATCCAACTCAAACTGTGAAGCAAGTGCCTCACCTTCAGATCCTTGCCCAGATCCCTTCTTGGATTTACTCCGTGGACAATTTGCAGCATAATGGCCCACCTCATGACAACGAAAGCATCACACTTTCGATTTGTCAACCTTCTTCCCATCATTGGAAGAACTGGATTCGGAAAGAGAACCCTTCTCCTTCCCCTTCTTTGTTTTGGCAGCCAAAGTGCAATTTTCTTCATCAGATGCCTTTGATGAAGATCCATCCCTAGTATTCTGCCTGATCTCCTCTTGCACAAGATCCGACCAAAGTCTCTCCCATCCTGGCAATTTCTCCCAAACATTGATAGAGTCCTGATAGGAATGCCAACTCTTTGAAAGACCAAGGAGAGCCAAGCTCACCAGGTCCTCATCATCGACAGTCACCCCCACACTTCCCAACTCATCCCGGCACTGGGTGAACTTCGTGAGATACTTGGGCATACTGTCTCCATTCTCACACTTAATGTTTCTGAGTTTATCCTTGAGCGCCAACTTCCTCTGGTCGCTCTTACTTTGGAATAAATCTGTCAATGCTTTCCACATCAAGTATGGAGAAGCCTTTCCATGCAGGCTGGATACAATGTGATCCTTCACGCCCTCCAACAGAATCCTTCAACACTTTGCTGTCTTCTTTTGCCAAACCTCAATGTGAGCAGCATCAGTAGGCTTTGGGACCTCAGCCTCTATGAACTCCTTCAGCCCATTGTCATCTAACACCGCCTCCATCCTGTCTTTCCATGCAATATAATTCGAGCTGTCTTCAAGGGCATACTCCAATCGCAATCCGTTGAAAGTCATTTCAACTTTGACACCAAGAAAACACTGCTACAAATTCGAATTCCACCAGCTCAAAACTCAACTGCTTCTGATCTAAAATTTGTGAGAACAAGGTATTTCTCATACAGAGATTGACTGTATGGGATTTTACCAGATATCTCACCTTCCAAAAGAAGGATGAATCCAGAGGCTACCTGGCCTGATTACAGACTCTTCCTGAAGAAATAGAATGTAATCACTTTCTGAATAATAGATCTGATGATCAACTCTGCTCCGATACCATGTAGAAATTTTGAATAATATGACACTTATTCACAGAGATTATCCTGATTATACACTATTGTGGAATGCATGCATAATACATAACCTCCTCTACGTTGATCATCAATTTTGCGGAATTAAAAACAATGAAACATCAATCGCATGCGCACATTAACATAGTATGTACTGGGGAAAGCATACAGCTGAAAACCCCCAACTATCTGTATATTATAATGATAGAGAACATGTAACAATACATAGTACAATACTCCTCACAAGTACTCAGTACTATCTCCACCTGCTACACACAAACTAGCTCAGATCTGAATCAAGTCACAGGTTCAAATCTCCTCCGCTGTCTGCCTGCCTCTACTGCGCAATCCAAAGTGAGAATAGGAATGATCCAAGTTCGAATTCCCTTTTGTTGTACTACGCAATCCTCATTGGCAATCTCCATCATTGATTGTGCAAATCTCATGCACAGCTATAGTCACAACTAATAGTAGTCTCCACCTCTAACACCTGTCTCCACTGAACTGTCCATGCACTGAGTTAACTGATGTATTCTTTAGTTGCTTTATGAGTTAATAATTAGTGAATTAATTAATAATTAATTCACATCACTCATCACTAGTGTATTTGGTCGTTAGACTAAATACAACTAGTTCAACCAAGTCAAACTGAACACAACTCCATCAACCCCTCAATCAACTCCAACAAACTCAACCACTTGAGTTCTAACTGAAGTCCATCATGCAATAGCTCAACTAACCCATAAGAAAAGCATATTTCCTTCTGGCAGTTGCATGTGCCACATCTGTAGCTCGAATTGAAGTGCTCGAAGAGGATAAGATAATGTTTATAGTCCAAATATTATTAAGAGCTAATAATATTCGACTGTTCTATATTTAGACTGGCAGTCTAAAAATAGACTCTGCCCATATGTCTAAAAATAGAAGTCCATCTATTTTTACCAACATGACCAATCATCCACAAATAGCATCCTGCAACTCATAGACCATGATCCATATTTCTAAAAATATACATAGTCTAAAAATAGACTTTGTGAAGGCGACTTCTGTTCACTAAGCTCCATCATCTTATTGCATTTTCAACATCAGCTACACCATTCTGTTTGGGATTATAAGGCACAGTTATTTGATGTTTGATCCCATGTTGGTGAAGATAGTTTTCAAATTCATTTTAATTGTATTTTTTTCCATTATCAGTGCGAATAGATCCAATATGAGATTGTGCATAATTTTCAATCCATTTATGAAAGTTATTGAATGCTTGAAAAGCATCAGATTTGTTCTTCAATAAATAAACCCAACACATTCTAGTGTAGTCATCAATAAATGTCATCATATATTTATTTCCATTTGCAGAAGGAATAGGCATTGGACCACATAAATCTGAATGAATGAGTTCAAGTTTTCTATGTGCTCTTGAATGTGAATCATGAAAACATTGTTTTCTATGCTTTCCTAGAATGCAAGCATCACATTGCTTAAGTTTCCTAGGAATTGTAGGCAAACCAACAATACCATTTTTCTTCAATAAGCAGAGGTTGTCATAGTTCAAATGTCAAAATCTAACATGCCATAATAAACTTGATGGAAGTGTACCTTCTTCATAATGAGAATTGTATGAGAAATGTTGTGCACAAGCAGAGGTACCTTGCAGCTTGAGAAGCCTTTCTTCTTCTATTCTCGTCATGACAAGTGAGTGGTCAGATGCTTTTCTCACCTCAAGCTTGCCATCAAACATATGAATGGAGTGACCTTGCTGGCAGATGTTGACCAAGGAAAACAAGTTTCTCTTCAGTTGTGGGAGATATAGAACATGATGCAGAAGGAAGTCTGGAAGACCAGGCAAATTGAGCCTGATTGTGCCAAGCCCTGATGGCTTGATTTTTGATTGGTATACAAAGTATACTACTCATCAAAATTTTCAGTAAATTCTTCAAAAAAATCTTTTCTATCAGTCATGTGGCAAGTTGCTCCTGAATCAAGCAACCAATCATTTTTCCAAGAAGCAAGTGAAGCATTAAATAAATCTTCATTTACTCCGATATTACATTGTGCCACAACATAATGAGCGGATTCAAGTGCTTTACCTTTTTCCGTGTCATTAGTTTTACCTTTGGGTTGGTTTCTTTGTTGCTCAATTTTGTCCCAAGGTAACTTGCATGTGGAGGCATCATGTGATCCATTTCTTTTGTAGCGTATGTAGTGAAAATCTGACTTTTCTCCTTGAGAGTATCTACCCCCCTTGCCTCTGAAATATCTTCCTCTTTCTCTTCGACCACCTCTTCCTCTGGAAGAATCTTGGGCAAGATTCTTTTCTTAATGAGCAAGGAACATAGCCTCTTCAGAAGATTCAGGGGCTGTCTTCTTTCCAAAATCTTTCTCTCTTTCAGCAAATTTTTTCACAAGAGAGTCAAAGGTAATATCTTTGAGATTTCCATTGGCTTGCAATGACTCAAGATAATTGGAGTAAGTAGGATAAAGTGCATTGAGAAAAGCAATAAGAGGAATATCCATTTCAACCTTAGTGGCTTTGATATCATGCATTATAGATTTTACTTTGGAAGCAAGAGCAAGAGGATCACTATTTTGTAATTCAAGAGTGAAGAGTTTAATCATGAGTTGAACAATTTCAAGTGTAGAATGTGAGTCATAGATTTCTTTCAGCTTTTGTAAGGCTTCAAAAGAACTCTTCACTTACAGATGTTGCAATTAATTCATAGGCTTTGCTGTTCTTATTTTCCCAAATGGCGAACTCTTTGTCTGAGGTAGGCTATTCTGGCTCTTTGTCTCCGTCTCCAATACACACTCCTTTCCACAACTCATTGAAAATTAGGGTGTGTTTTATCTTCCAGGACCACTCAGGATAGTTCTCCTTTCCAGTGAGAACTATTCACACAATGGATATGGTTGAATGCATTGTAAAATCTGTGTGCTATAAAAATACGTTTTCTGGAAAAAATGTGCTTTTGTGGAGAAAAAAATTACAATCTGATCTGTATAGAGCAGATATATTATTGGGGAAGGGTATATTTGGGAGAGGTGTATATGGAGGAGGCTCAACGTATATGGGTGATTTGGTGAACCAAGTTATATGGAGGCCAACACATGTATCAAAAAGCGGTGTATTTAGAAACACATCGGTGTATTAAAATGGGAGTGGGAGAGGTGTACTAATAAACACTTGTGTATTAAAAACATAACATTCATGGAAGCATAAAAGCGGTGGAATGGTGTATTAAAAAAAAGCGTTATATTAAAAATGCAGCAGTGTATTAACATTGAAATGGTGGGAGGTGTATTACCAGGTCAGGAATGTGGAGAAGCAGAGGCATACCACTCGTGGCCTTCACTTCGCCAGAGTAAAGAACAAGCAGCATGACCACGATTTACAACTCATTGTTCCAGTATCGTATAGCCTTTGACAGAGGGAGTTGAGTATGCAGTGCGTATGCTAAGGGTGGAGGTACAATGATTTGGGAGCTTACTGTGTGTTAGAGTCGGTCTAGTATCCCTCCATCAGAGATCAAAGCTCTTTGCATTTCATGATTAGGTGTCCCATCAGTTTGATCAGCTACATTTCGTTAGGCATGCCATAACTCTGATGGAATAGTTTTGTGTCATTTATTCCCCTCGTGTTTGGCACTGCTGGTTCAGGTATGTTTAAGTAAATAAAGTCTTCAAAGGTCATTCATCATCATGTTTTAAATTTCGAGGTTTTAGGTCTAGGGTTGAGTCAATTTTGTCTTGAGAAGTCTTAAAAGACCAGCAGGCCAGAGGGATGTCCTTCATAGATCATCATTTCAATAATTCTCATCATTGTACAGCTAAATTTGGACTTTGTTTTCAAAACTCTGTTTTTGAAAAACACAGGTCACCATCTCGTTTTTGTACAAAATTGTCAAAATTTCAAGTTCTCCAAATGTTGCAACGCAGCCTTGGTCTCCTTTGCCAAAGCATATCAGAGCCATCCCTGCAAAAATTATCAGAAGAAATCATTATTTCAACCAATTTTTCTTAAAAAGGGAAACCAGAAGTCAGAGCCTATTAATTTGAAAAAGTGTCAACACCCAAACATTACAAAATGGGTTTTGGTCAAGTAAAAATTAAAGGGGAGCCTATATAAAGACATTCCTCTTCATAAACAACCCATTCACCTCTCAAGAGAAAAGTGCATCCCTGCTAAGGCGATTTTACAAGTTATTGAGCAAATCGGGCAGTTCCAGGGGCGCGCTACGCATCAGCTGAGGCGCGCTACGCACCCAGGGCGCGCTACGCATCAGCACGATTTTTCCTGTGTTAATTTGTTCGTGCGCTACGCACCAGAGGCACGCTACGCATTGGGCAAGGCGCGCTATGCATTGGGTTTTTCGCCCAGAAACTTGCCAGCAAGCATTCAAATCCTTTCTTAACTCAAGCAAACTACAACATTTTGAAAAAGGAAAAAGTCAAACAGCAGTCAATTGTGTGCACAGTCAGCATATACATTTCAGCCATCTTGTCTTCAAAACTATGTCAGAAACCGAATCAGCTTATGAGCAGAGTTATGACAGTGATTCAACATGAGAAATAGAGGTGCCAAGGAGGTATCACAAGGGTGGCAAAGGTGGTCGGCATGTCAGGGAGGAGCCCACTTCTTTGGCTCATTTGCAAGCTTGTCCACTTGCAATGAACTGTTTTCAGTACCAATCATGTTTTGAATATTGTGAGCGGATCTCACAAATCCAACATCACCGAGAACTAGTTCGCTTATTTGTCCTACATTTGCAGAATGGTCATGTAAACCTTGCTGGAGTGGATTTCACCTTGTCACCTGAGATTATTGCTCAGGCCACCGGGATACCAAATGTAGGGGAGGAGTGGAATAAGCGCCAGCAGTTAGACAGATTTCACTATGAGCCATATATCAAACCCGGGTGTATGAGGCACTTAACTGCTGTTTTTCCTTTCAGATTCCTAAGGGATGAATATGCACCATTGATGAGACTTATTATTCGGTATTTCACTTGTGAGGGCAGATTTTCACGTCTATATTCGTACCATATCCGTTTGTTGATGCATTTCACAAGGGTACGAATGATGAACATTCCATTTTTCATGTGTCGCAACATAGAGAGGATGGTGCCTATAGTACAAAGGAAGAGCCCAGCACAGCAGCATAAGAGCATCTATCATTATGCACTGATTAAGATCATAGTGATGCATCAATTGGCACAGCAGGGTATTGCTTGGGAGGATTTCATTTCTCGTGACTTTTTCACGGTGCCACAGCCACCTCCCGAGATTTTCCATGATGAGGGAGGGCCTTCACATCAGTTTGACATTCCTGAGCCCGAGCATGTCAGCGCTCCTTCATATGTTACATATCAGAGAGGCCACAGGGCCTTATTTGCATCTGCACGACGAGTATTATCTCCACCTAGGGTGGAAAGGGTTTCGCCTTCTGCAGCACAGGTATAGGTACAAGACAGAGGCAAGCAACCCATATTTGATGAGGGACCTTCAGGAGATCCGGACACGGATATTATTGATCTTGATATCAGTTCTCCTAGCTCAGAGCTAAAGGAGATCATTCAGCAACAAAAGGCGGAGAATCGCTTGTTGCAACAGAAGTTGGAAATGGCCAATTGGACAATCAACTACTTGGAGCAGCGCAACAAGCAGCTAGAAGATGAACAGACTCTTTATGAGTTGCAGCGAATCCGAGAAGACCGAGACTTGGCCCGCAAGAGACCCGGTGATTTGAAACCTATTGAGCGAGAGTCTATGCTTATCTGGGTGAACACTCATTTAGATAAATTATTAGCCAAGGCAAATAGAGACAAAGATATGCTCTGCCATATGAAGAATCATTACTGGGCCCGCATGCATGTTTGCAAAGCGAGAATGAAGGTTTTTAAAGGGCGATTGAGCAAGGCATTAAAACAGCGAAAAAGGCCCAATCCACTCCAAATTTTGGCCGAAGCCTCCTTGAAGGAGCATGGTACTTGATGATACACCCCCAGCTCAAAATTCAGAAAATTTGGAGAACTTTTGGTCAATTTTGAAATTTTTGTGTTAAAAACAGGTTTTTGCCCTCAACGCGTAGCGCACCGCGCGCTACCCTGAAGATGGGGAGGTCCAATTCACAAAAGGTCTACATTTTTGGATTTTTCATGATGAAATACACCTGCTCAGCCACTGCCAAGACATTTCATCAAGTTTTGGGCCCCCAAAAGGTCAAAAAACATGCAAAAAATGACCTTACTGCCCCTTTTTGGACACACAGGAAGCAGTCTTGGGAGAATGCACTTTTGGAGGGGAAAATGGGCACCAAATTGAAAAATTCCACTTGGGTTGGAAATTAGACATCCAGACCTTTCCAACAAGCCCACCTGAGCTCAATTTGGATGCCAGGAAGTGCCCCAAAAGTGAGCTGAAAGGTGCGCTACGCGTAGGGTTTTGGCGCGCTACGCATCAGGGTATTTTCTAAGTTTTTCATCTTCAGCACAGGAAAACGCAGCTATTTGACCAGTTTTGACTTTTGATGGGATTTTTCACCCTCTTTGATGTAATTAATGTATTTTTATGTTGACATGACACTTATTTACCTATTCTAGAAGATTCATTCATAAAATAGCAAAAAATTAATGAATGAATTGGTTTCCTAGCTTATAGAGGCAAGTTGTTTTGATTGCCTAGATTGTAGTGCTTTGTTTAGAATTGGTTGAAACAGCTCCTAGGATGATGAGCTTAACCCCTAAAGGCAAGGAAATGTGTTAGCTTGCCTATATTATGTATCTTCTTAGTCATTTTCATGGTTGGACTCTTGAGGGATAAGCTTAGACTGTATTACACATTGTATCTCTGCAATTTTGGCAAAGGAAAGACCAGGGTTTTGCAGCACTATTTGGGATTCCTGTGGTTATTTGTGTTGATGGTGTGTTTCTCTCCTGTAATTTTAAGTTTGTTATGTGTATCATTTTCCTACTATTCTCTTCTGCAAATTAAACAAATGAAGTGTTGAGGTAGAATTCATAATCTTGTATGCTCTGCCTTTAAGTTTGTTTAATATCTATGTTTTCATCTGTTTAAGGAGAACTCCTGAAAGTTTCTCACTCTCCTTAGCTCCTCACCAGTCATATCTATCCATTCAATTCCTTTAAAGACATCAGGACGATTGCCTACCTTGCCCCAAAAAGACCTCTGCAAAAACTGTGTCACATCCCCACACCCAAAATTGCCTTTCCCTGTTTTCCAACAAAACCCTAAAAATCTTAAATCAAACTATCTTTATCAATTTACTAGCCTAAAATCAGTATTCATATCGGTCATCTCAGCCCCTTTGAAGACCTTTTTCCGAGATAGACCCGGAGAGAGCCCTCTCCTGTCCTCGTAGGGCTAGCTACGAGGCTGAGCTTGGTTTGATGTTGCCTTGAGTTTCGCCTTCCTCGGCCTGAGGCAAATTTGAGCGCTAACACTGTGTATGCTATATGGCAGTGTTCGAAATCAGGAAGGGAGGAGGTGTAAAATGTGGTATGCAGATTATGAACCAGGATTCTGATTGAGGCCAATAGAAGGGTTGCGTATTAAATTGGAGGAGTGGCTATAGAATGATATGAGCCAACAGTGGTATAGGAATTTGCACCATGAGCCAACAATTGACTGTGCATTTGTTGCACAGTGGTTGCAACGTCCAATGTAAAAAACCTAGAACTGTATGGGCCTGGAGTAAAATAATGTAACAACTGAGATATACCAGACAGCGCCTCCAGCTTCAATGCACCAACGTTCAATCCTTCATAATCTTTCACGCAGATATGGAGGCCAGCAGCGTGGAGAGAGCAGCGTATGGAGGCCAGTAGCGTGGAGAAAGCAGCATATGGACTGTGTCAGAGGAGTGTGGGAGGTTACAAAAACTGGCAGAAAAATGCGGGACAAACTAACAAATTTATGAAGAAATGACAGAAGGGAGTTACAATGGCAGATAGAAGCCAAAATGGCTTTGGCTCTGATACCATGTCAAACCAAGCAGTAACTCCTCAAAATCAATTCGTTCATATTCATTTAGGTTGGTCTTTATTATATACATGAGGGAGAGACTGTTCACTTCATCTCTTGGTGACTATTGATATTTATTATTATTTATTTACATCAGTTACACTTATTCACCCAATCCTGATGATTAGGTGTCAACACATCATTTTTTGATTCATTTGCAAGCCTGTCAGCTTCTCCTAAATGCTGGTGGTAACCTGGTAAGCCTCATCTAACTGAGGTCCCAACCTTGCCTTCAACACAGCCTCCTTCCTCTGAGCTGCTTCAACCTGTGCGCAAAGCTATTGCCCCTCGTACAACTTGGTGAGGCACTGCGCTGGAGCAATTGAGCGTGTCGTGGCCCTGACCTCATCATACTATCATTGGAGCTCATGAACCTCTGTATTGAGCATCTGCAGTTTTGGGTCCTCCTACAGAGTCGTGACCAATTCCATTGCCTGCTCAAATAAGGCCGAGCAGTCAGCAACTGTGACATCCAACGTGGTCATTCCTTCTGCGATTGTGGCTCCGCACTGTTCCCTGACTTCGGGCAGAGTCAATGGCTGCAATTTGAGATGCAGCTCTGTGATCTTCATGTTGAGTTCAAATTGAACTCTCACAACTTCTTCCTTTGCCTCACGGATGCTTGCAACTAATTTTCGAATCTTGGCCTCTGGTTGTGCATCCTCGGGTATGTGCAACTCCGGCACTGTTCTACACACCTCTACAACTGTGGCCGCCAGCTTGGAGCTCTGTACCTAGATAATATCTCTTTCCTTGAGGGTATGTGTCTTTTCAATTAACATTTGTTCATTTTTCACCCGGTACTCGGTGATTAAACTGAGAGCACGCTGCTCCTGAGCTCTCAATTCTATTGTCACTCATGTCTGTAGCTTATGAATAAATTTGTTGGTGAGAGCTACAATATTTAGGCCGATGTTCTTAAGGGTACTTATGATGATCTTTTCATCAGCTGATTCTACACTCAGGGACCCCTTTGGTAAAGAAATTGTTCTAAGGTCCACTGTCCTTACGATTTCTATAGCCTGACTTGTCCCTGGTGCCAGGCACATTTTTGCAGCGCTCACTTGGCCTGCACCCACCTATATCCTGCTAGTTTGGATCTACAGTTTACGCAGATCCTTCTGGACATTTCCCAGCAACTCCATGTATTGTTGCTCAAATTTATACAACAGTTTGGATGTAGCATCCCGTACTTTGTCACCAATCTTGTCGAGATCGCCCTCTATAAGGGTGATGGGATCCACCTATGTTTTAGCCGACTTTTGCTTTTTGTGGGAGCCCTTCTATATTGTTCTCTGATTTTCCTTAGTCAAAATGGGGTACTCTACCCCTCATCACCTCCACCGCCCTGCGTAGACTGCTCTTCCTCCTTGGTTTCAGGTGAAGGAGATTTTCTGCTTTGCTCGAAGTCGCGTTATTCTTGCTAAGCCTATTCCTTTCCACCGTGATCCTTTTCCATGTGAGCCTTCTCATCGGCTTCCTTCTTTTGTTGCGCGACCAACTTTTGCACCGCCTATTCTGCTACATCCTTTCATTTCTTTTCAGTTGAGCTCCTCGCGCATTTGCTATTACCTTCATCCAAGTCATACGAGGTCTGCCAATCTGTCGGTCAGCACTTGATCACTTCCTGTATGGCATCATCGATTACCAAATATGGTAAATCGAACCATTTATGCTACGGGTCCTTCAGCACCTAAAAGTAGATGCGGTGGAAATCTACCTTAAACGTAGCATACATGGACAGATGCTCATACAAGGTTGTGGAAAACCTTGGGTGTTGGTTGATGGCCATGTGGAAGCTTGCTTCCATCAACACCTAGAAAATCTTTATTTCCGTGACCCGTGCGAGGTCCTTCGTGGCCCAAAGGGAGGCGGACTGCGCAACCTCCAGCAATCCTTCCTTTAATGAAGGAAACTGACTCTCCTCCGGTAGTTCCCAGGTGATCAACACAATGGACAGTAGCAACCACGAGTAGTGTAAGGGCTTTCTCTCATCCTAGACCTCGCGACAATTCGCAAGGAATTCAATGCATAAGTACTACGACCAATTAAGTTGCACGCCCTCCGCGCATTGTGCGGCTAATGATATCACAAACACGGAAACCTCGTCTACATGGCACTTCCTCATAAAATTTCCAACCAGTATTTGGGTGGCAAGCTTCGCCGCGGGATCATTGCTGGATGTGAAGGAATAGCCTCGAGACTTCTTGACAAGCTCAAACTTCTTTTTCATCTTCTCTGCCAAACTCCTTGGCACTTGTACAATCTTGTGGATGAGCATGTTCGTGATGGGTATAGGCACGCCAAGCCATAAGCACCCATCATGCACTGATCCAGGTGGATATTGGTGGCCACCCGCTAATTCCACTTGGATCCCCTCTAGTGCTTCTTACATTTTTTTCAGTTTCCTTAATTATAGCACAGTTTACTTTTAGTAGTTTTTTGGGTCCTAAACTTCTGGAGCCGTTTTGAGGCCCTAAACGACGTTTTTTGGGAAATATACCGCTAGCAATTTTTCTATCTAAAAGTCACCTTTTCTGTCGTAGTCCTCGGAGAGATCTTTCCAACGGGCTATCATGCACGTCAAACGGAGATAGTATGACCAATTCGTGACCCCGGGAAATTGATGTACCAACTTTCCCAAAAACGGGGCCCACAATTTGGCGTTTCATCTTCTAGGGTTAGGTTTTGGAATGTGAAGGGTTTTCCATTGTTTCTCAACAATAAATAGGTCTTCGAGCCTCATTGTAAGACAGTTCAGCGGCATGTAGCCACACATCTCTTCTCAGAGATAAGCTACCATCGCCCTAGCTGGTTTATTTCCATTTCTGGTTGTAAGCATATTTCAATATTTTCCATTAATGAAATGAAGTATTATTTCCGCTGCATCTTTGTGTATATGGTTATCTCGGTAATTTGTTGCGTTCCTATTTAAGTCTGGATCAGTGGTATCAGAGTGGTCTGTCTTTTTCTCTGTTTTTCTTTGCATGTCCCCAACGAGGTCGGGATATAAGGAGTTAGGGCTTGAGCTGGTCGAACCTTTGCAAGACCAGCCTCGCAAATCCCGATGGCCTCCCATGGCGGATGAGAAGAAAGATGAGGGAGCAGGAGATCCTATCAAAATCTTGCTTGAAGAAGCCCTCGAGCGACAACGGAACGCGATGATGGACAACTTTGCCCAAATCCTTCAGCGGCTACCCAAAAGTGACGCATCGGCTTCCAGCAGCTACTCTGGAAATGCCACGCCCTTTAAGGTACAAGTTAATTTTGAAATCCCCATATTCGAGGGTCAGATAGAAGCATATGCCATAAATAAATGGTTAAATCTGCTAGAGGGTTATTTTTCTGTTCATGAATTTTCGAGTCGGGAAAAGATTGTTTTCGCTCTTCTCAAAGCAGCCCCCCACGTCAAGGACTGGTGGGAAACCTACTGCGAGCAGAAGGATGAAACTACAGGCTCGCTATTTTCAGCCGCACCCACCTGGAATTCATTCTGGGATGCCATTAAGGAGCAATACTACCCTGTTGGAAGCTATGAGGACGAATACATAAAGTGGACCACGCTGCGGCAGGGAAGGGATCAAGATGTGCCAGAGTTCACCAATCTTTTCCATACCCTTCGCACGAAGTTGGGTATCAAGGATTCGGAGCAGCATTTGATACTCAAATACCGCGGCTGCCTGCACAAGTACATCCAGGAAGAACTGGAATTCCTGAACATCTCATCACTTGGCATAGCATACCGATATGCCATCAAGATCGAGAAGAAGTTTAAACAAAATAAGAGAGACTTTGGATCTGCGAATCCAAAGCAAGGGAAAGGTGCCCCTAAACCACAAAACAAGGGAAAAAGACAAGGCGGGGCAGCCCAAGACAACCTGCCAAAGCTACAAGCAAAGAACAGTGCCGCAAAGCCGAAAAAGGACATGGGAAAATGGTGTGAGTTCCATCAGAGCTCCACTCACAACACAAGTGAGTGTCGGGCCAAGCAGTCACTGGTGGCTGAACTAAAGGTTTCAGAATCAGATGCATGTTCCGACTCTGAGTCAGAACCCGACAAGGGGAATGAAAAAGGGAAGCAGATCATTGATGTGGATCCCAATGCCACTGTTGCTACTGCCAAGATCCAGAAAAATGAACCCGAAGATCCAGAGGAGGAGGAGCGTCTCTTCCACTCCCAGATGTGGGTAAGGGGCTCCCCGCTACAGTTCATTGTCGATAGCGGGAGCCAAAAGAACCTCATTTCGGCAGAGGTCATGAAGCGGTTGGGCTTACCGACCACAGCACATCCACAACCGTACACCATCGGGTGGCTGCACCAAGGACGGGATCTTCGCGTGAGCCAACAGTGTCGCCTTCCATACAACATGAAGCCCTTCACAGATGAGGTATTGTGTGACATTGCTCCGCTTGAAGTTTGTGATGTATTATTAGGACAACCATACTTGTGGAAGCGACATGCTGTGTATGAATCAAGGCCCCATGCTGTTATTATTACATTGGGAAATCAGTTGTACAGGATACCAAAGGTAGCACCGCCTGCTGCCATCTCTTTGATTACTGCAAAACAATGCAATAAGCTCATTTCCAAAACTGGAAAATTTGTTTTCCTGATGATACGCCCTCAAGGAAGGAAGAAGATGGTGGCCACAACCTCCAGACAGGGCCCCTCTACACGACAACTACAGATGGACAAGGTCGTGGAGGAGTATGAGGACATCTTCACCTCCCCCGTAGGGGTTCCTCTGCACTGTCAGGTCAAGCACTCCATCGATCTGACCCCAGGTGCGCCGCTACCCAATGGACCAATTTATCGGCGCTCCATTCTGGAGAACGATGAAATCAAGAGGCAGATTCAGGAGCTTCTGCAGAAAGGCCACATCCGTCCAAGTTCATCGCCTTGCGGGAGCCCAATTGTGTTGGTACAGAAGAAGGATGGGACCTGGAGACTCTGTATTAACTATCGGGCACTGAACAAGATCACTATTCGTAATAGGTACCCGATCTCGCGGATTGATGACCTCCTGGACCAACTAAAGGGGGCAAAATATTTCAGCAAGATTGATCTAAAGTCAGGATATCACCAGGTACCAATCAAACCCTCTGATGTGTGGAAGACTGCCTTCAAAGCCGAAGAGGGCCTTTTCGAATGGTTGGTTATGCCTTTTGGGTTGACGAATGCTCCTGCAACCTTCATGAGGCTAATGGATGACATCTTGTGGCCATTCACCAACTCATTTGTAGTGGTATAATTGGATGACATTCTGATCTTCAGCTAGAGTTGGGAAGAGCACCTCCACCACATCCGACAGGTTCTCCAAACACTGCGGCAACACAAGCTATGTGCCAATTTGGAGAAATGCACTTTTGGCATGACCCAGGTTCAGTATCTGGGGTACATCGTTGATGAACAGGAGGTGCATGTGGATCCAGCCAAGATCAAAGTCATTCAGGATTGGCCATCTCCAACCACTCTGACAGAGCTCCGCAGCTTTCTAGGTCTTGCCAACTTCTACCGCAGGTTCGTGTTGGGGTTTTCTCATATCACTTGGCCTTTGAGTCAAGTCACCAAGGGAGGGGTGAAGGAAAAATTCTTTTGGTCTGAATCTCAACAGAAGGCATTCATAGAGTTGAAAGATCACCTCTGCACAGCACCAGTGCTCGCTTTACCAGATTTACAACAACCATTTGAGGTCGAGACAGATGCCTTTGACTATGCTATTGGGGCAGTCATTACTCAACACGGGCATCCAGTTGCATATCACAGTGAAACACTTTCAGACACAGTCCGGAAGTATCCCACTTATGATAAAGAGATGTATTCCATTGTGCAGGCCTGTCGACAATGGAAGCATTACATTTTGGGGAAGGAAACGGTCATCCACACAGACCACTGACCCCTGCAGTTCATACAGACCCAAGGGAAATTGCAGAATGATCGCCATCAGAAGTGGTCCACATACCTGCAACAGTTCTCATTTGAATATCAA